>CM037878.1:93068198-93430698 GCA_021292165.1 Shinisaurus crocodilurus | reverse complement strand
TCCAGATGGCAATCAAGCCTAGTGAATTCGGAGAATGATAAACAGCCTTAACTGAGGGAAGGATTTTCAAACACAATCTACCATTGCTCATCAGATTGATTGATTGAAAGGAATGCTCTATAGGATGCTTTTTGTGGTTGTTGTTTTTAAAAGTTTAGAAGTAGTGGTGTATTTGAAATATGTCTCTGTTTTGAAATAAGGGGCACATTACCCAACAGCTTGCCTATATTCATTTCTTGCACTACTCTTTTCATTAAACGGAAGCATCCAAACTTTAAGGCAAATTGAAATCCTTAAACTAGCCACCCTTTAATTTAGTTTTACCCTCCTGTATTAACTCCTGTGCATTTTCCCCCTTGATTATTTTTATCCTATGAGTGGAGAATATGAATAGCAGATAAACACAAAACCTGTGTGTGTGTGTGTGTGTGTGTGTGTATGCGTGCGCACGTCCCACTAAAATGGGTCAGAAATAGAAGCACCAAGTTGCATTGCACAGAGTTAGCTTGGGTTACAGAGGGATTGTAGTTCAATGGTAGACCCATATATATATATATAAATATATATATATATGGGGGGCATGCTGAAGGCCCCAGGTTCAATCCCTGGTATGTCCAATCAAAAGGATCAGGTAGCAGTGATGGAAAAAACAACATTTCTCTGAGTCCCTAGAGAGCCATTGCCAGTCAGAATGCAGTAGTCAATACCGGGCTAGATGAACAAATAGCCTGACCTGGTATTAGGCAGCTTCCTTTTAACTCACTGAAGGTATTTTCAGAGGATGCTGTGATGCCAAAAATGTCACAGCCCTTGTGGTCATTCTTGTGGTTGTTCCTGGGTGTAGTCAGCCATAACCAGGAGACTATGCTGAGCTAGATGGACCATCAATCTAACCAAGCACGGCAGCTCTTTATGTTCTTATGACCCCAAGGTTATCCAAGAAAATCCAGTGAGGGTACACCCCATTTCTTTTGTCTCTCTGTTCATGTCATTTCAGTTTCATCAGTGCTGCCTTTGTGATTCAAAAACACAGCCAGCAATGGAAAAAGACAGCATGTGTGCGATGCCCACAAATCAGCACATGACAGCAATAGAACTGACTTCCAGTGAACCATGAAACTAACCATACAAGCAGATGCCTAGATGCTTAGCTCTTAAAATCTGACAATGTTCCATCAGTGTACCAGTTCCTGTGATTTGGTGATCTAGATGAGCCTACCAGTGTTTTGTTGTTGTTTTTTAAGTATGCATTTCCATCACTATATCCCAGGTATAAGAATGAAATATAATCTTAGGATGTTTTTAAATGCCTTTGAAGCCAAATATGTAAGCTTCTCTCTCTCTCTCTCTCTCTCTCTCTCTCTCTCTCTCTCTCTCTCTCCAGCTCTGACATTTTATATTTTATTTTCAAACTCCCCAGCCTCCACCTTCCCAAATCAAGTAGAAGACTTTTTAGGACAACCAGAAATGAATCAATCAACTCCAGTTTTAATTGCAACTTGGAAGCCCTGCAGAGAAAGAATGAGGGTTGGGTTTTTCATTTACAGATGTTCATGGTGCAACGTTGCAACTAGACAAGGGACGGGTTTGTATGACCAGGCAACAATCATAGTACGTTACCACGATTGTTTGCCAGATTGCGGGAAGCAACAACGATGAGTCTGACAGACAATCGGGCTCATCATTGTTGCTTTGTGCCCTCCCCTCCCAGCGATATCCCATGGTACACTGCGGGGAGGAATGAGGCTCCTCCCTTTGTCAGCCGTGATCGCGAGTTGATTTCAGCTTGCGACAGCTGTCAAAGACTCCCTGTTGTGCAAACAGGGCTTGTGCCCTGAAGCGCAATGAGGAGAGGGGGAGGCCTCTGTCCCGCTCCCCGAGAGGCTTGCCCGCTGCAGCCTGGGACCGACTACAGTGGGCAAACCTCTTGGGTGGCGGAGCAACTGTCACGGCGGCCGCACCAGTAACAGGAGCAGACTCCTCCCCTCTGCACTGCCCGAGAGCTTTGCCTGCTGTAGCCAGGGTTGTGATCCCAACGGGAATGGGCAAAGCTCTTGGACAGTGCAGAGGGGCGGAGTCTGCTCCTGTTACTGGTGCTGATGCTGCGCCAGTAACAGGAGCAAGCCCCATTCTGCTCCACCGTACAAGAGGTTTGCCCACTGTAGCCGGGGCACAGAGCGGCAGAATTGGCTATGGCAGGGAAACCTCTTGGGTGGTGGAGCAGGGTGGCAGGAAGCGCCCTCCCCCCAACTCTGCCCTTTGCTTTCCCGGGTGGGCTGCAGATTCCCGCCACTCTGCTCCACTGCCCAAGTCCCCACCTCCAGCAAGTAAACCTCTCTGGCAGAGCGGGCGGTGGGAAGCCCCTGCACTCTCCGCTGTTTTCTTTCCCGGGTTTTCCAAGGAAAGCAAAGGGCGGAGAGCGCGGGCACTTCCCACACTCACCAGAGCGGTAGCCCTGGTGACTGCAGGAAGCACCTCCGTCCCCATGGCTGCTCGGCACATGGTGCAGCCAATGGGGATCAGAGCACAGCTTCCCCCTGGGGGAAAACCTTTCAGAGAGGAGGCTGTGCTGTGCTCTGATCCCCAGGGCTGCTCAGTGTGCCGAGCAGCTGAACGGAGCGGATTGCTGCCTCCCACCTCCTCTTCCAGAAGTCTTCTCTGGAGGATGAGGCAGAGGTGCCTGATCCGCTCCACTGCAGGGGTGGAGGAAGCCTCTGACAGCTGCCTCCTAGCACCATTTCGCCACTTTGGGGGCAGCTGTCAGCCACACTCTGTGGCCAGCTACTTGGCAAGAGCGGCAATGTCCGCTCTTGCCAAGTGGCTCACTTCTTCTAGGGCTTGTGCCAGTGTGCCACAATAGGTCGTGTTGTCTGAGTTTGGACGACACGACAAACCATCGTGGTACAAACAAACCCTAGAACAGACCATTGTGACTTATCCTTGTTCAAAACAACTATAAGTCACAATGACTGGGTTCGAATGACACGCCCAACAAGCAATGGTGAGTTACCACCGTTGCTAATCGTGTCGTCTGAACTCAGTAAAGATTTAGGGGTGTTCACGTACCTGGGGGGGGCGCCCCGCCTCGCCTCACCTCTCTGCGGCGAGGCCTCTCCGCCACTCGATTCTCAGCGAAGTGGAGCGATTCTCCACACCGTTCGAGCCACCTGCGATGGGCACGATGGTCCCGTTGCCTCACTTCCGGCTGGCCAGAAGTGACGTGACGGGACTGTAGCAGCCGGCGCAGTCGGCTTGCCGCGGAGAGGCGAGCGGGGACCGGGACCCTGTAAGGCCCGCTTGCCTCGGGCGGCCGTGAGTGGGGCCGCTTTTGGCCTGCTATGCCCGCTCGAGGTGAGCGGTTACATCCCTAGGTGTGCTGAATCTCTATGAAGCTATTCAGCTGGTGCAAAATACAACTAGGCTGCTAACCGGTGCATGGTATCAGGACCATATTACACCTGTCTTGAAAGACCTGCATTGGCTGCCAGTTGTTTTCTGGGCTGGTTTTAATTCAAAGTGCTGATTTTAACCTTTAAAGCCCTAAATGGCTTTGAAACTGGCTATCTAAAGTACCACCTATCTTGTTATGAACCTCTCCAGTTATTAAGATCTACAGGAGACCTTTTGAGGGTCCCATTGCCTGCAGAGTCTTGTTTGTCAGGCATGCCTCTGAGCCTGTCTAGCTGACATACCTTGTTATGGGTGGGGCTGGTGATGGAAATGCCACAGAATCCTGCATATCCTGGCCTTTCCCCTCCCCACACAACTGGAACCCCCTTTTTGAGCTCTCCAAGATCTTCCACCCCCTTTTTTGACCTCTCTGAGACCTTGGAGGAGCAGCCACTACAATACTTTCCATAGTGGCTGTGATGGGGAAGAGGTGGGAGAATGGTCCGATGCTGAATTCTCCCTCCCATGGTTGTAGGAGTGTCTATGGTCATGGGAGGGGGAATCCAACATATCGTATGGTCCCTGGAATGCTCTCCCAGGGACCAAAGGACTGCTATGCCCATGATTTTAATGGCCTGTGTTTTATGGTTTTAAGATTGTTTGTTTTGAATGGTGATTGTGCAGCACCTTGATGGCATTTTAAAAAAATCAAATAAGACAGTATATAAAAGTAATAAATAAATAAATAAATAAACAAATAAATAAAGTGGAGATGGGGAGAAATTTAAAACACAGCATGAATGGACAGGAGGAATTGATACCTTCCCAGCTTCCACATCTCTCTCGGAAACTGCTTCTTCCCAGCCAGTTTTGGAGTATCAGTAGGAGAAGAAGAATGGTTAGGGAGAAGAGATCTCAGAGGGGAAAGCATGCAAACCTGGCCAGTTGGAGTAGGGAGGGTGTGGTGACAGGCTTGGAGGTGTCACTCCCATGCATAACTCCCCCAGGGTTGGACCAGGAAAGGAAGTAATGCTGTGGATGCATATAAGGATGGCAGAACTGTCTGTATGACCAGGTCTCCGGACAATCTTAGTTATAGAGTGGTCAGCACTCTTGGGAGCAACAAGACAAATTGTTCCCTCTGCCTCCATACTGCATTTCAATACACCACCATTTAAGGGAATTACCATTCTATGCACTATTTGGTAAATGGTCAGAAAAAGGTTTGCATTAATTGCAAGCTGTAGTATCCACTAAAGCCTGATGATATTTTTGGTTCACCATGCGTACCCACTAGATAAAGTTAATGAAGAGCTGATTGGCCATTAGAAAAGTCTTCAATTAAGGGTGGCCAGATCCTAATGTAGAGGCCCAAGTCTTTTAATTTGTGCACTCATTAATGAAAACTGCAGCGTTTTGCATTCAGATTGTAACCTTGACCTACCTACAATGGAAGAGATTAATTATTTAAAGGGTGAACCTCTCTGAAAAGAGAGATACAGATCTCTCTTGCAGCTGGAAGTTTATGGTTTCTAATCCATGAGAAGAATGAGATTCTGACTCAATTATCTCTGGAACAATGAGTTTACCACGTTTTTTAAAAAAATTGAAGAACAGTACCAAGAGCTTTCTGGCATTCCCACACATGAATATAACACACTACAGAGGAAAATGATAAAGACAAAATCTCTAGACAAAGCCCTTCTTGACTTCTGGGAGGTGAATTTAGAATATATCTTGATTAGAGAGACAGGGAAGCATTTCAACTGGGTACTTATCAAAAAGGTCACATGAACAATGAACTGAATTTATGTAATGTGGCTATCGAAGATGACACTCTTCTGAGTCTCCCACGGTGCTCGCAACACGTTTCCAAAATTGATAATGCCAGAGCACACAACCATCTCTTTGATGGCAAAAGACAAGATAATCCACTCTATCAAACTGAGGTCAGCATTAGGATGCATTAGGGAGCTGCCATCAGTACCGACTATGAATGCCCTATAGGCACATTGTGCAAGGGACTGCAGCCTTGGGGACATGTGGCAACTTCAGACTTCCACTGGCCCCTCACTTGGGGACAGGGAGAAGATTTGCGAGTGGGGGAGGAGAGAGGAGTCAGGTAACAGGTCAGGTTGGTCACAGGTAAAAAGGCGGGGACACAGGAAAGGGCTTATTTAGGCACCTGGGTTCCCGCCCACGGCCTCTTTTGCTGCTGTTTTCCGGCTGTTTTCCTGCTGAATCCACAGCCATCGTCCTTCACTGACTCTTCTCTCCTCGTGGTATCGTTCCTTTCAGGGAGGGGGGTTGCATGTGTGTGTGCTTTTAGTTGCCTTTAAATTTAGTTGCCTTTAAATTTAATTGATCAGAGAAAAAGTATTGTAAATTCAGTCTTTAATTTAGGGGATGGGGTGGATTCAGTTTTGTTTGTGTGTGTCGCCTACGTTTTGCATGAACGGTTAATTTTATTATATTTGACGAGAGTGGGTGGATTAAGTTTCATCGTGGCTAGAATGGCGCCGCTGCCGGGCTGGGTCTTTGGCCGTCCCCTGCCTGGGCTGCTGCCGCTGCTGTCCCCCCCCCCCCAGCGGCCGCCTCAGCTGTTGGTGGCCGTTCGTCTTTCTCGGTGGGGCTTGTTTCGGCTGTGACGAGCAGCTTTTAATACAGTGGCCGCCTTTTAGCTGTTGGCGGCCGCTCGTTGTTTTCGGAGGGCTTGCTGCGGCTGCGACGGGCAGTTGATCCTCGGCCGCAGCCGCTTCCCCCCCCCCAGCACCGACGAGCAGTTTTCAGTACAGCAGCCACCCCCCCCCCTCGCCCAACAGCTGTTGATACCAGCGGCCGCCTCTTACTTTGGGTGGCCGCTCATCTTTTTCGGAGGGCTTGCTGCTGCTGCGGCGGCGGGCAGTTGATCCTCGGCCGCAGCCGCTTCCCCCCCCTCACACCGACGAGCAGCTTTCAATACAGCCACTCCCCCCCTGCCCGACAGCTGTTGATACCAGCGGCTGCCTCCCAGCTGTGGGCAGCCGCTCATCTTTTTCGGAGGGCTTGCTGCGGCAGTGGCGGGCAGCTGATCCTCCCACAGATTGCCGGGGATTGGCTGCCGTGACGTGCAGCTGGTCTCCCCCCCCCTTCCTTTAGAATGGGGCCCAGCTGCTCGGCGGGCCCGTAGCGCGGCCGGGGCTCTGCTGCCGGGAATCGGCCGGGGCTTGATGCTGTGTCTTCGAGCTAAATCGGCTGGGGTTGCTGCCGTGGCGCCACGTGGCCGGACGCCTTTGTGCCGCGCCGAGCAGCCGATCCTTTGCCGGCCGGGGTTTGGCTTCCGGTGCCTCTCGGCTTCTGCCCACCCCCCCTTGTTTGGGGGGGGCTTGCACGGGCTGTGTCAAACAGCTGATATCTTCGGCGCAGAAGAACTGAACTTCAGCGGCTGCGGTTGCTAGGCTGTTTTTTGGGGTGGCGCCATTAGTGTCTGACCGGGCCTGGCCGCTGCGCTACGTGGCTGGCAGCCTCTCGGTCATTGCCCCATCACCTGGCCTTAGCCAGGACGTTGAGCGGCTGTTCATCATCGGCACCCCATAGTCGCTGCAGTTTTATTCATTTAATTGAATGTTTATTGATTTAATTTTATTGTTAAATAAAATTTAATATTAATGAATTAATTAATGTTATTAAATTAATTAATGAAATTAATTAATGTGAACAGGCCCGTGGCTTATGCTGGCTCAGCTTGTCTGAGCGTGGAAAGATAATTTAATGTTATTTATTTGAATGTTATTTAATTTAATATTATTAATTAAAAAATAAAAATAAATTAAAAATAAATTAATATTATTAATTAATGTTATTAAATTAATTAATGAAGTTAATTAATGTTGAACAGACCTGTGGCTTATGCTAGCTCAGCTTGTCTGTGCGTAGAAAGATAATTTAAATCAAAAGTTTTCAATTTATTCCAACAATTTAAATCAAATTTAATCAATTTATTCCATCAACTTAAAAATCATTTTTTAATCAATTTAATTTTAATCAGTTTAATCAATACAGGCCTGTGGCTCACGCTGGCTCAGCTTGTCTGAGCGTGGAAAGCTGAGCAGGGTCAAGCCTGGTTATTACTTGGATGGGAGACCCCTCCTCTAGTTTCCTGCAGTGAGCAAGGGGTTGGACTCGATAGCCTTGTAGGCTCCTTCCAACTCTATCTATGAAATCTATGAAAATGGCCATGGCACTTTCAGCTGTCACTGCTACTTGTTCTAATTGAATTGATCAACTTAAATCCCCCCCTTTTCTCTCATTTTAATGTTACTGTGTGTTATTGTTCTGGCACAACTTAGCGTGAGAGCAGCGTGCTAGTTAGGCTGCGTGCTACCTCTGTAATTTGGCTCGTTACTCTCATCAATTTCTCTTGATATTCCAGTTGAAGTCCTGGTTCAGATGCCTCCTAAGGAAAATCAAGGTGGCAAAGAGGACAAAGAATGGGCCCCTAGGCAACCAGCAAAGCGTCCACCACCGACTCGTGCATCTCTACGTGTAGCAGATCACACTATAATGTTCTGCATTCATTTTCAGCATGCTTAAAAGAAATAGAAGCCACCATTAGTGCCATGGTCCTACCAAAGCCCAGCACCAGCCGATTTTTTAGGGAGCATGCAGTTGAATCACCTTCACTGCCTTGGGAGCAGGAATTTGTTGAAATAGTGCACGCTTAGATTTTCTTGGCTCTGTGACCAGGCATATGCGGATACATCCAACAATGCGGGCAGTTCCCCAGAGAGTGGTGAGTACTACCCACACAATAACATGCCAGCATGGCCATTCACACAAACAGGCTCACCATTGAGGGTTAAAAAGACACTTTGGTTCCTACACAGTAGGGCTACAACATAACAAAGCTGGTTCCTTGACTACATAATGACTCACTCTTTGCCTAGGCGTTACTGGGTCTTCTCCAGGGCTTGCCTCGGCAGGTAGCCCTGGCCCGCGCTTCTTCACGTGCAAACCCAACAACAACAGAAACCAGAAGCCACAGCAGCAGTGTGGATTCTCCCCCCCCCTTCTTCCAGTGGCCAGTCATGATGAACTTCGCTTAGCCCAGGCAGACGAGAGGGGTGGCTCATGGCTATGCTTGCATTTGCATTGTAATTTCATACGAATCGCTGGGGCACGTAGACATCAAGATGGGGAGCCTCTGAGGTGCAGTTTGAGTTCTGAACATTTCGCATTTACAGGCCCCCAGGGTGTGTGTGTGTGTGTGTAGTGCGAGAGACACTGAAGTCCCCCCCCCCATATCTCATCTCCCATTAGGGGTGGCTTGTGCTGAGTGTCCATACAGGCCAGCACCCACCTCCTAAAGGGCCCCAGCCCAGTTAATTTGCCAAGGCTGGTAATTGAGGCAGAGTACATAGACCAATCTGAAATTGATAAAGAAGTGGCAGTGGGAAGGGTTTGGGCCCATTTCCTCATGGCCCATCCCCTCCCTGCGCATATCGCCTTTGGGAATAGTTCCCAAAGAAGGCCATGGGTGAGTTTCGCATGATCCGTTCCTGTGGTCCCGGGGTCTTGATGGAAGAATGCCATATTAAACCAGCATTTAAGATGCTGCCTGTCCACTCAGAGGATTTTTACCTTCTTGGGTTCTGTTTCTGGGGCAAAAAAATTATCATTCAATTGGCCTGACGGAAGGGGACGGGCCTCGAACAGGTTGTCCACTATTAGATGATTTGTTCGAAGGCCTTTTTGTGAATTGGCGTTCGATTTGGTGGTACCATTGCCTGTTTCTACACTCAATTTTTTCCTATATGGAGTTGGTACCATGGCCTGTTTCTACACTCGGTTTTTTCCTATATAGAGTTGGGATTCAGTGCAGCAGTATTCCCACCTCTTTAGCGAAAAATAGTAGACCTAATTAGGCGTATTTCTACGCCAATTACAAGGCCTGGCTGGCCATCTCAAATTGTGCTGGCAGGGTTATTGCCCCTGGTTGTGCACTATTGGCAGACCTCTTGGCTGACTCGGTTGTCCAATTTTGTGACAATCAGGCTACAGTGCAGATACTGAACACTATGTCCTCTAAGAACTCCAGAGTTATGTCCTTGTCTGGGCGCTTACGTTGCACACTTTAAAGCACAATATTCTGCTCAGAGCCTGGGGGCAGATGCAGAGAGGTCGGGCCCTGCCCCGTGGGCCTACAGTTTGCCATTCTCCTTGCCAGACGGTCTTATTTCATGACCAGTTGGGTGGAGGGTCTATCATCCTGTTACATGCGGGATCAATAACCGAGCTATGTCATGGCAGGGCTCTACACCTATTCATGGTGGGATGTGGACTTGCTGAAGGCAGTCTGTTTTGTCAGCATGATGCCTTGCCCCTTTGCACACATTTGTGGCTGGCCGTGGACTCGCTGAGGGTAGGCTGTTTTGCCGTCAAGACGGCTAGCCATTGACTAAGTCGCTTTGGTTCGGTGACGAGGTCTGCTCTTGCGGACTTGGGCCTGGCACATTTGGGTTTCTGAGCCCACTCCATGGCCTGGCACATTTGGGTTACTGAGCCCACTCCATACAGATTGGTGTTGCATCCACTGTGGGCAAACTGGGGTTTTTCTGAGGTCCCAGTCATACTGGTCCTAGGTGCGAAAATTTCCTTAATGGTACGTCAAAAAATGCCTTGATGGTACTGCCGTGTGCTGTGTTTCTCTTCCAGGTCACCGGGGTGGAGGCAGGACTGTCCGTGTGTTGATCTGTGGGCACAGTATGATTTACTGGGCGGCAGGACGAACTGCCATGTCGGGCTTCCTGGCTGTTGAGCCTTCAGCGGACGTCCAGTGGATGGGTCGCTGGAGCATGAGCTGGCAGAACCTCCTCCACACTTTGTTCCGGACTGACCAGTGTTCTTCCCCCCAGATAGCCTGGTACCCATTTTGGGGGAAGTATTGGGCTTGTCGAAAGGCAAGGCCCTGATTTTGCAGGTGTCATGCAATATGGCATACATACGGCTGGGAGTTCCTGGAGGTTGAGCCTTTGGCGGACGTCCAGTGGATGGGTCGCCGCGGCATGAGATGGCAGAACCTCCTCCACACTTTGTTCTGGACTGACCAGTGTTCTTCCCCCCCAGATGTCCTGGTCCTCATTTGGGGGGGAATGATTTGGGCTTGTCAAAGGCAAGGCCCTGATTTTGCAGGTGTCATGTGATATGGCATACATACGGCAACGATGGCTGGGAGTCCTGATCCTTGGTCGTTCATGATACCGTGTTTCAGTTGGCCCAAGGCCTTGAACAGAGCGGTTAGAAAAGTGAACGGCGAGATTTGGGGCCGTAGGAGGGATTGGGTTTTGTATTCCCCATCCCACAATATCCTTGGCCCGGAGGGAGCTGTATCGCCCAGATGGGGTTCACCTGGATGGGGTTCACCTATCCGGTGTAGATAATGAGAATAATATTGGAGATCTGCGAAGGACCGTGCTCGCTTGTTTATCGGGCAGGTGGGGGAGATTCGACTAAGCGATAGCTTGTCTCTCTCTGTGGCGGGAAGTGCGGGATTAGGCAGTATGGCTTAAGTTTATGGTGATCATCCAGTGGCACCTTTCAAGGTGACTGACGTTTACCCAAGGCTGCCCTCACTAATGCCCTGAGGCTTGCCAGGAGGGAGATTGGGACGTCTTTGGGGTTTTGCCTTTCTCGCCTACATTGGGTGCCTGGAGGCGTCAAAGTAAGGCGACGATGGTAAAGCCCTCCAGCTCCACATGGAGGGCAACTGGCTGGGGGCGGACCAACCCGCCTCCGGTGCGGTTAGGATGTATTTGCCCAAATATTGGTTTTTCCCGGCCAATGGCCGGGCTAGGTTAGTACCGCACTTCGCCCTTCACAGATCTTCAATTCAATAAATGTGGCCCTGATTTGAAACCATATACTCTGTGTCTGACTCTTCTTTATCTCACCCATACACTCGCAACAGACTTCCACTGGCCCCTCACTTGGGGACAAGGAGAAGATTTGCGAGTGGGGGAGGAGAGAGGAGTCAGGTAACAGGTCAGGTTGGTCACAGGTAAAAAGGCGGGGACACAGGAAAGGGCTTATTTAGGCACCTGGGTTCCCGCCCACGGCCTCTTTTGCTGCTGTTTTCCGGCTCCCTCCCATCCCGCCCTGTTAGCAGTGTAGGCTCCTCTGGTCGCCCATTAACGGGGGCTGAGTAGGAATTTTGGCTCATTGTCTCAATTGGCCGGGGCAATGGGTGGGTTTCGCCTACTCTACACTGTGAATCAGGGTAGGGAAATTTTTGAATTCGATCTTTATCCCACCAGGGGGATCATAGCTAAATTGGTCGCATTTGCGGGAAGTGCGGGATTAGGCAGTATGGCTTAAGTTTATGGTGATCATCCAGTGGCACCTTTCAAGGTGACTGACGTTTACCCAAGGCTGCCCTCGCTAATGCCCTGAGGCTTGCCAGGAGGGAGATTGGGACGTCTTTGGGGTTTTGCCTTTCTCGCCTACATTGGGTGCCTGGAGGCGTCAAAGTAAGGCGACGATGGTAAAGCCCTCCAGCTCCACATGGAGGGCAACTGGCTGGGGGCGGACCAACCCGCCTCCGGTGCGGTTAGGATGTATTTGCCCAAATATTGGTTTTTCCCGGCCAATGGCCGGGCTAGGTTAGTACCGCACTTCGCCCTTCACAGATCTTCAATTCAATAAATGTGGCCCTGATTTGAAACCATATACTCTGTGTCTGACTCTTCTTTATCTCACCCATACACTCGCAACCTGCTGTTCCAGAAGTAAACCTGGCCAGTTGGAGTAGGTTGAGGGTGTGGTGTGGAGGAAGGCTGTGGCAGGTGGTGACAAATCCCATGATAAGCTCCAGCCCCAGGGTTTGGAGCCAAGGAAAAGGAAAGTAAGGCTGTGGAATGCAGATAAGGGAATGGCAGGAACTGCTACTGCTATGATCCAGGCTCTCCAGTGACATAATCTTAGTTATAGAGTGTGGTCCAGCAACTTTCTTGAAAGCTGATGCAGCAGACAAGACAAAGTATGAACAGGAGCATCTGCAAAAAAAAGACAACCCCAACAACAGAAGCGTCTACAAAAGGGGGAAAGGCCAAACTCTCACAGACAGCCTGTTCCTTCTTCCCTTGGCCTGATTTTAATTGATTTCTTGTAGGAATTTATACACTCCACCCTGAATGTAGCACCATTTAAGCTGGGACTTATTCATTATGTCCTTTATGAAGATATGGAGGACTCTTAAGGAGTCAACTATGGTCCATATTTACAAATGAGGAGGGAGGAACTTCTTAACTAAGAAGCCCTGGATGCCCACTCTTGTGGCATCCAGGGTCAATGGCTAGGCCATGATTTTATCCTCTAAAGCCATAAAGAACAAGATCGGGGATGGGTATCCCTTCCTTCCTCACAACAGATAGCCGATGCCCATTATGGGTAACAGTATGAGAAAAGAGAAAAGACAGATAGATGGAGGCAAATGGTTCAGTGCCCTTCATTCTAAATGTATGGAAATCTCTGAGTGCATCTGGTCTGTTCTATGATTTCTGATACAATTCACCTTCACCACTCAAAAAGAATTAAGAAGAAGAACTTGTGAGTGCAGATAGAAAATGGTCACACACGTTAAGTTGTTCTATTTTTTAACACAAAGTTGCCCTTCATTTTAAAATGGGTCCTACAAAGATCTGTGCCCTGAAGTCATTATGTTATGCACCTATATGAGTCACAAAATGGACAAAAATCAATTGTGATCTTTACACACTTAAAAAAAGAACATTAGACTCATATTCTGATGTCACTTAGCATTGTCAGTGGAGTGAGTGGCACTACCAGAATTACTAGTGAGGGCACATTTGGGCCAAGTGAGAAAGAATTCAGTCTAATATGAGTAGCAGTTCTTCAACTGCCTGTACTTTGCGAGTGTAAGCGGGGAAATGAATAGTCGAGATACATAAAATATGGTTTCAAATCAGGGTCAAATTTATTAATCAGAGATCTGCGAAGGGAGAAGTGTGGGGTTACCTAAAATTGGCCAATCGGCCAGTGGAGCATATCAGGGTGAAAACATCCCAAACTGGAGCGGTGGCGCAGTAACCCGCCGCCCTCCAATTCCACACCACTTGGTGCTGGAGGATCTTCCCTGTGTCACCGCCCCACAGTGCCACAAGACAACCGATGTGGGTGAGAAAGGAAGACCCCAAAGGTGGCCCTTTTCCCCACAGACTGAGCTGCATGACATCAGCAATGGGGAGCCTCAGGTTAATGCCAATCACCTTTAAATGTGCCACTAGGATGCTCACCGGAACCCTAACCCCTCTGCCTATTCTCCACACTTACCTACCGCCAAATGTGACCAAATTAAACAGACCCGTACCCAAAACAAAAAATCCTCCCCAAGTCCACAGTGTAGAGTAGGTGAAACATGTGCCCTGCCCAGAGCCAATTTAGGCAGGGAGCCAAAATTCCTACTTGGCCCCAAAAACTGGTGACCAGAGGAGCCCACACTGCTTATCGGGAGAGGAGGGAGCCGCAACGAAAGAGGCAGAGGTTTGGAGACGCTGGGCATAAATATTGCCTCAGCGCTCCTCCTCTTGTGCAAACGGATTGGAGGGCGGACATCTGCCACTGATTGGTGGGTGAAAATCACCCCATTCTTGTTTCATCCTCCATACCTCTCCCATCGCAAAAGCTCTTCCCCCCCCCACACACAGAAGGCATGATGGGGGGGGGGAAGAGAATTTTCTACAATGGAGAAAAAAAAAGTTTGGAATTCTAAAAACTGAGATATATTTATTTATTTATTTATTTATTATATTTATACCCCGCCTTTTTTCTTGCAAGGAACCCAAGGTGGCTTACATAATCCTCCTCCTTCTCTCCATTTTATCTTCACAACAACCCTGTGAGGTAGGTTAGGCTGAGAGTCAGTGACTGGCCCAAAGTCACCCAGTGAGTTTCATGGCCGAGCGGGGAATAGAACCCAGATCTCCCGAGTCCCAGTCCGACACTCTCACCACTACTTCATTATCTTGCAAGTCTGGTAGATGTGTGACGTAGTGGTGAGAGTGTTGGACTGGGACTCAGGAGATCCAAAACATCTTTTGGAAACTGACCACATACTTTGCTCTATGACCTTCATTTGCTACTCGGGATCTTGATTTCAGCCTGAACTGGACTTCAACTTTGTTTTGGGTTCTTTCAACTGAATGCTGACCCTGCAGGGGCATGATGGTAGGTTAAGCTGAGAGAGAGAGAGAGAGAGAGAGAGAGAGAGAGAGATTTGCAAACCAGCTGGCAGGCCCAAGGTTGCTCAGTGAGCTTTGTAGATGAGTGGATCTCCCCAGTCCTAGTTGAATACTAACCACAACTCACTGACTGAGCAAGGAGAGATATAGATTGATTCAGTCACAAATAGAGGCTGCAGAACCTTTCTGAGTTTTGTTGAGTTGACATGGATCACATTTGGATTCAAATGCCTTGGCTCCCTCTAGTTTTGCTACATATACCCTGTTAGGTAGAGGATATCCTGTGTTGGATTCGTTATTTGAGAGAAACTCATGGCAGAAACTCTGCTGCCACCTCCAGTCAGTCAGTCAGTCAGGCGATCACTCGTGACCGAGTAAGATTGTCTTCCAGGATAAAAAAAAAAGAAAAGAAAATTTACAAAAAGGAGATTTTAAAAGGAGGAAAATTCTAAAGAAAATTGTGTAGACTCTAGCGATGGGTCCGTAAGTGACTGTGGAGGCCAATTCTAGATCCACACAGCTTCCCACAGTGAGGACACAGGTTACCAGATGGAAGATGGTCCTGTAAAGGATTCATTTGACGTGCTTTTTGCTTAGCATGTTTCTCCCTTTCACCTTGCACTCGAGCTTCTTCAAAGTCCATAGAACCTTTGTGAAAGGCCAACCTCCAGTTAGATCGTTCATGGGCCAGAGCTTCCCAGCTTTTGATGTTTATATTGCATATTTTAAGATTAGCCTTATGAACATCTTTAAACCTCTTATACTGACCACCGATATTCCGCTTTCCATCCTTGAGTTGGGAATAAAGTAACTGCTTTGGGAGACAGCAGTCAGGCATTCGAACAACTGACCTTCCCCCGCATCACACGCAGCTGTGGGCAGGGAGAAATTTTGCGGACGTGGTGGGAGGAGAGGCGAGACTTACCAGTTCTCGCAGGTACGCTCAGGTAGAGGGGGCGGGGTTACAGGAGCCAATATTAGGACCTGCAGCACCGCCCCACACCCTCTTTGTTCTTCGCAGCTCGGTCCTTCACAGCTTTCCTCCTCCGACGCAGACCAGGAATTCAGCTACCACTACGAGGACACGTGCACGCGAACCACCTTCTCGAAGAAATGCCTTCAAAGAGGAAATCAAGCAGCAAAAGCAACAAGGGGGCTGTATCAAAAAATACAGCCCAAAAGCATCCACCCAAACGACCACGCAATCTGGTGACATACTCATCCTCGTCCGACGAAGAGGAGATCGACTTATCTATCCTCACACACCAAGTTGAGGCAGCTGAAGGAGCAGCAAACCAGCTGGGGGGACACCGGGCCCCGAGTGCGCAGGTGAGTGGGGAAAAGTTGCGTACAAGAGGGCAATTTCAACGTGCACTATGGCATTCCCTTGCAGATCGCATCAATGCGGTAGCGGCCACGACCGAAGCAGCTGTCCGAAAACAATACACATCACCCGGTGTCAGCCCCAGGGATACGAGAGATGAACATCATTCGAGATGGTCTCCCAGTAACGACAGGGCGAGTACATACAGAAGCCAACAAGCAACGATCAACAGTGGCAGGAGCCCCCCCTATGCACAAGAACAGGAACCTCATCCGGGACCGTCAACGCGCGACGGTGAATACATGCGACATGATACACTGAGCAGAGGCTCTGACCAACACCAGGACAGGTACAGGCACTCCTCCGTGAATTTGTACCCCCCCACAACACCTGTGGCAAGGCTAACACCAGCCAGAATAGGGACACTTGGTACACCTCAAGTGTCACTGCAGGAGATTGTTAACATACTAACAGAAGCGTTAGGGGGTCATAATTCCGGTTCAAATGTTAGGGGGCAGTCGCAGGTAGCCGGGAGCAATAACACGAATGCCGGCAGCCCCGACAGGCCGACAACGTCAAATACTAGTCAGGCGGAGCTGCAGGGTACAAACAACACCCAGGCTGTCGCGAATACAGCATCCATAACGGCGGCGGAAGCAGGCCAAGCACATAGGGACATTGCCGTCCCAACGAACTCAAATAACACACAACAAGTGGCCCTCTATACACTTCCCAACCCACAGGCAGGGGGCACTACAACTCTGGCCGAAGCATGCGCACCAGCGTGGGGCGGGCCAAACACACCTGGTGCGATGGGTTTTGCACCGGCAGCTGTAGATAACTACCCGAACTCAACTGCCGGAAATAGATACCACGGAGGGCCGTCAGTCCCACTGGGCTTCCACCTAACTCAATCCACAAGGGAAAAAATATTAAGGGGGGAGTTCATTGACATGTTCTCCCTTTTGCAAAGGGAACCCGAAACACAAGAATTAGAGAAACTTAGCGACGCTGAGAAAGAAAGGGCAAAAAAGAAGAAACCCCCGCGCACATGGTCTAACTGGTTAGCGGGATACTTGACCTACCAAGGAGTAGTTCTACAGAAATACCCAGAAAAAGGTGTCGTACTGGTTAAATACCTCGACATAATATTTAGAGCATACTCCTGCTACGAAGGTTCAGCGTGGCTACAGTATGACGAGGCCTTCCGCGAGAAGGCGGCAGCAGATCGGTACATCAGATGGGATATTAAGGACAGTGATATAAGGATGGAGTACACAATTCCAGCACGGCCAATTTTTGGGGAAAGAGCGGCCACTGGGCACATTATGGCTAAATACCAAGGATCCCCCGGTGCGTACAATTCACCGGGTCAGCCGGTTCAACCCCGGCCAGTCTGTTGGGATTTCTCAAGGGGAGGCTGCAAACGATCCGGATGTAACTTCAGACACGCATGTGGGCTGTGTGGAGCAGCACATGCCGTCAGCACATGCCCCAAGCTTAAACCCCTTAAGGGCCAACCCAGACCAAGCAATCAAAACAATTTCACACACGGAACAGGACATTCACAGGTTCCCAAAGGGCCCCAGTCCAATTAAATTACAAGCACTATGGCCCCTATTAGACATCTACCCACACAGAGAAGATGCATGTTATTTATACCATGGCTTTAAATACGGCTTCAGAATTCCATACACAGGTCCGCGATTGCATTCCATGGCCCCCAACCAAAAGTCAATTGCCGAGCTCCAACATGTAGCACTAGACAAAATTAAAAAAGAGATAAAAGAAGGGAGGGTCCTCGGCCCTTTCGACACGCTCCCTATGTCAACACTCAGGGTATCCCCACTAGGCATTGTCCCTAAGAAGGCACCTGGCGAATATCGCTTGATACATAACTTGTCATTTCCTAAGGGCGCCTCGGTGAATGATGCAATCCCCGAGCACCTATGCTCGGTGAAATATGCATCATTCGATTCAGCCGTGGCAATGGTCCGAAATTGCGGACAAGGCGCCCTGATGGGAAAATGCGATATTAAATCAGCTTTCCGTTTGTTACCAGTCCACCCACAAGACTTTGACCTGTTAGGCTTCCATATACAGGGCCAGTTCTTCTTCGATAGAGCTATGCCAATGGGGTGTTCCATCTCTTGCTCGGCATTTGAGCGCTTCAGCTCATTTTTGGACTGGGCAGTGCAGAACAGAGCTAACCTCACACACGTAGTTCACTACCTGGACGATTTCCTGTTTGCTGGCCCACTCTACTCCAACCAATGCGCAAAACTTATGCACCAATTCAGTATACTATGCAATACAATTGGAGTACCATTGGCGCATGAAAAGACTGAGGGACCAGCAAATAGGCTAACCTTCTTAGGTATAGAATTGGACACAGTGCAACAGTGTTCCAGGCTACCCGAGGAGAAGATCAAAGCCCTACGGGCTAAAATCAACGATACGCTGCACGTAAAAAAGATCACGTTAAGAGGGCTGCAGGAACTGGTGGGACATCTCAATTTTGCTTGTAGAGTAATCGCACCTGGTAGAGCCTTCTTGCGCCGGCTGTGCAATGCAATGCAAACATTGACTCGACCACACCACAGGTTGCGGGTGTCGGCATCCATCAGAGCCGACCTGCAAATATGGGCCGCATTTTTGACACAATTCAATGGTGTTTCATTTTGGAGACAAGACAGGTTATTGGACGCGGAGTTTAGGGTACAATCAGATGCATCCGGCACCTTAGGTTTCGGAGCCATCTTGGGGGAGCAGTGGTGCGCGAACAGCTGGCCAGAACAATGGAAATCCTCCGAACTGGTGCGTGACCTTACGTTTTTAGAATTGTTCCCGATATACGTAGCCGTACACATATGGGCAGAACAGCTTGCCAATTCTGTGGTACACTTCCTCTGTGACAATCAGGCAACTGTTCAAGTAATTAACTCACTTACCTCAAAGAATAACAACGTGATGTGCCTAGTAAGGACCATCACGATGCAGTGCCTCAAATTCAATATTCTGTTCAGAGCCCGACACGTGCCCGGGTTAGACAACGGAATCGCTGACGCATTATCACGAAATCAGATGGGAAGATTTAGGGAACTAGCCCCATGGGCGTCTGAACTTCCTATAATGATGCCAGACTATCTTTGGCAGATTGGAGGTCTGCGGCTGAAAAGGCCATCATGAGTTCCCTGGCGCCCAGTACGCGGGCAGCCTACGACAGGGCAGGTAGGGAATTTCAAAACTTCAGTGTAAGGAACAGGCTACCCGAGACATGGCCCATTCCAGCAGAACAGCTGATACAATTCTGCGTATATGCTAGAAAGCAAGGTGCATCTGTACGCACACTGAGAACAAAACTATCAGGCCTGGCATTTTTAGCCAAAGCTAGAGGATGGGGTGACAATTCGAGGGACTTTAGGTTGAAAAAGATGCTAATTGGATGGTCACGACAAAACCCCCCAGCACCTGATGCGAGAATCCCCATATCACCTGAAGTACTTATGGGCTTACATTCACAGTGGCCAGGCATATGTAAGTCCAACTACGAAGCAGTTTTGTTTCATGCCACGGCATTAACAGCCTTTTTTGGCGCATTCCGTATATCGGAACTGGTGGTTAGGTCCAAAACTGACTCATCAAGCCGAGCCTTGCAATACGCTGACCTCACATTCGTCGCAACTGGGGTAAAGATTAAATTGCGCAGGTCAAAAACTGATCAGTTAGCTAAGGGGACAGACATATTTCTTTACCAAGCCACTGAAGCTGAACTGTGCCCAGTTACTGCATTGCGCACATATGCCTCCAGCAGAGGAAAGAAAGATGGTCCGCTTTTTCAACATGCGGATGGGTCACCACTCACCAAGTTCCAATTTTGGGCTGTAGCGAAATTAGCGCTGGGAGCAATGGGCCTAGGGGACAAACGATTTGGAACACACTCATTCCGTATTGGCGCGGCGTCAACGGCGGCAGCCGCAGGCTTACCCGCCGACAGGGTACAAGCAATAGGGCGTTGGCAATCGCAAGCATATCGGTCTTATGTGCGCAAATTTCTATGAACGATACTGCGGCCTCTGTTTCTTCATTGCAGAATATCCAGGGGCCAAACCGGTGCGTGTTTTGGTGTGCGGACACAGCTTTGTTTTCTGGGCAGCTCGAAGGGCGGCAGCCTCGGGCCAAGGAACACAGCTGGGAATGGGCGGAACGGCTGAAATCCATTGGTTGGGATACCGCGGCTTGCGGTGGCAGAGCTTGATAAAAACCCTGTTTGGGTTCGGCTGCAATGAACAACCCCCGCACCTGCTGGTGCTGCACCTTGGGGGGAACGATTTGGGTTTACTCAAGAGTAAAGCCCTGGTGCTACAGGCGCTCGCAGATTTCCAATACATCAAGGAAAGGTGGCCGGCGGTCCAGATTATTTGGTCTCACATCATACCACGACAGTGCTGGAGGAACAACGCAAACCCCCGAATTATGAACAGAGCAGCCAGAAGGGTGAACAGAGAAATTGTGAAAGGACTGGGGGGCGTGGGTTACAATGTACCCCATCCTGATATTGTACTGGCCCGGAGGGAGCTGTACCGCATTGATGGAATTCATTTGTCTGACAAGGGTAATGATGTATTTATCAAGGATCTGCAAAGGGCCCTGCTGGAAATTATTCCTGGCAGGTGGGGGAGAGGGGACTAAGCAGGCGCTGGTCCCTCTCTGTGGCGGGTAAGTGCGGGTTAGGGTATGGATAGGGTAAGGTGAGCATCCCTGGCACCATTCAGGTGACAGGCGGTTTTATGATGCCTCAGATGGATGGGTCAGTAGGCTCAGACAGCTGGGGGTCAGGAACGCCTGTGAGGCCTTTGTTCTCGCCAAGCTTGTTGTCGTGAGACTCCGAGAGGGTGCGACGCAACAAAGGCTCCCATCACTGGAAAGTGCAAAAGGGGGAGGCGGCGGAATTGCTCGCCACCTCCCGGTTTTGGATGCTCCGCCCAAGTGCATAACAGAGCGGCCTACCAGGCCAGAATAGAATAACCCGCACTCGATCCCTTTGCAGTTCTGTGTATGTAAATATGTAAATAAACGTGGCCCAGTTAAACACCAACTGATTGTCTCGGTTCTTCATTTCCCACCTATACGTCCGCAATGACCTTCCCCCGCATCACGCGCAGCTGTGGGCGGGGAGAAATTTTGCGGACGTGGTGGGAGGAGAGGCGAGACTTACCAGTTCTCGCAGGTACGCTCAGGTAGAGGGGGCGGGGTTACAGGAGCCAATATTAGGACCTGCAGCACCGCCCCACACCCTCTTTGTTCTTCGCAGCTCCCTCCCTCCCGCCCTGTATTCAGTATGGGCTCCTCTGGTCGCCGTTAAGGGGCCGAGTAGGAATTTTGGCTTATCCCTTTTAGAGGGGTGGGCGCGTTTCGCCTACTCCATACTACTGCAAGGTTGGGAGAATTTTTAGTTAGTGCACATAGGGGAAAAAATGGTCACAAATAGATAGTTGGCAGGTAAGTGCGGGTTAGGGTATGGATAGGGTAAGGTGAGCATCCCTGGCACCATTCAGGTGACAGGCGGTTTTATGATGCCTCAGATGGATGGGTCAGTAGGCTCAGACAGCTGGGGGTCAGGAACGCCTGTGAGGCCTTTGTTCTCGCCAAGCTTGTTGTCGTGAGACTCCGAGAGGGTGCGACGCAACAAAGGCTCCCAACACTGGAAAGTGCAAAAGGGGGAGGCGGCGGAATTCCTCGCCACCTCCCGGTTTTGGATGCTCCGCCCAAGTGCATAACAGAGCGGCCTACCAGGCCAGAATAGAATAACCCGCACTCGATCCCTTTGCAGTTCTGTGTATGTAAATATGTAAATAAACGTGGCCCAGTTAAACACCAACTGATTGTCTCGGTTCTTCATTTCCCACCTATACGTCCGCAAATGACCGGTCCACTGAAGTTGGTGTTGAAGGATCATTTTTTCAATGCTAGTAGTCTTTGCTTCTTCCAGTACACTGACATTTGTTCGCCTATCTTCCCAAGTAATTCGCAGGATTTTCCGGAGGCAGCGTTGATGAAATCTTTCAAGGAGTTGGATGTGACGTTTATAGATAGTGCATGTTTCGCAGGCATACAATAAAGTTGGTAATACAATGGCTTCATAAACCAGTGTTTTGGTCTTCTTACAAATATCCCGATCCTCGAACACTCTATGTTTCATTCGAGAAAACGCGGCACTTGCGGAACTCAGACGATGCTGGATTTCACTGTCGATGTTAGCTGTAACAGAAAGATAGCTGCAAAGATAGAGAAAATGATCGACATTTTCCAGTATTGTCCCGCCAAGCTGGATAGATGGCATCACCAAAGGGTTAGCTTGCACTTGCTGATGAAGCACTTTGGTTTTTTTGATGTTAAGTGAGAGACCAGGTTTTTCGTATGCTTCTGCAAAAGCATTTAGGATAGTTTGGAGATCATCCTCTGTATGTGCGGAGACCACATTATCATCAGCATACTGAAGTTCCACAATGGAGGTTGTAATTACCTTACTTTTTGCTTTCAGCCTGCTGAGATTAAAAAGCTTTCCATCTGTTCGGTATATAATTCCCACACCAGTGGGAAGTTTCCCCTCGACAAGATGTAAAATCATGGCGATGAAAATAGCAAATAATGTTGGGGCGATAACACATCCCTGTTTAACACCTGATCCCACTTTAAATGGAGCACCATGAGAGCCGTTGTTGTCCAAAACCGTTGCCGTCATGTTGTCATGGAGAAGACGCAAGATATTCACAAATTTATTGGGGCATCCAATTTTCATAAGGATAGTCCAGAGAGCCGTTCGGTCTACAGTATCAAAGGCCTTAGCCAAATCGATAAATGCCATATAAAGGGGTTGATTTTGCTCCCGGCATTTTTCTTGGAGCTGACGTGCAGTAAAAATCATGTCTACTGTCCCTCTAGAGGGGCGGAAACCATATCCATATTGAGTTTCAGGGAGGATCTCTTCTGAAATAGATAGAAGATGGTTTGCGAGAATCCTGGCAAATATTTTACCTGCGGTAGCGAAGAGAGAAATGCCCCGATAATTTCCACAGTCTGTTCTATCACCTTTCTTAAAGAGGGTGATAATTATGGCATCCCTGAAGTCTTCTGGGATCTCTTATCTTATCCAGATTTTTTCGACGAGTTTATGAAGATGTTGTACAAGTTCGGGGGGCCCTCCACAGCCAATGGGATCACACCATGAAAAGGGAAGAAGACCTAAAATAGCACCAAGCAATAGCATATCGGGGCTGTGAATATGTGTGGGAAAAATGTGCAAGTCCACTATAGAAGGTTTTTTCTTTCCTTGGGGCTCTAGTCTCCATATTCTTTTAAGTGTACTTTTTACTAGTTATGAAGATAACTCCCTCAATCAGGCTTGTAATTGGCCTTGGAAAAAGTGAACTATTTCTCAAAAATTTATTGTTAAGATAATGCCAAGTCTCGCTCTCCTGTACTTGACCAGGGACTGATGAATATCCTCTCTTGCTCATTGTCTGTCCCTATCGAAGTAACTACATCACTGCTTCTAGAGAACTTGTGCCAATTGTGGATGAAACGCCCGCACTCCCACCAAGTTTTCTGTTAACACTACTGACACGTGTTATAATTTTTGCCACTGTTAATTGGGGGGGAGGGGATGATGAAGTCTTTTCATAGCTCCATAAGTTTTTTTCGATAGGATTTTTTCTCTGGGTTCTTAAGTGGAAACTTGGTTAAAACCTCTCCAGCGGGGAAACCAGTCAATGGGTAATATGTTCATATGGAAATGCCTTTTGCACTAATTATCTGTTGTTTTTATTTTATGTCAAACGGTTGGGGCTGAGGATATAAAATTGAACTTTTATTTATTGTCATCTTGTGAAATTATTTTTACTGACATGATGGATCATCAGCCACAATCCTATCATGTCCTTGGCACCATCTGATTCTTTTTAATCTTATCTTGGGTTTGGTATTCACAGCAGTAAGATTATAGCATAGATTTTACTTTTTTTTTACTCTCTTTTTTTTTTAGAAATGGGAAGGCTATGGATGTGATCAAATCAATGGCTGAACACCTATTGGTTTTAGATATTCCACTAAACATAGAAAGGTGGTTTACATTTATTTATGTATACTTTTAATTTTTAATGTGACCTGCACTGAGGCCCAAAGGTACACAAACTCACCATACAATGTACAATCAATTCCTATTTTTTAAAATTTATTATATTTATACCCCGCCTTTTTTCCTGAAAGGAACCCAGGGCGGCTTACATAATCCTCCTCCACTCCATTTTATCCTCACAACAACCCTGTGAGGTAGGTTAGGCTGAGAGTCAGTGACTGGCCCAAAGTCACCCAGTGAGTTTCAAGGCCAAGTGGGGACTAGAACCCAGATCCTCCCAAGTCCCAGTCCAACACTCAAACCACTACGCCACACCATATAAAACCAACATAATAAACTTACATAGATGCAGCAGAGACAATAAACATTCAACTTGCTTCACATTTGTGTTGTTGTTACTGTTTTTGAAATAAGACAGTTTTAAGTGCTCTCCTAAAAACAGGAGGGAGGGTGTAGATTTGAGGCGGAGCTCTCTGGGAGAGCATATCATAAGGGTGCAATGTGCTGAAAACCCTGTTCCTTCTAGCTTCTTCTGTAAAATTGCTAATGTAATTTAATTGGAGCTAGCTTTGTAAAATTCCATTCTCTCCCCCCGCTCCTGTATTGTGACTCTGACTAAATGAGGTTTTTCAGAAAGATGCATTGCTTATTGCTACTTCTTAATGCAATAAAGTTTATTGCCATGTGTGGAAAAATAATAATTTTGCATACTAGATAAACAGAACCTTCCATTTTATCTTAGTCTTTAGGGTAGGGATAAACAGCAGATTATTAGTCAAAGTTTATTTGCCAGTATACATTGCTACCAGGAAGTTGTAAATACGTTTCAATTTATTTATTTATTTATTAAAAATAAATCTGTGTCCTCTGTAGAACTGTGATAAGTCTCAAGCAGAAAGGAATGAAAGGGATTTCTTTCTTTAATTCCTTCATTACGTGATGGATCTGAAATGAGTCACTGACAGTGAAGCATGGCACACAGGTGCTAATCTTTATCATTAGTGCAAAACACTGGCTTAACGATGCCAGTTTTCTATACCTTATTAATCATGCTGGTGTGCTGTAAACAAACTCACAGGCAATAAACTATGTTGTCCTCAGTTTGTCCATGCAAACAAGTGACAACCACTTACTTATTCTAATAATTAATAATTTACTCGCTTGCTTGTGCATCCCTGTGTTCTGTCAATGGGATTATTAGTAATAACAGATGGAGGAGTAGCTAACCATCGGAATCCAGTTGCTTAGTGAAATACATCTGTTTATGTTGCTGTATCTTAATAGTTGTAGAGCAGCTGTATCTCAATATCACTTTATTGGTCTAAGTCTATAACAGACAACCACATTTTGAAGTTAAAGGCAATAATCAAAACTAGGAAGTAGGCTGTAATAGCACAACATGCTAAGGTCTGATTTATCATTTATATGCAGATGTGCAGTTGCAATGAAATGAATGAAAAGATGGGGAAGGAACCTTGTGCTGTTCTGTCTTCCAGATTCCTTAAGTGCACAACATTCAAATAAGTGTAAAATATGGAAGAAAAGCACCAAACAATTTAAGTTCTGAGTGCACTATGAGAGAACCCTTGCCTAGTCATCTCCCCGCCAATATATATGGGAACAAGTTTGTAGAAAAAAGCATTTAATGTGGTGTGTGTATTTTGGTGTGTATTCTTTGTGATAGGAACTATGCATCAAGTTATGGTTGCTTGAGCCACTGCTGTGTGTTGGAGAGGACATGGGTTGGACACTCTCTAGTGTGGGGGGGGGAGTTCTGGAACTTTGGCCCAGGCCAAGATGAGGGATTAGATGGTAGGTCAGAGAGGGATGCTGAGCTCCATTGCAAGAGTTTGTCCTGCCCAAGCAAGAGCAGACAGAGAAACAGTTAACAAAACTGATGACTTATGGGGCCAGGGAGCAAAACAGGAAAAGGCAAGGCATATCAAGGACCAGATTCTGCAACCTGCCCATAGCAAATGCTCTGGTGCACATACAGAATCTGCTAATATTTATTTTTTATTTTATTTATTTTATACCCCGCCTTTTTTCCTGAAAGGAACCCAAGGCGGCTTACATAATCCTCCTCCTCCTCTCCATTTTATCCTCACAACAACCCTGTGAGGTAAGTTAGGCTGAGAGTCCGTGACTGGCCCAAAGTCACTCAGTGAGTTTCATAGCCGAGCGGGGACTAGAACCCAGATATGAACAGGAAGCTTATTCATCTGCTAATAGGTCACTTACTAACATCCCCTTCTTGGACAAGGTGCTTGAGCGCGTGGTTGCTGATCAACTCCAGGCATTCTTGGATGAAGCTGATTTTCTGGATCCATTTCAATTCAGCTTTAGGTCCAGTTTTGGGACAGAAACTGCTTTGGTTGCTCTGTGGAATGACCTTTGCTGAGAGAGAGATAGGGGGAGTATGATCCTGTTGGTTCTCCTGGACCACTCAGCAGCTTTCAAAACCATTGACCATGGTATCCTTCTGGAGTGGCTGTCTGGGTTCTTGGGAGTTTGTTTTACAGTGGTTCCATTCCTACTTGGATTGTCGCTTCCAGAAGGTGGTACTGGAGGATTATTGCTCTGTTCTGTGGCAATTACATCATGAGGTTCCATGATGATAAATGATAAATTTTATCATTCTATTTAACATCTACATGAAGCCACTGGGGGAGGTTATCCAGGGATGTGGACTGAGGTGCCATCAATATGCTGATGACACCCAGCTCTACCTTTCCTTTTCATCAAGCCCAGGTGAGGCAATAGATGTCCTGAATTGGTGCCTGAGCAGGGTAATGGACTGGATGAGGGCCAAGAAACTGAAGCTCAGTCCAGACAAGACAGAGGTACTGTTAGTAGATGCCTGGTTGAAAGGCATGGAGCTTGGCGGTGTTCCTGGATTCATCACTGTCACTTGAGGCCCAGGTGGCCTTGGGGGCCAGGAACGCCTTTTGTCAGCTTAGATTGATATACCAGCTGCCACCCTATCTGGACAGATAGCCTAATGACAGTTCTCTATGCTCTGGTAGCCTCGTGGTTGGATTACTGCAATGCATTGTACATGGGGCTACTTTTGAAGATAGTTCAGAAACTTCAGTTAGTGTAAAATGGAGCTGCTAGGTTACTAATTGGGACTGGCTGATTTGACCATTTCTGAGCCCAATTCAAAGTGTTAGTGTTGACCTTTAAAGCCCTGAATGGCTTGGGATCAGAATATCTAAAGGCACATCTCCTCCCCCATGTATCTGCTCAGGCTCTTAGGTCATCTTCAGGGGTCCTCCCATGGGTGCCTCTGCCAAAGGAAGCTAGGCCAGTGGCTACAAGAGAGAGGGTCTTCTCAGTGGTGGCACCGCACTTATGGATTAAAACTTCCCAAAGAGGTTCATCTGGCACCTATGCTGTTATCTTTCTGGCACCAGGCAAAGAGCTTTCTTTTCTCCCAGGCATTTTTAGCACTGGGCCATTATGGCTGTTTTATCGATTACTGTGCTGTTCGTTGTTTATAATATTGCATGTTATTCTTTTAAATATTTGAATTGTATTTTATATTTTTAACTGTTTTAAAATGGCATTTTAGTTTTTTAGCTAGTTGTAATTCTCCCAGAGAACATGAGTTATTGGGCTGATTAGAAATGTACTAAATAAATAAATATTCAGGTATAGGAAAGCACAGTGACCAATCATAATAGGGAAGTTTGGAGCAAGAGCACAGTAAAAATCAATGGAGGAAGCACATATTTATTTTATGTATTTGTTACATTCATATCTTGCCTTTCCTCCTAGGAGCCTGAGGCGACATACATGGTCCTCCTCCTCTTCCTTTTATCCTCACAAGAAGCCTGTGAGGTAGGCTAGGGTGAGAGTCAGTGACTGGTCTAAAGTCACCCAGTGAGCTTCATAGCAGAGTCCCCACTCCTGCACCTGGATTTCCCAAGTCCCAGTGCAACACTCTAACCACTACACCACACTGGCTCTTGCTCCTCTGAGGCCATCCAGAGCCATATTGACATTCCTGGCAGCTTTCCATGGTGCTGATTCTGGAACCAAAATGGATTCTAGAGCCAAGGCGTCCAGGTATTGTCAATGAAGTCTATAGCGCACGATACACATGTCCAGAAAACCAGCATGTCTGAGCTCCTCTATAACACGATGTAGGAAACTTGGTCCTGCACATCTGTAGGACATTCCTTCCTCAAGTTCTGGACTTCATGACTGCATCCCTCTGGTAACTGTGTTAAAAGAAACATGTGACCTGATGATATTACACTCAGTGTTTCCCTGCAAGACACAGTCAATGAATTGGGGAGCAGCAGCAGGAAAATGAGAGAATGCGATGTCATGTCACATCTGTCTTTTACCAATGGAGACATGTCATATGTTACCAGGATAATGTCATGAGTCATGATATATGTAACCAGAGAAATTTGTGTATGGGGAGGGGGAAAACAGCATGGATCAATAGCAGCCATATGCCCCTCCTGATAATATAAAGTTTTTAAACACACCTAAATCAGGCTCCATACCTCATATTTGCTCTTCACTAGTCCCTTGGAATTGGACTGTAATTAGAGACACTACTGAAGAGTGAATGTAAGCTATGGAACATGTACTCTACCCCTTAATGAAAAGGTACATTAAGATTAATTTTTAATAAACAGTTTCCATTTACTCAGTATATGTTTATCTTGTACTGCTTCCTTTGACTATCCTCATCTTGCTTTCAATATGCCCTTTCAAGCGTTGTCCTCTTTTCTAAACAGCTTTCTCACTTCAAATGCAAATCTTGTTTTTCAGCATAACAACGTTTGGACAAAGTGAAAGGAATTCCGGAAGATGTGCCTGAACTCAAAGCCTTTACTAATAATGTCAAGGACTGGTAAGGAAAGATCAATACATTTGTAGACAAAACTCTCTGTGATAATCTAAACATGAACGACACTTTCTTTAAACTTGTGAAACAAATTAAGTTGTCAATGTGGTAAAAGAATTTCAAAATTCAAAATAGCCAGAACATTGACTTTGTTAGAAGCCCTTAACAACACATTGGGTATTGCAGTACTTGTAGTATTGAACTGAAGCTGATGCGTGTAGTTGTTTGTTTGTTTTTAATATACTTTATTTTTATTTTTAAACATTCAGGTGGCTGGGACTTTCACTGCCCTCCAGCCACTTTCCATTTTTATTCCCCGACTGGGGGAGGATTGGGGGTAATTCAGTCGAGTGGGAGGAAGTTGGGAGTGCACATGTGTGTGTTTTGTGTGTGGAGCTGTGGTGTGTGTGTGTGTGTGTGAGAGAGAGAGAGAGAGAGATTGTGAGCTGATATTGAAAGAGAAAGAAATGAGTGACTGGATGAATGGATCTTGTATGCTGGGAATGTGGGGTGAGATGAAGAGAGAGTGCTTGGTGGGTGATCCTGAATGGGAGAGATCTGCGTTTTCAAAGGAGGGGGTTTGCCTTTTGGGGCTTAGACCACGCTTCTGCCTTGTATTCAGAATCTTGGGCAAGTGACTTGTTTTTAGCCTCACCAGGTTGCCCTTCTGGGAAGTGGAGCAGAAAACGAGGGGTTCAAAGGAGTGGGTTTGTGTTCTGAGGCTTAGACACCATCTCTGTCTTGTACCCACGTTCTTGTGTTTGCCTTTCTGTGAAATGGGTGTTTTGTGTCTGGCCATGTTAATCATCGCACCCATGAACGCCTTTTGTCAGCTTAGATTGATATACCAGCTGCCACCCTATCTGGACAGATAGCCTAATGACAGTTCTCTATGCTCTGGTAGCCTCGTGGTTGGATTACTGCAATGCATTGTACATGGGGCTACTTTTGAAGATAGTTCAGAAACTTCAGTATTTGGAATTTCTGTAAAATTCCAAATGGGCCCACCAGCCCCCAAAGTTTGGAAACTCTCTATACCTCTAAGAGTACAAACACTGTTTGGCATCACTGTTTAGTTATACCTTTTCCAAGATTTCATAGATTTCATAGATCATAGAGTTGGAAGGAGCCTACAAGGCTATCGAGTCCAACCCCCTGCCCTGCTCAATGCAGGAAACTAGAGGAGGGGTCTCCCATCCAAGCAATAATCAGGCCTGACCCAGCTTAGCTTTCCATGCTCAGACAAGCTGAGCCAGCGTAAGCCACAGGCCTGTATTATTATATTGGATGGTGCTATCCAAGCTTGTTTAGACAATGTCCTAAATGCAAAATCATCATCATCATCATCATCATCATCATCATCATCATCATCAATAGTTCAGGGTATGGAGGAGCAAAATCTACATAAAAATGGCAAGCAGTAAGCAGAGAACTCAGTGTTTGCATTTAGATTCGCCTTGGGAGAGAGAGAGAGAGAGAGAGAGAGAGAGAGAACACAGTGGGCTCAACATGTAATCTTTTGAAAATGCAAAATGCTTGCATTCTCAGGAATCTGACTGAAGCAATAGATGTCATACTGTGATTTGTGGTACAATCTTGACTATATAGCTACAAAGTGCCCTTGATGATATTTAAAATGATATGTATACTTTTGTGTGACTCATAGACTTAAATAGGAGAAGTATAAGGCTATCTAATGAAGATGAAAAATGTGCTATGTAAACTTTTTGAAAGAAATCAATGGCTAAAAAAATATGTACATCCGGTCTCTATTTTCAGTGTTCTAATAATTCATGCATGAAATCAGTTGAAGAGAGACGTTGCTTTGAAAATGATGATTAGTAATAAGCCAACAGCAGGTAACCAAACTGACCTTTCTTAGATGTCACTGAATGTCACAGGCACTGTAGCACCTACGCATCACTCCTAGAAAAATTTAGAGCAAGTGATAAGGCAAAAATAGACAAAAAGATCTACCTACAACTGTGCATGCAATATTGCCAACAATGTGCATTGCCAATAATGCAGGCCTTTTAAACTGAGTGCATTAATCCCTTCCTAAGGCTTATGACATTTTCCTTGCTCATCATCCAGTTTACAAGGCTATTAATGGTGTTCACTGTTCTTTTGCCTACTAATATTATTTTCTTGGTAACAACTGGGTTAAGATTTCTGCTTCCACTTATCCTATGGCCATCATACGACACAAAAATGGGAACACATTGTGGTGTTGGGGCAGGCTCCATTACAGTTCTAAAGCATCTTGTGAAGGACTGCTTCATTCCCAAGACTTGGTAGTCTTTGGTGGTTACCTACAAAATATGTTAATTTGATTACACTATAGAACAGGGGTGGGGAACACGTGCCCTTCCAGATGTTGGGCTACAACTCCCATCAGCCCTAGGAGTATAGCCAATGGTGAGGGAGTTGCTGTCCAACAACATTCCCCATCCCTGCTATAGTGTATTATATCTTTACATGATTTTAACATAACCAGCTGTGACCAGGGCTGGAATACCAGTCTCCAAGGCACCTGTTCTTACCCGAGGAACCCAAGGAAAGTAAACTCAAAATAATTTTGCTTTTTGGACAAGAAGCAAAGAGATCTTGGGACTGTGGTGGGGAGTTCATTGAAAACATCAACTGAGTGGCAGCAGCAGTGAAAAAAGCAAAATCCATGCTAGAGGTTTAATTCATTCACTACATAGATATCTGATCCTTTCTTGAAGGAACTTGGGACAGCCTACACTGTTCTGCCTTTCAACAGCAACTCTATCCTCATAACAACTGTATGAGGAGACTAGGCTCAGAGAGATGGTGACTGGTCCAAAGTCACAAAGTAAGGGCCAAAACAGATGATTTGGACTGGGACCCCAGAGTGGGGATGGAGGGGGTGCTTTTAAGATCCAGATAGCCCCCCCCCCCGTGCTTACTCTAGAGTAAAAATGGAAGGGAAAAAAAGATGTAGCTGCTAGATTTAAAGTAGTGTCTGTTTTGGCCCTGAGCTTCAAGGTTCAGTAGGGAGTTGAACTCGGGTCTCCCCTTTTCTCCTCCCAAATACCCAGAAGTGGGAGCATATACTTTCCTTACTGTCACTCATAGGCATTTGGAAGGGAGAAGAGGCAAAAAATAATTACACATATGTGCCATTTATACATAATCTGTGAGTATGTTGTGCTCAAGGATATGTACAAAAATAACACGAGCAATGATTCTTAACTGGAATTTCCTATGGCTGGGTTTAATTCAGCTCCTGGGTATGTGTATTAACAGGGATAGAGGATCTCCTGCCACTTATCATTGTAAACAGATAACCTCAACTGAGTTGGGAATTCTGACCTGGCTATTACTTCATAGAATCATAGAATCATAGAAAAGTAGAGTTGGAAGGGGCCTACAAGGCCATCGAGTCCAACCCCCTGCTCAATGCAGGAATCTAGGTCAAAGCATCTCTGACAGATGTCTGTCCAGCTGCACCTTGAATGCCTCCAGAGTGGGAGAGCCCACCACCTCCCTAGGTAGTTGATTCCATTGTCTTATTGCTCTGACAGTCAGGAAATTTTTCCTGATGTTTAGGTGGAATCTAGGTTCCTGTAACTTGAGCCCATTATTCCGTGTCCTGCAAACTGGGATGACCGAGAAGAGATCTTTGCCCTCCTCTGTGTGACATCCCTTCAAATACTGGAAGAGTGCGATCATATCTCCCCTCAGTCTCCTCTTCTGAAGGCTAAACATGCCCAGTTCTTTCAGTCTCTCCTCATAGGGCCTTGTTTCCAGTCCCTTTATCATCCTTGTTGCCCTCCTCTGAACCCTCTCCAGTTTGTCTATGTCCTTCTTAAAGTGAGGTGCCCAGAACTGGACGCAGTACTCAAGATGAGGCCTAACCAGTGCCGAGTAAAGGGGAATTATCACTTCCCGCGATTTGGAAGCTATACTTCTATTAATACAGCCCAAAATTGCATTTGCCTTCTTTGCAGCCACATCGCATTGCTGGCTCATATTCAGTTTGTGATCTACCACAATTCCAAGATCCTTCTCACTTGTAGTATTGTTGAGCCAAGTGTCCCCCATTCTGTAACTCTGCATTTGGTTTCCTCTCCCTAGGTGCAGCACTTGGCATTTATCCCTATTAAATTTCATTCTGTTGTTTTCGGCCCAGCGCTCCAGCCTATCGAGGTCACTTTGAATTTTGTTTCTGTCTTCCAGAGTATTAGCCGTTCCACCCAACTTTGTGTCATCTGCAAATTTGATAAGCATTCCCTGTACCTCCTCATCCAAGTCATTAATAAAAATGTTGAAGAGCACCGGGCCCAGGACCGAGCCCTGTGGTACCCCGCTCGTTACCTCTCCCCAGTTTGAGAAGGAACCATTGATAAGCACTCTTTGAGTCCGATTCTGTAGCCAATTGTGGATCCACCTGATAGTTGTTCCATCTAGCCCACTCTTAGCTAGCTTACTAATCAGGATATCATGAGGCACTTTGTCGAAAGCTTTGCTGAAGTCCAGATATATAATGTCCACAGCATTCCCACAGTCCACAAAGGAGGTTACCCGATCAAAAAATGAGATCAGATTAGTCTGACAGGATTTGTTCTTGACAAATCCATGCTGGCTTCTAGTAATCACTGCATTGTTTTCAAGGTGCTTGCAGAATGACTTCTTTATAATCTGCTCAAAAATCTTCCCGGGGATTGATGTCAGACTGACTGGCCTATAGTTCCCAGGTTCCTCCTTCTTGCCCTTTTTGAAGATGGGAACAACATTTGCCCTCCTCCAGTCGTCTGGCACTTCACCTGTCCTCCATGATTTCTCAAAGATAATAGACAGTGGTTCTGAGAGTTCTTCTGCCAGTTCCTTTATTACTCTAGGATGCAGAGTAATAAATGCAGTCATCAGGCCCTGGAGATTTAAACTCGTTCAGAGTAATCAGGTGCTCCTTGACCATTTGCCTATCAATCTCAAGCTGCAATCCTGCCCCTTCAGTCTGCACTTCAGGTTTGCCAGGGGGGTCATAGACCCTCTTTTGGGAGAAGACCGAGCCGAAGTAGGAATTGAACACTTCTGCCTTTTCTTTGTCTTCTGTTATCAATTTGCCATCCTCATTGCGTAGTTGAACCACCAGTTCTTTCTTCTGTCTTTTACTGTGCATGTATCTGAAGAAAGCTTTTTTGTTGCTTTTAGCATTCCTCGCTAACCTTAGCTCATTCTCAGCTTTAGCCTTCCTGACACTATTCCTGCAGTTCTGTGCTACCTGCCTGTACTCTTCACTTGTAGCCTGTCCTTCCTTCCACTTCCTATACATGTCCTTTTTTGTTTTCAGGTCATCTTTGAGTTTATTGTGAAGCCACATTGGCTTCTTCTGTTGCCCTCTGCCTTTTTTCCTTTTGGGAATTGTTTGCAATTGTGCTTTTAAAATTTCCTTTTTTAAAAACTCCCACCCCTCCTGGGCTCCCTTTCTCGTGAGAGTCACTTGCCATGGGATCTTACTAATCATTGTTCTGAGTTTGTTAAAATTGGCTTTCCTAAAATCCAGGGTACGTGTTTGGCTACACTCAGCTTTTGCTTCCGTTAGAATCAAGAACTCAAGTATAACATGGTCACTTTCCCCCAGAGTTCCCGAAACTGCCACTTTATCCACTAACTCGTCTCTAGTTATGAAATAGTTCATTAGGCTATTTGGATCAATACAGTGGGTTTATCTCCTCTGCAGGACTTTGCTTGCCCTCTTTAGATAGGTCTAGTTCAGACATAAGGGGAACCACAGTTTCCCTTTATGACACGGATGGTGAACCTCCAGCCTCCTTTGCGTGTCCCTGTGTGTCCCTATTTTCATCTGTGAAATGTTGGAGGGTATGCGTACAGTTTCCAGTTCCCATCAGTGAATGACATGTCTCTTTTTGTTTCTTGCCTCTTGGTGCCTCCTGTCCTGCTACTGCCATGCCATGTAGGTGAGAATGGTCTGAAGATACATGATACAGTTCAACTGCTGTAACTAAGGAGGGGTTGGCCTTGAGTCCTGTCTCAGTGGGAGCCATTCCAGGCTTTTTGCAGGAAATGCAAGTTATGAATATAATAATATGTAGGTCATATGTAACTTTGACTCTGCTTGCTGTGCTAGGCACTTGGCATGAGTTTTGGCCAAAGGTAATCCCTTAATTATACTGAGAGTTGAAGTATCTCATGTTGATTTAGGGCATTTTCTAGGTGTTAACTCTATTACAAGTGTTTTGAGTATTCAAGGCAAAAAAAAAAAAAGAGTAGGCATTGCTCTGCAGTTATGATTAATGTGATATGTTGAGATTAACTTTAGGGGGAAAGTGCTTTAAACTGAATTATAGAAATAAGAGTTTATACCTCTGAAGATCAAATGGCAATATTTGTCATTTTAACATAAATCCCTATGAATAAAATATGCTTAAATTCTTTAAAAACCTTTACTTAGTGGCAGCAATCTAGAATGAGCTGTAAATCAGTAATTGTTTTATATTCTTTCTGAATTGCCCTACCATATGTGTGTGTGTGTGTGTACACACACACACACACACACACACACACACATTTGGAATTTGGCCTACATGGCTTGATTTTAATGTGTTGTTTCTATTTTTGTAGATAAATACCTCCAAAGGTCTTTGCCTGTACATATTTTGCCTTAACTATGTGCTGTTTAACACACTCAGCCTTTCCATGATCCATATAGTATAATAGCATTATTAGGCCAACTCAAAGATCACAAAAAATGTACAAGCTTTTGAGCAGTGGTATAGTTATGTTTGAGTTGGCCTAATGATGGTATTATGCTATATGGATTTTAGAATTTTTCTCATAGCTAACATTCTGCCTTCGGTTTTTGTAAGTCTTTCCATGGTGATAGCTGCACGGTGTTGTGCATGTCTCTCTGATTGATCTTACAAAGAGGGCCATCACACAGTTGGTTCCCTATCTCGTTCCTGAATTTGGACTATATGAGGAAAGGTGGGGTATAAATATTCTGTAAACAAACACATGGTTGATACTGTCAGTTTGGATGATGATTATTTCTAGTTCACATGTGTGTCTCCTTTGCATTTCCCCTCCCCCATACTTCAGTTTCATTCCATTTCTGCATTAATCTGCAGAACAATAAAAATGCATTTAATGAGTTCTCAAAATATGTCGTTAACCCCATCTTTTCTCTCAAAATTCATATTTAAATGTATATTTCAATGTATTTTCAACTGCTGAGCTGCAAAATTTGGGGAAGTGCTAACTCTGTTGGATAGCTAAGTTCCAATCAGTACATTTTTTCTGAGAGATGTGTATCAATGCATTATATAGGAATTCACAAAGATCAAATTCCTCAAGCATCCCCATCTTTCAGGCTTGCGTCCACTCCACTTTCAACCTCTTTTGATTGTCATGAGGGGACTAGGATTCTGTCTCCCAAACCTTTGAAACTGGTGGTTGGTTGTTTCAAAGCTGGCAACACCACTGAATCCTTGTGAAGCTATGAACATCAGGCCAATGTGTTTGGCAAGCATCAAACAATTTAGATATGGGGGACAGAGCAAGGTCCGGATTGATTTTGGCTACAATAAAATAAACACACACACACACACACACACACACACACCAATAAAAGCCCCCTCACAAATACCTCCACTACCTTAAAATGGCCACCACAAGAAAAAGATTATAGATAAAACTGGAAGCACTGGGTTAATTTACGACGACTATTGTAACTGTACTTTACCTGGCAGTTTTTGTTTGTTGTGTGACATGATGATGGGTTAGCTCTAAGGGACTGATATAGCAACTTCTTTTTCAAAGGTATTTTGACCTTTATTACTGCAAGCCCTGCTTCCCTCTCTTTATATGGCATAGCAATGCAGTGGAATTTTGGAAGGCTAATGTAAATCGGTGTCTTTCATCTTTCCCATCTCATAAAATGTATTTAATGGGCACTCGAATGATATTTCAGAAATATAGCGCGGATCTGCAGAGGTTTACTACATTATACTCATCTCTGTGTTAACCGTCTTGCAATATGAGGGCTTACTGACATAGCAGGTTTTGCTTAGTGTTGTGTGCCCAATGCAAGAAATCTAAAATGTGTCATCAAGGAAAAACTATGAGTACTCAGGAAAAATAGAGATACAGCATAGGTGCATATATTTGCTTTGCATAATGTTGATCCAGATTAATTTGGGTCAGATTTCATGTTTCCTCAAAGATTGGAAGAGGACAGAACTGGGAGAGCATTTGGAATAGGACATAGGAACTATAATGCAGCACTGTTATATGTTATATACCCACTGAGAATGACACAGGTATATTGTCTTCACTATGTTAATTAATAGTTAGTTCTTCCCATTTTTCAGCCAAAGAGACCCTCAAAGTGGCTAACAAAACAATATCATCATCGTCATCAATTAAAAGCAATAAAAGCCACAAAGGATATATAAACACATAAAAAGAGTAGCTGAATATACCAAATCAATCAACATATACAAGCCAAATGTCTACTGAAATCCAAGACACATAAAAATCTAAGACCTTTGAGGAAATACAGCTTAACAAGAAGAAATAGCACATCAATTTAATAGCAGTTTGTCTGCCAAAGAACCTTGGGAATTATAGTTGGGTGAAGTTGCTGAGAATATTGTTCAAGACCGCTAGCCAGGGCCAGCCCTGCCATTAGGCAGAGTGAAGTGGTTGCCTCAGACAGCAGATTTTGGGTGTCATGAAAGGGCAGCATTGTTGTTGTGTTGTTGTTGTTGTTGTTGTTGTTGTTGTTGTTATTATTATTATTATTATTATTATTATTATTATTATTATTTTCCCAGGAATAGGAGGGGTGCTTGTTGGATTTTCTGCCTCATGCACCAAAATATCTTGATTGGCTTTGGGTACTATGCATCTTGACTTGGGTGGGTAGGGGATGCCATTGGCTGTTCCATCTCAGGCAGCAACTTGTCTTGGGCTGGTTCTGTCAATAATTGAGAATTGAATTTCTCAAAATTCCTTGGGATAGAGGACTATATTTCAAAGTTCCCAGAGTGAAAGGTAATTACTGTTAAATCATATCAAGGCTAAGCCTTACTAACTCAAGAGTAAGTTCCATTGAAGTTTTTTTTTTAATTAATTACAACAAAGAGAATAACACATATAGGTTTCTTTTATCATTAAATGTGTAATGCCGGTAGGCAACAAATTGAACATGGCTAGATCAGGCTGCATGTATGTAGTAGTCTAGATATGCTCCATCCAGATTTCTGTGCCTTCATGAGTCATTGCCCACAAATATGAGGAACGACTATGTTGCTTCAATAAAAAAATTAAGATTCTTGCATGCATAAAACCCTCTATATTGCAGAGATCCCTTCTCTTGCTGACTGCCACCAAATAATCAGTAGGGTGTAGCAATTAGCATGGTTTTAAATGCAGAAACCTGGATCTCTGGTAGGTAGTAAATTTTTTCAAAAGCAAAGAGATTGATCTAAATAAGGCAAGCTTATTAGAAAATGCATAGCTAATTCTTCCATAGCTCCCACAGAGATGGTTTGTATAGGTTTAAGAAATAGCATATTCATTCCTTCGTTTACTTATTTCAGGGTACACTCCTATGCATGTTTAGACAGAAAAGAGTCCTACAACTCCCAGCATTCCAGGAGCCAACAGTTGAGGACTCTTATGGCTAAAATGATAGGATCGCACCCTTGGGGGCAATTCCATGATGCTGCCCGTAACCCTCCGAACTCACATGATTACTGGTATCCTGTGCAGGGTGGGAGGAGTGTGGAGGCAAAGGTTGCCTCCACAGTCCTCCCACCCTGCAAAGCAGTTAGACAGACGCTTTGGCGTCTCATGTGGTGTGCCTCGGAGGGGGAGGAAAGGAGGCGGAGGCCCCGCCAGGATATGTTGTATCTTGGCGGCACTGGTCTCCTCCCCGCCCCCTGGAATGCTGCTCCCTAGACCCCTTCTCTGAGGTTGCTTTCGCGGAAGCAGCCAACCCAGTTCTTTCCACTCCAGCTGCAAACGAGGGGAGGGGGCTCCAAGTCTGAAGTCCCAGCTCCAATGTCAGAGCGATTTTCCAATGTTGGGGTGGGGACTCCAAAAGATCTTATGGCCCTCTAGATGCTATCTTGGGGCCATAGGATTGTTCTGCCCATTATTTATATTCTGCTTTTCAGGTGAACCTTACGAAGTAGTTTACTTTTCTTTTTTTTAAGTGAATAAAAATTATATAATACATCAATAAAGACAGGAAAAAAGATGGCCCCTGCATAGCCCTGTAGTGGCAGTTGTACAAGGGGCCATCTCAACTGGAATACCACGAACTAGATGGTAGGCAGTTCACCAGAATCCTTGTCTTTTTCTCTCTATCTCTCCTCAGGGCAAGTTGGTCCTTAACAGTGTAGTCAAAACTAATAGTGAATTTGTTGCATGGCGCCCTCTCTGTTGCAACTCCACTACCACATCTCCCTCACCCTCACCACATCTCCCACCCCACGCCTTGTCTCCCACCACCCTATGCCTTGTCTCCCACCACCCTGTGCTGCATCTCCCAACTATCCCTGCCCCCACTGACAGTGCCACTGTTGCTCTCTGAAGAGCTGCACTGGCATAAAAACCAGCCAGTGTAGCTCTCCAGAGAACTGGCCAGGCCCAAATGCCTGGCTCTGTTGGGGCCCTTTCTCAGAGCTAGGCATTGTCGCCACCAGCAGCCATTCCAGCAGGCTGTACAGAGGGAGATGAGAAGGAGCGCAGGGCCATTCCACCAGCCCTGCCAGAAGAATTGATTGATTATTTTCCCCCCCTTCTTCCCTCCCCATTCCTTTTTCCTTGTATGTCATGTCTTTTTAGATTGTAAGCCTGTGGGCAGGGACTGTCTTGTTTAAATGATTGTATGTAAGTTGCTCTGGGAGCCTTTTTGGCTGAGGAGCGGCATAAAAATATTTCAAATAAATAAAGAAATAATTGTGGGAGGGACGTCTCTGGAGATTGCTCACACAGTACAGGCGACCTCTAGGTACACGCCTGGGCTCTCTGGAACACCTGCCCACTCAGTGGCTCACCTTCCTGACAGCACCTGTCTGGCAGAAGGGAAAGCATGAAATTTGCCACTCCTTCTGCTCTGCTGCCTGAGGTGGGGGGGACTCACCTTACCTCATAGGAGGACTGGCCTTGCTTAGAACACACAGCAAACATTTGAAAACTAATATGAGGTAGCTGCTGTTTAGGTTTCTCCCCCTTTCCCCACATGCACTCTTGATCTTCAAGTAAATCTCCCTTGACAGGAAGGTCATATTTCCATGTTTCCATGACCTGAACATGTGGACAGGTGTCTTCATATGCATGCCAGGCTATGCCTGCAATTGTGGGAGCCACTTCAGCTCAGCATGGTAGAATTCCATGCTTCAGATCATGCATGCTAATAGCACAAAGACATGGGCAGGTCTTTGTCATGGAAATGGCACAGATTGCTGATTCTATGGGCACTTCCAGACAGAGGGTTCCTAGCACTACCAATCAAAAGGCATTGTGTAGATAGCGATAGACAAATCTGTCTGTTTTGCTTACTCTCACATTCAATTTTTTTTAAATCTCAAGTTCTTTCCATCCCAAATATGAATTTGCAAATGTTATTAAAATCTCATTTTAAAAAATGAAATGAAATTCTCACCCATCTCCATTGGTCAAAGGCAATAGGTACAGTATTCTCAGCATGGAGAGGGCCAAGTTGTGCCTGCCTGCCATGTAGTTGTTAAAGATGAGGAGCCTGTCAGGAAAAAAAGAGAGGTGTCAATCCTATTTGAGCACCACAAACATGGCTGAATACACAGGGATTCAAACCCAGACTTTTAAGAGCCAAGCACTCAAAACCCTGCTGGCCCAGGCTGGATGATTATGTCCATTTTGGTTTCTCCCACATTCAGTTTTTTTTTTTAAAAAAATCTCAAGTTATTTATTTATTTATTTATTTCATTTTTATACCGCCCAATAGCCAGAGCTCTCTGGGCAGTTTACAGCAATCAACAAGACATTCCCTGCCCGCAGGCTTACAATCTAAAAAGATACGACACACAAGGAAAAAGGAATGGGGAGGGAAGAAGGGGGAATATTAATGAATACTCGTGGCAGGGCTGGTGGAATGGCCCTGCGCTCTCTCTCATCTCCCTCCTCTCAGCCTGCTGGAATGGCTGCTTTCCATCCTGAATATGAAGAAATTCACAGATTTTAGTCAATCCTTTTCAAAAATGAACTGAAACTAATTTTTCATTCAACCCTGTGTGCAGCTATTCTGTCTTTTCCTCCTTAATGTCCCCCCCCTTTCTGGAAAGAAAAATAGATGGAAGAAGCAGTGGGAAAACTTGGGAAGGTTACAACTTGAAGATGGCATCATCTGAATCTGCTGTAAAACTCCATGAATGAAGCAGGATGATCGTATATCAGGATCATCTGGAAGTATCCCATGTCAAAGGACCACGTGACTGTCTCCACTTGCATGGCCCTCTTGTATCACACCACAGGTGCTGGTCGTTGACCGTAATAAATATATTCATTCATTATCACACACCGCACTAAAACAGCTCCCTTGCTGCTGTGTGTACATATGGGTGTCACCTGTAGTGTTAGCTAGAGGGAGATAATATATGGCAGCAGATATGTTTCCATTTGTGCAGGTAAAAGCATAACATCAGAAAGATTTTCAGCCAGCAACAGTGACTTGTTAATCGTGGCCTACACGTGGCCAGTATTCTGAGTATAAGTGGGTGTTTATAATGTTTGCCTTTCATGATGCTACCGCCTAAAGATCACTAAAAGGACCTGCAAATAGCTCTTCAAAAGAGGTCTTGTCGTTATTTCATTGTTTAGTTCTGCATTAGTGACTTCCAGTTGCTTTATGGCTCTGCATTAAACAAGGGTGTGCAAATTGCAAGACAACACAGTCCATTTCAAGTTTCTTTTTTCTTTGCAAGGGCTGAAGTGGTGCCATTATTTATCCACACAAAAAAATAAAAAATAAAAATAGGTGCATCTTATTGATTTCACTAGTGGCGTTCTTGGTTCTTTCAAAGCTCATGCATAATGGATGCTCTCTGATTATTATTTGCCTCCCCCTTTTAAAATACTCTCTTACAAGTACAGGCCTAAAAAAATGGATAGTAACAAAATATGAAGCTCAATGCACAAAGCGGGACTAATGTGGCCTAGAGTAATTGTGGCTAGGCTGCAGTAAGCCAAACAGTTATAGTAGTCCCAGGTAACAGAAGCCATTATTATTATTATTATTATTATTATTATTATTATTATTATTATTCCACCCTTCACCCAACAGGGCAGTGTACAAAACAGGACCTGAATGGTCATATAATTCTGAAATGCAATAAAAACAGCCATACAGTTATAAAACAATTTACAAGGCAGCAAAACAATCTAACCAGTTAAAGTGCTCAGACAAACAAAAAAGTTGCTAATATTTCTTTTATATATATCTAGATCTAGATCTAGATATCACACACCTCACAACTAAACACACTGTGTAAAAACAAAGATAGTAATATTATGAGCAACAACAATTCTAAGTGGATGATAATCTAATATAAATATAAATAACCAGTCCGAACATTGGAACAAAACATAATTTATATTTATTTCATATATAAACATAATTTATATTTATTGCATAATCCAAATTTCTCCGTAAATCCTCTTCTCAGCCCAATAATCTGACCCACTTTAATCTATTCTTCCTTTGTATTTTCCTTTCAATATATTGGCCAACTTTAAACAACATACCACTGATTAATCAGAGGAAGTGGTAGGGGGAGCCCACTAGGGCTGGAGCCCCGAATCTTTCATTTCAAGCCTGAATCCCTGGGAGGCCATCTGCCCCACCACCCTGCTGTCCATGGGCACTTGCTGAAATAAAGGTACGGGGGCTCTGATGATCTCTGTTGCATCTGATCCTCCTGGATTAGTTCGCTTTTTGCCCACATGTGCTTCACCTTCTGCTGCCTCCCCCTTTGAATCTTTCTGCCTGAGGTTTTTTTCTGAAATCAAATGCCCTCCTCTCCTCTGTCCATGCATCCCTGTTTACAAATAGGGGTGTCCTCAGGAGACAGGGTCCTTTAAAGGCACACACAGAGAGACTTTAGAGCATCTGTAAATTAGCATAGGCATATTTGTGCTTTGTTTTTTTTTTTTAAATTGCCCTGTGGGCCTGAGCCCCGGATCTTTTTGGTACCTAGCACCACCTCTGCAACTAACTCTTACTGCTTTACTGATGCTATTTCCTTCTTCTTCTAGGTATTTCAAAGGAGTGAGGGAATCACCAGGCATGTAGGAAAGGGAAATTAGCATAGGCATATTTGTGCATTTTTTTAAAAAAAATATTGCCCTGTGGGCCTGAGCCCCGGATCTTTTTGGTACCTAGCACCACCTCTGCAACTAACTCTTACTGCTTTACTGATGCTATTTCCTTCTTCTTCTAGGTATTTCAAAGGAGTGAGGGAATCACCAGGCATGTAGGAAAGGGAAATTAGCATAGGCATATTTGTGCATTTTTTTTAAAAAAAAATTGCCCTGTGGGCCTGAGCCCCGGATCTTTTTGGTACCTAGCACCACCTCTGCAACTAACTCTTACTGCTTTACTGATGCTATTTCCTTCTTCTTCTAGGTATTTCAAAGGAGTGAGGGAATCACCAGGCATGTAGGAAAGGGAAATTAGCATAGGCATATTTGTGCATTTTTTTAAAAAAAATATTGCCCTGTGGGCCTGAGCCCCGGATCTTTTTGGTACCTAGCACCACCTCTGCAACTAACTCTTACTGCTTTACTGATGCTATTTCCTTCTTCTTCTAGGTATTTCAAAGGAGTGAGGGAATCACCAGGCATGTAGGAAAGGGAAGGAGAACGTTCCAGTCTCATTCACATACTACCAAACCATTGTTTGGTATTACATCTCAGCCATCCCAGACCCAGTGTCTCTTGCTATACATCTGATGGACATGAAACTGAATCACCTCCTAAGTCTACAAATATAAAACTAAACTACACATTCACAATAGCAAATGCTAGGTTAAGCAAATATGTTATTGACAGGCACTGAAGCACTGTCAGGGTTGGTGCCTGTCACACTACAGTGGGGAGAGAATAGTTCCCAGAGTGGAGTGCCACAACCAAAAAGTCCTCCCCTTGATTGCCATCATCAGATGTACTACATGTACAGTCCCTGATTTCTAGATCTCAATAAATGGGCAGGTTGATATGGGAGAAGGCACTCCCTCAGGTAGCTGGGTCTCAAGTTATTTAGGGCCTTATGTGTCATTAACATCACCTTGAACTTGGCCGGGTAACATATTGGGCCAAACCTACTCCTTCTAAACCTACTCCTTCTAACTCTGCTCTTAAAGTAGCCCAAGACATTTTGATGCCTAAGACAAAGGATAAAATGGCACACACCCCTTTCCACATACAGAAGTCAAATAGAGTAATATGTGGAATGGCTGGGGCAGATATAGGATTGCAGCCTCCTATGCTACCTTGCTGTTCTCAGGTGTGATGGAGAACACTGTTCAATTGCCAGTGTTGAAGTAACTCCTCCACCACACAGACGGTCAGCAAGGTGGCTTAGGGGGTGCAGGGCAGGATGTGTAGCATCTGCTGCCTGAGGTGGCCAGCTCAATTTACCTTATGGTAGGGCCAGCCCTGCAACTATGTCTACAATGGGGAGACAGTTTTAGGAAAGATAATGAAGATTTAGGCTGGCAGATTTAGATTTATCCCTATTTCGTTATCAGTTCCTAGCATGTTTATTATCAATAATAGAAAGGACGCTCAGTATAAAGTACTTAACAGATGGTATATAAACCCTGTGAGATTTTTCCTAATCCACATAAATTACATTCAGTTCTGCTTGAAGGGCTGTGGCCAAATTAGTTTAATCACTAGTGGGACTAGGGTGGCCACATGTGTCCTACTTTACAGAGGACTGTATTTGAAGGGCTTTCCCATCCATATCCAGTTTAAAGATAAAGAACCCTAAGAAGGGGAGAGAAGGTGCCTTGAAGTTGTCCACCAACAGTTAGCACTTGGACAGCTGACCGAGCAGACAGGCACATAGGCTACCTGGTCACTTTGGAAGTCATTTATTCAGCTTATGAAGGTTAGATATCACGTGGATATTAATCAATACAACTCATTTTAAGTGATGTAATGACGGAATAATTTGAACTCATTTTGAAAGAACAGCACATGGATTATTAAGTACTAGAATGTGAACTGTCAATACCAATGTTTTGATTTAGTCATGAGATATGTGATATATTTTAAGGGCATTGATTACTTGTCAACATGTATTGCTAATTCTCAATAATTAGATTAAGAATTCATTGATTATCTAAATTATTCCCTTCCTAGCTTAAGGATGTATATAGTGCATTTTGCATTATACAGGTGTTGACTTCAATTGTTAGAAATTCTTTTTTTAAAAATTAGATTGATTTTTAAAAAGTGGAATTGTAAACTAGTGGGAAACAATAAAGCAGGCTATGAATTCTAACAGGAATACTTTCTAGACTAATAAATGTGACCCTGAAACAAAATCTTGCAGCGCATCCCTAGGCCTGGTCAGAAAATGTTCTTGTTCAGGTCTCCAGTCAGCCTGGAACAGGGGCCTTTTAATGCTGTTTGGGGTTACGGGGGGGCGAGAAGAGGTATCAGGAGGGGACTTAAAATACTTAGGGCACAATCCTATGCAGGTTTAGACAGAAAAAAGGCCTACAACTCCCAGAGCTGGCTGGGGCATACTGGGAGTTGTAGGCCTTTTTTTCTGTCTAAACCTGCATAGGAATTGCACCATTAAAATATTTAGAGTTCCTAACATCTATATTGGGGATTGTGAGGTTTTTGGAAAGTGGAATGGAGGAAAGGTGCCCTCTTTCCTTTCCTCCCTTCTGGAACCTGCCAATATAGTGCAGGCAGGGCACTATTTTAACCTAATGGTCTGCATCCATCTGATTCCAATTTCCATTTCCAGGATATAAATAACTTCCTATACACCATTAGGGGCATGAACAAGTATATTCCTTTTCTCCTTCTTGGAGCTTCTCCTTCAATTTCTGTTTATTATCTCTCCAAGTGGAACCCTTAATATTGGCTCAACTTTTCTCACATTTAATGGCTCACAGGTTCTTGTCAAGCTATTCTTTAAATTCACAAATTTATATACTTATGGGCAGTCTCTCAAATATGTCAACATTATTATATTTCTGGATGGGCCAATTACACTTCCAACACCATTGAACACTCAGTCACACAACTTCACAATGAGAGGGAATGATAATCTTCAGGTCCCACAAAACAAAAGCTATATTAACATTCATTTTATTAAATAATATTTATTCTGCAATCCTATGCCTACTTACCTGGGATTCGAACCAATTAAACACAATGGGACTAACATCTGATTAGACATGTATAGGATTCTGCTGTTAGTCATCTATTTTGTAACCATTGTATAAGTAAGCTTATTAGTTAAGGAAGATGAATAATCTGTCACTGAATAATTAATCAATCTCAACCCATTTTTAATGTAATTTTAAATTAATCTGCATAGTACTAACAACTTACTTCTATCCAGGACCTTTTTAAAATATTGAAGATACATTTCAAATTTCTAAATAAAAGCTATCACTGCTTCTTAGAGAGAAAGGTCATTTTTAATATTTTCTTTTCATTCCCCATCACCATAACAACCAGAACTAAAATAGCCAAACAAGAAAAAAGAAGAAGAAAAGAAACAAACAATTCTGCTCTTAATTCTCACTGGTTACATTTTTCCCTCATTAATTAAAATTGTCCCGTACCAATTAAAGCATCTAAAACCCACTGCTCCTAAGTAATACATTTGTGTTTTGCACAATACATCTTCTGAAAACTGTAAATATCAAAAATTGCACTTGACCAGCTAGACCAGCCTTCCCCAACCTGGTGCCCTCGTAATGTGTTGGACTACAACTCACATTATCACTGGCTAGCATGGAATGATCGTGCTGGCTGGTGATCATGGGAAATGTAGTGCAACTTAACTGGATGGCAGCAGGTTGGGGAACACTGAGCTAGACTCTATCCCCTGCCTCTCTTCTTTCTTTTTGGAAAGAGTTGAAATGGAAAGTTCACAAATTAAGTACAGAAAAAGCTTAAGTACTAACAGAGCCAGGCCTGACATCAACACCCAGCAACCCTGGGCACCTGCTGGCGTCCCAGCACCCTGGCAGAGCCCACCGGAATTGACACCTGGCCAGTGTCTCCAACCCTATGCTTACTTGGCAGTGTCAATTTCAGGAAGGCATGTTAATTTCCACAATCACATGAGGTAGCATTACAGCAGGGAATCTTGGGGAGTAAAAATGACTGCCTACAGCTGAGGGCCCACCAAGATAGCAGGGAAGGGGGCAATTTGCAGAGGGCCCATCAAACCTGGAACCAGTGTGGCGTAGTGGTGAGAGTGTTGGACTGGGACTCGGGAGATCCAGGTTCAAATCCCCGCTCGGCCATGAAACTCACTGGGTGACTTTGGGCCAGTCACTGACTCTCAGCCTAACCTACCTCACAGGGTTGTTGTGAGGGTAAAATGGAGAGGAGGAGGAGGATTATGTAAGCCGCCTTGGGTTCCTTTCAGGAAAAAAGGCGGGGTATAAATGTAATAAATAATAAATAATAATAATAAAATCACTGGTCCTGAACAGAGTACCAATGACATTTCCTAACAACTCATCCTGTAATCCGAACAACACTCCTACTAGGGAGTAAATCACATAGAACTGAGCTGGACTTAACGGGGGGATTGTGCTACATGGCACAACAATGATCACCCACTCAAAAGTAACTGATCTGTTGTCAGAGGAGCTCGGGAAGAGCAACAACACATTTTGGCTTCTCAAAGTATTTTCAAGGTGCCCTAAACATGTGTCAAGTGACCAACAGAAGATGAATTACTTTGTAATATCCCAGCTGTGCATTTCTTATGAAGCATTTAGCACTAGAATCTGGGTTAGGCAAATCCTTAGCGTGACCCAGTACAGCAGTTCTAGTGTTTTGCCATTTATCTTGGTCATTGCATATCATAGCTTCAAAGCAGATAAGGCCATGCCCATGAAGTCATGTGTTCTGCTTTCACAATGTTTTCCTGTAGTTGAAGTCAACAATATGTGTGTGGTAAGTGTCTAGCAAAGCCTTTTTATTCCTAGGATCTCCTGAACAAGCATCACCACACTGTTCTGTAGCTGTGTTTATTCAAATGGCAGCTCCCATCTTGCTTCCTCTCCTACCAGGGTGAAGGGTTTGTCACAGTAGCTCAGCAAATGCAAGGGCTTCTAGCCTCAGCTGACAGGGTGGGTTAACAGCAAGGCCCTGCACTTCTGTGAGAAGGTTGTCACTAAATTTAATAGAGGTCGGAAGGGAAGCTCGAGAAAAGGCTCAAGCCACAGAAAAATAATAAGCATTTGGAATGGAGACACTCACTGCAGTACAGAGATGTAATATAGCTTGAGCTACAACTATGGTTCACCAGCAAGTTAGTATAGGAAAGGCTGAGTAGCCGACAAAGTGAAGGCTGCAGAAAGACTATAACAGGAATTCATCATATCAGTAGTCACTTGTTTTAGCACCTTTAGCTCTATGGTTGCTGCCACTGTGTTCTTTTCTTTCCCCAGGCAGAGCTCCTGCACTCTTAACAGCTGTATGAAAAGCAAAATAAATAAATCAATAAACAAAGCCAGCTTTTCCTATCATGGCAGCTTTCCACACCAGGAAAAATGGCACTTGTGGATTTGCTGACTCATATGCAGCTGTGAATGGCATAGGAGTCCACTCTGACAAAAACTGGAAATGCTAAGAAAGATGGTGGTAGCATGAGCAACAACTACATGTAGTAAAAAATTAGGTCCTTGAATTTACTGCCGGTTTACTGTAAGCTACCTCTGACTTGTTTTGAATTGTAATAATTAAACAAACATTAAGTTCAGTAATACAGGCAGTCCCCAGGTTACGAACGAGTTCCGTTCTTAAGAGTGTCTTTAAGTTGAATTTGTATGTAAGTTGGAACAGCATAGCGTTCTATACGTTAAAATCGGCATTTACGCAAATTGTGCAAATTGCATAGTATATGACGCTATGTACTCTATGTAAATGGCGTAGCGCTGGGGAACCTAGAAGTCTATTCTTAAATAGGGATGTTACCCCAAATATCGGGGGGCTTGAGTGGGCCAAAATCGACCCACTCGTAGCCCCCCGATATTCGGGGTGACTCGCGGGCATACCTGGACGCCTGCTCGGTCTGCTGCCCGCCGTGCCCGGTCCGTCAAGCCGCGCCACCCGCATGGGCTCCAGTTGCGTCATTTCCAGAAGTGACACATTGGGCTCTGCGCCGACGCGGCAGAACCCTGTTGTTGCAGTTTTGGCGTAGAAACCAGGGCAACAGGGCTTAAAATGGCCACAATGGCCGTTTTAAGCCCTGTTGCCCTGGTTACTACGCCAAAACTGCAGCAACAGGGTTCTGCCACGTCAGCGCAGGGCCCATTGCATTCACTTTCAACTAGACGGAAGCCCGCGTGAGCGGCATGGCTGCCTGAGCGGCACAGAGAAGCGGCCGGAGAGGCCCTCTGCACCGCAGACAAATCGAGGATCGGGGGGCGCGGCGCGGAGAATCGAGAAGATTCACGGTGGGCCCTACCAGGTACGAAATGCACCACTACTTAAGTATGGGTTGTCTGTAAGTTGGACATTCTTAATTTGGGGACTGCCTGTATAGACAAACCCCCCTCCCCATGAAGTGTAATTAAGGTTTCAACTAATCTTTGGCCGCTCATTTATAAACCCAACTTCCTGTTGCATAAATCAGTGTTCAAAATAGTGTGGGGAGCCTCAATGGATTTAGGAGGTTCTCCTCTTCAGAAAGTCACCCTTCATGAGTAGAGGGTGATAGAAACGTGTGAGGAGGGGGCAGGGCTAGCACGCTCCCTCTCCTCACATATTTAGTCTACTCACATGTAGAATGCCTGAATAGAGCTTACATTGTATGTTGACACATATTTAGAGTTCTGTCTTCGTGGTTATTTACAACAGGAATTATATTAGGATTATTAATATTTCAGCATCCCTTTAAGAAACAAAGTGAGGAGAAATAGTCAGAATTATGGGAAAGGGAAGGAAATATAGACTCCATTTCATTTACCTAGTTTTGGTGACTGTGACAGACAGCCTATTCAGGAATTTGCAGAGCTCTATAAGGCACTCTTGAGAAAATATATATAAATCACAGCTGGAGAGATGACTTTGTGAGTGACTGCAATGAGCTCAGGTACATTCTTTAAATGCATGTGGGAATATGGCCAAGATATACATGGTTATAGAGCAAAGCAGAGATGTTCATTGGACTAATTTTGTAGAGCTGTTTCCTGGAGCTAATAGAATGTTCCCTGGTGGGACTGAAATAGCTAATTCACTATTAGAGTCTTGTGCAACTGGTGACCTACCAAGCTAAACATAACCAACAAAACAAATATTGTTACTGGTCAGATACTTGACACCTCTCATAGCTTTTTGTTGGTCTAGGTAGGCAGGCATGAAAAAACAGATTGATCAAGGTCTTGGTAGGCCCCCATTCATGGCTTGGTAGGTCACAAATTCATGTTCAGCTTGGTAGCTCACAAGTTGTGTATGCTTGCATTGTTTCTGTGAAGAGAAAGCCAGAGCCCGCACACATACCACAAGACAGCATCAGACACCCTGCCCTGAGGTACGTGCAGCCGCCACCCTGCACTCCACAAAAAGCCAAAATAAGAGTCATCAACATGCCCCCTGGCAACTCCCCTGTCTCGGCAGCCAAATGAGCTGTGAAGTATCCCCCACCTCAACAGGGGCGCCCAGGTGCTTGGTAGAAGAAAAGAGCAGTAAGTACTCTTGAGCACTGGGCAAGCAGGAAAAAACAGCCGTGCTGGGAAGGGGCACAACAAGAAGGAGGGAGCCCAACGGAAGGTATAAAACCCAGGGCCAGTGGCGGGAAAGGTTGTTGGTCGTGGGCAGCAAGCTGCACGAAGGTCCAGGGCTCTGGTCAGACCTCAGCCTCCAGCCCCGGGGAGCTCCCGGTGAACAACGCTATCTCAGTCTAGCCCTTTAAGAGTCAACGCGGCTTTCTAAGAACAAAGTCATTCCAAGTAACTGCTGTCTGTATTGCTTTTGCAGCTCGCTATTAAGTCAATTGCAGGCGTGTGCCTAACGTGTTGCTTTTATATATGTTCTGATACGCTCCATTAAATTCTGTTTATCCTGTAAACAGTGTAGTAGCATCCATTCAAAACTCAGTCTCCTCACTCCTCCTGCATTATAATGGGTCACGGCTGCTGTCAGAGAGCCGCATACCGCTGACAGAGGGCTAACCTAGCTCCGGTTAACCCCTGAGTGCCCAAACCCGCCTAAAGGACGGCTGCAGTCCTTTCCCACAGTTTCCTGTCACTCTTTCTTCATTTACACAATCCATTCTCTGGAGTTCCTCTGAGTAGTTTCAAGTCAATAACTGGTGCTTTAGCAGCACTGACTTCTCATTTCTTTCCAGTGGACCTTAAAATTCATCACTGAAAACTATCTTTGCCATAACTGTACCAACAGGACCTGCAACAAAATATTGCAGAGTGGTGGTGCTCCTGAGCAGTGTTCCAGCCAGCCATGCCTATTTTCAGGATACGCCATTGCATCCCCCCTCTTCCATAGTTTTCCATCTCCCCCCCCCACCCTCAGTTAGTCAGTGGCCCAGTTTGCATGATCAAACAACCCATCATTAACATACCATGGGTTGTTTGTGAGCATGCACAAGTGAGTGTGCTGTCTCCCACCCACTTCTGCTTTCTGAAATAACCCAGGGATGCCCAGCACTCTGGGTTGTTTAGGGTTAAACAGCCCAGAGCTTTAACCCATGGTCTGATGATGTTGGGTTCAAACTCTAGGTGGTTTAACCTTAAACATCCCAGAGTGCCGGGTTTGCATGTTACAACAAAATTCTAGGAACGGGGCATTCCTGAGTTATTTTGGAAAGCTGATTCAAGGTGGAAGTAGTGAACAGGTGGGAGTCAGTGTGTTTGCTCCTTCCTGTGCAGCCATGGTTAACCCAGGAATTGGCATTATGTGTGAACCAGGTCAGTCAGCATTCTGTACCCACTCAGTATGTTCAGTCCTTATTGGCCTGTTTTAGGTTCCCCCTCCCTTTAGGCTTTTGTTCCTACAGATTTTTATTTTGTACTTTTGCAAACCTTGGGGTTCCCCTCAGCCTGCTGGTACTTCCCTCATGGATGGATTGTGCCATTTTGGCTACCCAAGAATCCACTCCACACGCAGACAATGAGTTCACTATTCATAGTAGTGTGGCCATCTGTGTTCTTTTACTCTATTAGGCTGTCAGAGGACCATCTTCTATTTGAAGGTGTCCTGTGCTTGAAGAGCTGTCCAGTCCAAGTCCGCTTTAAAGATAAAGAACCATCAGGAGGAAGAGCTGGCCCTTGAAGTTGCCCTTGCCCATCAACAGCACCTGGACAGCAGACCGATCGAGGCACACAGGTCACCTGGTCACAGTCTTCCACACTATGGTGAGCTGTACTGTATTTCTATTTAAATTATAATAATTATTACTAAATTTGCATCTATGCATATAAATTAGCCTATCAAAATTTTATGCATGTCTGTGTCCTCTTTCTTGGCGATGTTTCTTCTCTTTTGGTGATTCATAAGTGGCCACGCTAAGTAGTAGTCACATATAGGATGGAAGCAAATGGTTAACAGAAGACAAGAAAGAAGTGATAAATCAAACATGCATAGCTTCAAGACTGAGATGGGAGGTCAGTGGTGAAATTCATGGCACCTGTCCTAAATGTACTTACTTTTAATAACAATTGAAGACTGCGGTAAATTATTCTTGAGTGCTTGTGTTTAAGGACTGGGAGGCCATCTTTCATCAAACTCAATGGGCTCTTATTTAAACTGACACACTGTACTGTTTGTAAGGTGCACATGCAAATTTAATGTCTGGGGTGAATCATCTTTTCTTTTCTGTAGCTCCTGATATCCTGTTTATTCCTTTCATTTCATGTTATTATCCTGTGCAGTATTCTGTCTGCATTATAGTACAGACTTTTTAAAAAATCCATGGAGAGCCAGCTGTATCTATAAAACCGTATAAAATTTATAAAATACTGATAATTATTCAGCCCCAAGGCCTCCTTTGTTTCCGTGGGAGACAGAATTCCCTGCGAGGCAAAATACATGTTTATTGTTCTAAAAACAAAGTACTTGGGGTACAGCTTTTTCTCAATTTTCAAATGAGTGTGCACCTTTTTAACAGCAAAGAAACATAATTTCAGCTGCTTCATAACTTCAAAAGGGTGGATTTATTTCTGTAAAATATTTTGTATTTAGCTTGAAGATATGCATTAATCAGTATTGGGGGGTGGGTGGGAAGTAATATTTTATTTATCACTGCTAAGTAGAAACAACATACATTCATGAAATGCTATGAAGCACTGCAAGGTAAATATAGGCTTCTATGTACCACTTTTTTGGATGCCATTTTAGTTTTGAGTTTGCATATCTGTGTTCATGTGCAAAGTAGTATTTGAAACTGTCTTCCTTAGGAAGAGAGAAAAAAGGGAGAAAAATAATTATACAGCAAGCTGACAGAACTATATAATGGTATTTACATATATATGCTGGATTGCCCATCTTGAAAAAAATGTCCAATAGCTAATGAGAACACTGGGTTCAGAACTAAACACAAAGCTGATACACTTCCTGAGCCCTCTAGGTGCAAAACTCAGTTCACAATTTGTATAGCTTAAGTGCTATCTTTATCAAACACTATACATAGTTGCTTCTTATCTAATTTATGGAGGAAATTGCTCAATCCTTTCTTGTACAGTATATCTACTTCACATTCACTAAGGCTGCTACACTTACTAGGGAGTAAACCCATTGAACAGAGGACTTACCTTCTGAGTAAACATGCATAGGATTAAGGATTTGCACTGCACAGGAGGCTTTAAAAGCCTTCAAGACTCTGAGGAAAAGCAAGGGTGGGTGGCGATGCAGGAAGGAACGGTGGGGAAGTGGCTGATAGTACACACTGTTTTCTTCCCCAGTTGAGTGCAAAAAACATTTCTTTGTGGTCTTAATTATTGCCCCGTTTTACAATAGCCATAGTAAATAGATCATAGTCATAGGAAAATAACAAATACAGTACTTGGATTGAGCTTGAAATGGGGCCAATTCTAAGTTTGAGGGATCCCTCCAAAGGGCCCTCTGGTGGCCTTCCTTCTACCTTGGTGGGCCCTGGTGATGAGGTGGGCTGGGAACATCCTTTCAAATTCCCACAGTGTCCCGACATAGTGTTGCTTCATTGGGTGCACTGTGGGAAATTAAAATGTTGGTTGTTGCCCAACCACTTCTTAAAAGGGCCCCCAAGGGAAGTGTATGCAGTGCACCTTCCTGTGGCCTTAGCAATTGCCCAAGGATGCCACATGGTGACCTTGGGCCTGGCTTCAAAATATAGGTGCTTTATTTTTAATCTGCTACTGTTGTTTGTGGGTTCGGATCTCTTGCAGATGACAGAACTGATGTAGAAAAGCAGCTAACTGTGAACCATGAGGTCCACAGTTCAGTTTTCAGACTCTTCAAGTGAAGGGCTCTTAATACTTGGGTACAAACACCCACTTATAATCTTCAAAACTCATTTCAGTCACAGACTCACTAGGAGGTTGACTATCTCTCTTATCTCAACCCCAATCTATAATATGGCGGAAATAATGCTGACCTACACTACAGGGTTGCTATGAAGATTACTGGGATGATATTTGTGAAGTGCTTTGAAGGCTTGAAAGACCTTATCTGGGTTAGTAAAATTATAGTTAAAACAGACTTGTTCTTTCAGTCCAAGCCGCCAAGGGCTTAAATGTGTCTTTTCCTTTTTATTGTGAAGGGCAATCTTATGCATGTCTACTCAGAAGTAAACCATATTGAGTTCAATGGGACTTACTCCCAGGTACGTGTGATTGCCTTAGTGAAACATTAAGGCCACAGTCTGATGCAAATGTTCTTGAGAATAAGGCCCATCCTTGATTACACAAATATCTTATCTTTCCTCCAAGTATCTCTCAAAGCAGTATAAATGGCTTGCCTCCCAACAACCCTATGAGGTAGGTTAGGGTGAGAGATAGTAACACACCCATTGTCACCCAATGACACTTTATGGCCATGCAGGATTTGAATCTTGGTCTCACCCTCCCTACTCTCAACCTTGGTCTCCCCGCCCCTACTCTGACACTCTAAGCCAGACTTCCCCAACCTGGTGCCCCCCAGATGTGTAGATTACAAGTCCCACCATCCCCATGGTGGCCATGCTTCCTGGGATGATGGGATCTGTATCCCAACACATCAGGAAGGTGCCAGGTTGGGGGAGGCTTCTCTAACCTCTTCACTATACTGTTTTCAAATAAGCATGCATAGGGTTAGTAAATAATGTATAAAGATACCGGTGCTAAATACATAACTAAGGAGTCTTATGAAACACTAAGTATTGGATACAATGCACTGATATAAAAATGAAGGTGACCCTGGAAACAAACTATAAGGATCCAACCAATTGAATAACCTCATAGAAAGCGTGCTAAGAATGTAGAGCAGTTCAATCCCTTGCAAAACCTCCGTCCTTTCCTAAGGATGGAGAGATGCCAGTTTGCAGCAGCAAGCAGTTCCTTATCAAGCTTGTTACCATACATATATATATATAGCTTTAGTTCACTAATTCTAACAGAGGAGGCCAGGAAGAGTGGGCCAGGAAGAGGTGTCCAGTCAAACAACATTCTTCTGATGAGAGGGTCCATTCTGCTTTCCTTTCAAGTATCCGTAGCAGATAGAAGCATCCGAGAGTGTGATTTTGCATGAAAGTCCCTTAACAGCCAAGGAAAACCGTGAAAAGGCAAATGTATGATAATCGGAGGGGGGGGGTTACCTTGTGTTCTCCATGCTCAGGTGTTAAAATCACCAAGGGGTTATAATATATTCATCCTGGTTAACCTATACAAATTGAAAATGGGGAGGCAATAAGAGCTAGGCTACCAATAGAGAGGCAGTTTAAGCACGTACGTAATATCAAATGCATTGGGGTGGGGTGGGGGAGAAACAATTGGAAAATAAGGTAAAGACTGCCATCAATGGATAAAATATTTGGTTGTCTTCAGCATGAGAGAACACACTTTCACAATAAATGAATTGGCCTAGAATTCTGTTTGATCTTGCTCAGGAGCATAAAACATGTTGATCTTACGAGCATAAAGCATCAAACATTAAATAGGAGACCTTTACACAACTATGTTTTTCAGGGACACAACTAACTCAAATACACTTCAATCCTCGTGCTAACATGAACATCATGGTTTAAATTAGTGATGCTGTCAAATTTCATAATTAGACAGCTCGTTGGTCAAAACTTGTCTGTTCATAATGCTCATCTTTGTAGCAAGCTTGGATCGATGTATTATGAATTCTCTATTAAGTTTGGAATTGATTGTGAGCTTCAGAGCATGTGTAGTAAAATAGTACAATTTTCAGTAACCCTACCACCAAGACACCCCCCCCCCAAAAAAAAAACCCTTACTTGAAGTAGTGTCCTTAGCTGCTTCCTTCTCCTTTGTCACTGCCAAAGTTCTGGCTCCATAAGGAGGAGGAGGAAGTGTACTCTGTAGGGTCCATCTTCATACCGGTGGTCGACAATGGCAAGTAAACAGCACATTACATCATCACACAGGCATGCCACGAGAATAAACCAATCAGAAAGGGGACAGAATGTGGCGATGCATGATATCATGCCATACTACGTGATTCCAAACTACAGCTTTCAAGAAGCACCTTTATTTATTTTATTTTTATTTTATTATATTTATACCCCGCCTTTTTTCCTGCAAGGAACCCAAGGTGGCTTACATAATCCTCCTCCTCCTCCTCCTCCTCCTCTCCACTTTATCCTCACAACAACCCTGTGAGGTAGGTTAGGCTGAGAGTCAGTGACTGGCCCAAAGTCACCCAGTGAGTTTCATGGCTGAGCGGGGACTAAAACCCGGATCTCCCGAGTCCCAGTCCAGCACTCTCACCACTACGCCACACTGGCTCTTGATATTGATATTGCACATGTGCAAAACCCCCTCATATATACGGAATGTGATTTCCTATTAAAGGAGAGCTCTTGTCCGAGATCACACTGACAAGTTTGTTACTTTCCAAGTAAATAGCAAATTCACTCAGGGTAATTTCACCCATCACTAGTTTAAATGCACTGTGAGCTTTTGTGTCATGATTATGGTTTGCTGGGCCTGCCCTACCATCAGGCAGAGAGAGGAAGCTGCCTCAGGGAGCTCAGGGCTTAGGATCCCTGCAGTATTTGGGGGTGGGGGATGTGTGTTTGCGTACAAGTACACGAATGGCCAAACATGTCTGCTAGAAAAACAGATTGCAGACTCCTGGCGATCCTATCACTCACTGGTGTAACCGAGGCACTCTGTGCTTGCTCTGAGGTGTTATTGTCTCCCCCCCTCCCCCATGCACACACACACACACACCTGGGCTGAATTGTACTGTTGTAAACACTGGGCCTAAACCAAGGCTTAGTGGGTTTTATATCCCCAGCCCACACCCACACACACACACACACAAGCTGTCACCACCAAAACTCCCCCTCTGAAAAATAAATGTAAAAGCTGCGCCACTTAGATTGTACATTCAATGTGCAGTGAGAGTGAGGCAGCTGCCTCAGGCAGCAGATTTTGGGTGTGATGAAAGAGCAGCACATTGTTAGTTATTTAATTTATCATCATTTGTACTTTTACTGCCAGGGAGAGGGTGAGTTGCTTGTGGGATTTTCTGCCTCAGGGGCCAAAATAACTTGGCAACAGTCAGTGGGTAACATGCATCTTGACTCGAGAAGGGGGAGTGCCATTTGTTGTTCCGTCTCAGGCAGCAAAATATCTTGGGCCAGTCTTGGAAGAGAATCTGTTCAAGGATCTTATTTGGAGGTTGACAAAAGATTTTGAACTGTGAGTCTCAACGTGGAGTCTGTGTTGTTTAGTATTATCATTTCGACACAAACATTGGGAGACAAGATAGAAAACTGAAACTAATCTCCATCTGTTTTGCAAAATCAGTTCTCTCACCGCAGCTGTCCCAGTACAGAAACCTTTCTCTAAAATGAAAAGGAGGCATCAAACAAAATGCATGGATGTTAGCTCACAAATAATGACCTCAGATGCATCTGTTACTATCACAGGCCTGTGGCTTATGCTGGCTCAGTTTGTCTGAGTGTGGAAAGCTAAGCAGGGTCAGGCGTGGTTATTACTTGGATGGGAGACCCCTCCTTTAGTTTCCTGCATTGAGCAGGGGGTTGGACTCGATAGCCTTGCAGGCTGCTTCCAACTCTATCTATGAAATCTATCTGGAAGAGCCAACACAGATTTTGCAAGATTTTTTGCTGTATCTGTGATATGAATGGCTCAGCTTAGTTAGACAGCTATATTGGAATGACTGAAGCTGGTTGGAAAATTCAGATTAAATGTATAAATGTGATCCACAGGACACTGTATATGGAAGTAGATTACACTGAAATAAAAACTTAGCCTTGATGTGAAAAAATACACCGTCGCAGAAACAAAATGAAGCAAGCTGATCTAAGTTTATGGCATGTACGTAGGTATATGCCTCTCATAATTCAGAGATCTATCTATTCCATGTTCATGTTTTCAATTTCCATCCATTGTTTCTGAGCAGCTGGGTAAGGATGCTTCCAGAATCCAGACAAAGCTTTTATTGTGAAATTGTACTGCCTTGTTCATGGAATTTGGGGGAGGAAGGTTTCCCAGATGTCATAATCTTCCATAGAGGCGGGGAACCTCTTTCAGCCCATGGGTTGAATTTAATTTTGGACAAGCTCTTGGGGGCCACATTTTAGTGGTGGGTGTGGCTAAAGGCAAAAGGGGTCGGATCAAAACACCCAAAATATCAGTGCTAGGAGTCCTCCATTTGGAAGCACCTGAATTCCAAATAGGCTATGACCAAAATAGACATCCCTTTAAATGTGTGTCTAGCAGCCATGCCATCTTTTCATTTGTACTCCAAAGTAGGCACAGGGCCGCAAATCCCAATCTCCCCTACCCTCCATGCTAGGGTCCTGATCAAGATCTAAAGTAAAATAAGAATAAAGACGTAGCTGCTAGACATATACTTAAAGGAATGTCTGTTTTGGCCCTCAGTATCCAGAGGATGACATCTCTATTTGAAGATTCTTAAGTCATCAGGAGATCATTGCACGGAATGTTTGACTGACAGTGAAGAAGGCATTTGTATGATTAGATATTATTGCTGAAAACTGAATGCAGGTATTCAGGGACCAGGCTGATCATAGCAGATAAAGGATTACCAAACTGAGTAATAATTGGAGATAGCTTCTTCATTCTTAGAGCAAAACTCAAGCTTGCAAGAAATTGGTAGTCTCACATAACAGTGATTGCCTGCTTCCATTTTGCACTAAGCAGTTTGAGTAGGAAGGCTATGGAACAAATGCTCTATAAAAACTGATTTGTCCATTTAACTCCAAAAAATGACCTCCTGTAGGTCGTGCGTGAAGAACACTGCTTGGAAAATGCAAGGGCTTATTCCCAGTGGAAGGCCCTTAGTTTCCTTCTGCTCATTCAGCATGACATAATCAAGCACAGTCACTAAAATAAACAGAAAGGACATGCTCCACGTGCCCCCTCTAGACAAAATCCCCTAGCACTCTTTGACCGAGAGCTTGAAAGCACACTAGAGGACTCTTCCATTAAGTTTTATTGGGATGTGTACTGGGCTACTACAGCCTCTAAATGTTCCTGAGCTTTACTGGGTATTTAACTGATCTGGGAATTCAGCTATTTCCTGCTAGTGAGCTTTACTACTTAAAGCTATAAATATGTCTTGACTGAAGTGGAACTAAATGTTTTGCAGGTTGTTTAGCATCTCCTTTTTCAGGTAATGACACATTGGCTGATAATATTAATTCCATTTCTTGTTGTCACAAGTGATTGTGCTAAAGATCAAATATCCTTTAGTGACTCCTCTTAAAAAAAGAAAGAATTTAACCTAATGCATAATAAAGAATAAAAGCAGACTGAAGCTGTAGATTTTTGACTATGACAGGTTGGAAGCGAAAATGTACTCCTTAACAGCCTTTCTTTAAATTTTGCTTTATAAAATTCATTTGTAACCTAAACTTCCATATTTTAAGCATCAGCCCAGTCTTGCCCATGCTTACTCAGAAGCAAGTCCTTTGATTTTAATGGGATTTCCTCCCCCCCCCCTCAATAAGGCTACAATCATAAGCATAATTAGGGATAAAGTCTCATTTGCCTTAGTGAGTACCTAAATCAATGTTTTATTGATTGTGTTTATGACCACCTTGTTTAATTTCTTTTCTTTTGTTCTGTTTTAATTAATCACATGATGATGATGATGATGATGATGATGATTAGATGTAAGTGGTATGCATTATCTTTGATTACCCCATATGCTGCTGTTTTATATTTTATCTCATGCTGACATTACATAGGTGACATAGGTGATGATGGCTAGCCAATTAAATTCATTCATTCATTGTCATCTCCCACTTCCTTCTTGGTGGGACCAGCCCTGAACTGCATGAGCCATCAGAGGGAGAGCCTTTGCTGATGGGGTTCCTGGAAGCCAATGAAGAGCAATAACCCCCCCTGAGACCACCACTTAGATAGCCCACTGGAGGAGGACGGTGTGGATTCTGAGGAACCGATACATGTTGATTGGTCTCATCACTGCACTCACAATCCACCAAGATTGGTCCCAGGACCCCGGGACCAGAAACACTGGATGGAAGCTCAGAGCTGAGGCACAGTGACCAATCCAGAAGCATGATGACAACTCTCCATGAGCCTGACTTATGAGGAGGATGCTTGCCTAGTGCCTCCTCACAGGCTCCAGTCTGAAACCCTGGAGAAACTCTGGTAGGTGTAGACCAGCCCTCCACAACCTGGTGCCCTCTAGATGTTTTAGACTACAGTTCCCGGCATCGCTGACTAATGCCAGCCCTGGGACGTGATATATTGCCCATGCTGTCTGGGGCTGATGGGAATTGTAATTCAAAACATCTAGAGGCACTAGGCTGAGGAAGGCTGATATATATCAAGTCCCAGGGCTGGCACTAGGGGTTAGCATTGTCGGGCACTTGCCAAGGCTCACTCTCCAGTAGAGGGCTCTCTTTCAATTCCTCAAGTACCATGGCAGACAGCAGGTTGGGGAAGGCTAATATAGATCATCCCAACCCAGCTTCCAACCCTCTTCACACTTACTGAGGTATCACACTGAAATGCACCACAGTATATATTTTTGCAAATGTATACGATCTTGTTATAACCCCAGTTTTCTCTATCTAGTATCCTAGCCTTTTGCCAGTACCAAGCACTAGACACATTTTCATATTTCTCTAGGGGGGAAAAAAAGTATTTTCTCTAGGGAAATTTCCATCCCTCTGATATAGGTTTCTAAGAAAAAAAGCAACTAACAAAAATGTCCTTCCGTTCTTGCTATCAAGCATTTATTTCCTTTGACCCATTTTCTCCGCAGAGAAGCATGTAATCAGGGAAGAGCACTTCTGTCTCCTTAGCATGAGGTAAAGGTAAGGATACTGCTGCCATTACACAGTGTTTCAAATTTCTCAAGTGCAGAACCAAAGTATTTTTTAAATACTGTATTATATCTGGATTCTGAAGATAGCAGGTTCCTCTGAAGTCTGATATGAATTCTAGATCCAACTTCACACTGATCTGGTGTTAAGTTTGTTCTTATCTCTGCTCTCTGTGCTGCCTTGCCTGTGTATCTTCTTGAGCTCTGCGTTCTATAAGAAGTACCTGCCTGGAATTGCATCAATAGCAACTGCTGAACTGCTGGTCTCATAAGGATAGTTCTCTCTGCTGCCGACATGGGGTGTGTATATGGGGCGGAGGGAGATGAGAGGCCACACCCACTGCCAGCCCTGGACCTGCCCACTCCTGCCTTCAGTCACACTCACCACCATGCGGCTCCAAACCAGTGTCCATCACTGCAAGAGCAAAAAGGTTGCCCACTCCTGGTATAAGTTGAAGTTGAAGTGGTGGTGGTAGGTGGATGGGTAGACCCTGCCTTCTAATATGATGTTGGGAGGCCCTGACCCCACCTTTGATGTCCACATATTTGACACAATGTCTGAAAAGGGGGGCCTGTGTGTATACAGCAGTATACAGGTGGGCTCTCCATGCATTTGGGGGCCAGGAAGCATGCAGAGATCAGGGTCTGGGCTGAGAGAAATGGCCCCACTTCCTTCTCCACCTATTGGATCTACACATGAAGGAGGGACCTTCTGAGCACTCCTGTTTTAGTGTGGAGAATGATGCTGAACTTTCATATTGCCCGTCAATGTTTACTTTCATTCTTTCTTTCTTTTTTCATTTCAGGACAAATTTCCAGATTCCTTAGAAGTATGTAAGGCCTTTAAAAAGGAAGCAAGTTGTGCTAAACTAGCTAACTAAATAAATCACCCCAACAAAATACAAGGAACCACAGGCCAGTATTTCATAAATTGGGGGTGCTGAACCTCTTTCAGTCATAGGGCCGAATACCATTTTGGAGAAGTTCTCAGGGGCCTGCATTCTAGTAGTGGCCGGGGCCGAAGGCAAAAGGGGTGGGGCCAAAACACACCAAAAATGCCAGCATGGTTTAGCTTAAAGCTCTTATTGGCAGTAACTTAGACTTGGGAGTGGAATTTCAACCTTTTAGAATGAGAGGAAACACACACACACACACACACACACCAGGAAATCACCAAATGATTGGTGGTTGGAGAACAGGGTTAGGGCCAGGGGACAGGACATGGCCATCTGTGGAACCCCAGAGGGTTGGATTTGGCCCCAGGGGCTGTCAGAATTGCTCACTAGCTTATTTTTTGAAGAAGTGTCTTTAAAATTAGCCCCAAATATTTGGCCATCTATAGTTTTTCAGGCTAATGTGAGTGTTGGCAATTGGCTAATCATCTCTGGTGTCAGTACGGAAAGAAAGCTGATTTTGGGGTCATTATCTACCTCACAGGAATTATTATTTATATCTATGAATTCTAAAGAAGGAAGAAGGAGACAAAGTTTGTTTATTATTTTCCCCTCTCAGGTGACACTCAGGGTGCTAGACAGACGACTCCTACTGCTGCCAATCAATAGCCTGTGCGTGGGTACTCCATCTTGCACTCCTTAATGGATTTGTTTGTGTGGTGTGAAAAAAGTCGGAAGAAGTGGTGAGAAAACACAGGACTTCTGTAAGATCCTGTGTTGGAGACAGGGTGATAAAGACCTTGCCTGGAAACACCCTAAGACATATGAATGAGGGTGTGGTGTTTTCAGTGCTGAGCTAATGTTGTGCTTAGGACATTTGCCCCAGTGCATACAACCCTCTTGCATGCAGCTAAACGCCCACAGCTGCATGCAAGAGTAGGACCTAGGAAGCTGCCTTATACCAAGTCAAACCATTAGTCCATCTAGCTTAATATTGTCTATACTGTCCTATACGTGGCTAGGAGCCATGGTGCCCCCTCACTCCTTCTAAGCAGTTTATCAGCTCTGTTAACTCTGATCACTTGGAGATCAGGGTGTTTGTTTTTTGCTTGAATTAAGGCCCTTCCCAGAATGCCTGATCATTGCTGCCAGAACAGACAGCAGATTATATTATATTATATTATATTATATTATTTATTTATTTGTTACATTTATATCCCACCTTTTCTCCAGGGAGCCCAAGACGGCATACAGGATCCTCCTCCTCTCCATTTTGTCCTCACAACAGCCCTGTGAGGTAGCTTAGGCTGAGAGTCAGTGACTGGCCTAAAGTCACCCAGTGAGGTTCATGGCTAAGTGGGAATTTGAACCCAGGTCTTCCCAGTCCTAGTCGAGTACTCTAACCATGCCTCCACACTGGCACTCACTGTGTGGATTCAGCAGCGTGTGTGAGTGATGCGGGCATACCATGCATGCACCTTGAGACCTGGATGTCATCGTTCTTCTTCTCAGCATCCTTCTGCACTTAGAAGAGCAGAATCAAAGGGGCAATCCATGTGCTGCTGCAGCAGCCTGTTTCTGTGTATGGGATATCATTGCTCAGGTAGGAATACTTTAAAAGCTTCAAAATCATTTACCTTGGAATAGCTGTGCTAAAAATAATAGGACAACTCAAAAGCAAGCGGTTGGAGCATTTCAGCCATAACATGTCAAAATAATGTATCATTTTGTTTCTCCAGTTTGATATTATGTGTGTGTGTGTGTGTGTGTGTGTGTGCGCGCGCGCTTCCTGAAAGGTTGCTGGAAAAGAAATACAAACAGTTATTCCTTCCTGTGAGTAAAATGCTATATTTTTTGACAGGCTTGGCATATCTGTCTGTAAATTATTTGTCAAATATCGAGTTTGCAAAGAAGTTCAGTCTGAACTTTTCAGCATGAGGTTTTGCTTCTCGCTAAAATTGCTAAGTGTGTGAATCATAACGCCACTAGCTCTTCATTTATATTTTAAAATTTGATCTATGAACTCCAAAACATGCTCCTCTATTTTTCAACTGACCATCTCAAGCCAACTTTCTTTCCATGATATTTTGGGAGGCTGTTATCAGAAATCTATTTGTTGAACTAGTTTAATATGATGTTCTCCCTTTCTTAAAGTATACAACAATATTGGCTTCATTTCTTATGAAAATATATAATGTAATAATATTTTCAAGTTCTTTCCTCCATTTTATTTGGTGTGTATGCACGCGTGTATATATACTGGTTTGAACATCTGTGCTTAGGAGAGGTTCATACTACAGATATGACCTACCAACCCCTCCTTTCCATTTTTCCTGGTGATTGTGATAGTGGGAGGGCTCCATGAGGCAAATTCAGATTCTGAGAGACAGTATAGTGAGATCTCATCTTAGGCATGAACTTGCTAGGTGACAGACCTTCAGCAGTATTGTTGTTGATTTATTGTCCATACGGGGTCCTTTTTGGTGGCCAATCTCTAAGGGTACTTCCAGACAAAGCTTTTATGGTGCCATTGCCCTACTTCATTCATAGAATTTTATGTGGGGGTCCAGGTGATGTTGCCTGCAACTCAACCCTCCCATATTTCCTATTGCATCTTGTCTTTTCTCTTACTGCAGAAAATCTATTAAGTAGGAAAGGATGGCAACAATGCCTTCTGATTATTAGCACTAGGAGCCCTTTTCTGGAAGGTGTTGGATTTTTTTTCCTCAAGAGATTTGACAAAGCCTTAATCTGAAAGCCCATTAAGATATTTACAATCAAGTGAGGAGGCACTTCTCTGTGTTCCATCTATGGTAGAAGAAGCATGGCTTGCTTGTGCCGACAAGAGATAGTGCTTTCTCAGTGATCACAGTACTATTATGGAACAGCTTGCCCCATGAAGTTCAGAGGTGGATCCCTCTCTGACTGCCCGCTGCAGGCTTGTGAAGACTTAAAAAAAAAAAAAAGTCAGCTGGCTTTTATCCTGACAGCTTGAGTTACTTTTTTAATTGGAAGATGGTGCTTTATCTGCCATGCCTACCTTTGTTATATTTGTTGTTATTGCTCTTATATTTTAATATTATGAGTTTAACTGTTGTAAGCCACCTTGAGTAATACATAGAAAGGTGCTGAGGTTTGTAGTGATTGTTGTAATTTAGAGACACTTCCACTTACAAGTAAAGCAGAGTATAAATTCTTGGGAAGAACAATCCTATGGCCGCCTACACAGCATTTAGGGGGGCATAGGATTTTTCAGATTCCCAGATCCGAGGTTGGAAAAGAGCCTCGAAAAGAGCTGGGGATCCACACACTCAGATCCCCGTCCCTCCCTGCAGCCGGTGTGGAAAGAACCACACCCGCTGCTTCAATTTTGCATAGTGGTTTGAATGCTGGCCTAGGACTGGGGAAACCCAAGTTTGACTCCCCCCTCAACTATGTACCTCACTGGAGCCAGTCACTATCTCTCAGCCATAGCTTGTCTGAGCGTGGAAAGCTAAGCAGGGTCAGGCCTGGTTATTACTTGGATGGGAGACCCCTCCTCTAGTTTCCTGCACTGAGCAGGGGGTTGGACTCAATGGCCTTGAAGGCCCCTTCCAACTCTATAATCTATGAAATCTATAGGTATTACCTCAGAGAATTGTTGTTAGGATAAAATGGGAGGGGGAAGAAGAAGCATGTACATTGCTTTGAGCTTACTGGAGGAAAATAAATTAATTAAGGGCACAATCCTATGGATGTTTAGACAGAAAAAAGGCCTACAACTCCCAGCATTCCCCAGCCAGCATGGCTGGCTGGGGAATGCTGGGAGTTGTAGGCCTTTTTTCTGTCTAAACATCCATAGGATTTCACCCTTTAAGAATTTATACTCTGCTGAATTACAAGTGAATGAATTAAGGGATCATTGCTTAATGATGAGTTGCATAAAGATGGTCCTAGGTTCAATCCCCAGCAGCTCAGGTTAAAGAAATCTTAGGCACTGTAGGGCTGAGAAAGGCCTCTATCTGACTCACACCCTGGAGAGCTGCTCCCAGTCAGAGCAGAGGTTACTGGTTTAAATGGAACAATACCTTCAGATATGTATCAAAATATGAAATTCTTCAGATATGCTCTGTGGTCCATCAGTCTATGAAGTCAAGGGGCACTGGCTGCTTAAATTATCCTTCTTTTATTATTAAGTCCTATAACTATGGAATTGTGGAGTGGTAGCCAATGCTGCCTGTGTGCTAGTGGGACCTACCAGTATTTCTGCTAGCAGTCCTTGAAGCACTCGGAAATGAGTGGAAATGCTCATTTCTGGAATGGTGCAAATGACGGGGCCTGCAGAAGGGAGCTCCTCCGCTCGCCTGTCCCATTCCAGAAATGAATATTTTTTGCTCATTTCCAGGGTTGCTTTAGGAAGCACTAGTTCCTGTTGTGGTAGTGGTAGATCCCATGGATGCAATGGAATGAGCGGAGGCACTGTAGCAATATTGGGATATTGCCTGTAGGATTTTTCTATTTTAGGTCATTGGTACTCCCCACCTTTTGTATGGATTCTTAATTAAATGGGCTTTACTTGATGCTCTGAAGCTCAATAGATGTTAAAAACTCTCACGAAGGAGAAGCACATTGGCACCTTTAGCACATGGAATTGAAAGTAATATTGATGCCAAGCTGGATGTTTTGTTCAAAATGTCTTTCCCCTAAAAACATCTTTTGCTGCTCTATCACATGGTAGGATGTTGCAATGTGACACCATAACTTTGGTCAAAAAAGAGGGTGATGCCATCAAATCCACATGGAAATGGGGGAAAGAATGTAATGGGTACACAGAAAATATACTATTCACAAATGATGTATATCCAAATTTCAATGTGTTTGGGAGACAGAGCGTTTTTTTCTCTGGGGCAAATATTTATTTCCAACATGCTAGGAACAGCTGAGTGATCATAGCACAATCCTATACTTATGAGTAAATCCCAGTGGCTTAATGGGGTTTACTCTTGGGTAAATGGATATAGGATTACACCCTCAATCTTGAATAATGGAAACCTCCTAAGTGTAAAGCAGATATGACAAATGACGTTTCCCTAGATGAGTAACTAATGTAGTTGGTATCGGATTTGAACCAGAATTAGGAAGGAGTGAGTAGTAGGGGTTAATGGATTCTCAATCAATCAATGCAACTGGGGTAATTCACTCATCCACATCTGTGAGGTGGTTGGCTTTTCAAAGCCCTGTACTGGTAACCAGAGAATACAGTGGTTCTCTACAGTCTGCAAAAGTTGGCCACCACTGATTAGAGGCACACATCTCCTTCATCCCTTCACAATCATTGGGTGTGTCAACATATAGGCTTGTTCCACTTGTCTTACACAAGATATCACTGTTAGTGGAAGCCACTCTGCCTCGCCACTCAGCTACCAATATCATCACTATCTTGGCCGCTTAGCTGTCAAGATATCCAGAGAATTCACTCAGCAAATGTAAATGTAAAAAAGATGACAGTTGACTCAAGTAGTAGCTCCTGAAAATCATTCTGTACACCCTGCTCCCATTTGTAGAGCTGATGAAACAATCATCCACTGCATTGCTGGTAGACCCAAATGGTTTTAAAGTTTTACTAGTATTCTTTAAATGCCTACCTCAGTGCATAGCCAAGGCACGATGACAGAAAATAACACATTATGTAAGCCAGTTAGCAAGTTGTCTCAATGCTTAAAAAATGTTAACGTTTCCCATCTCCATTGTTTCTACAGGGCTTTAGCGTATGTGAGAATCAGTGTTAAGAATATAGGCCAAGTACCTACAGTGGTTGCTATATGTATTTTAGACATTAAGGTCACCCTAGTTGGTGTAGACTCCCTTGTTTGTTTATCTATTCTTTTTCATAGGATTTGTGCTATTGCTTAAATGCCAACACCTGCACTGTATTCTGCTGATTATGAGTTCCCCGCAAAGCTTCTGCTTTCTCAGGTCAGTCCATTTTGATTGAATCCTAGCTATGGGAACATTGATTGCTTGCTTTTATCTTCTGGAAGGTTGCCAGCTGAATAGATTTTGGTTCTTTACTGTCAAATGTGGGTTGCTCTGACTTAGTTCCTTGGAAGGATTCTGTTGGAATTTGCTCCAACTGAAGCAGGAGACCTATTATGTCTGAGCAGTGCAAATGGGCTTTCCTGGTTCCAAGGATGCCTCTTGCTGGAATTTGGCTGTGTTTGTCACCTGAATTACTTGAAAGTCACCCAGTACTGAGAAACAATGAATAGATATGGCTCCACAACCCCTCACCCCACCCCCACCCAGGGGGTTGTGTCGTGGATGGTCCACTGAAATGAGTGGGAGCTGAGCAAATATTGTGACCATTATCTTTATGTGCTTTTTCAAATGACTATGCTAATGTAAAAGTTGATATCTAGTATTCTTTCACTCTGTGGTAATATTCAGTTACTAGGTTCTGACAACACGATAATTCACACTCAAGGGTTGAGTATGGGTTTAGTGTGGGTTGTCATTGAACCATGGGTTGTTGTTGAAATGTGGGTTATCGTGTTGTCTGGACCCAGCCGAGATTTTAAAAAACCCACAGTTCACAACCCAGAAACAAACCATGGGTTCTTCGTATTAACAAGCCATGGCTTCTTAACAAAGCTGGGTTCAGACAACATGATAACCCACATTTCAACAACAACCTATGGTTCAACAACAACCCACACTCAACCCATACTCAACCCTTGAGTGTGGGTTATTGTGCCGTCTGAACCCAGCCACTGTCTATATCCCCTATTTATCCACGTTCCTGACTTCCCCATATTCTTCAAGATGTTGCCTATTACAGTAACATAGGGAGTTGCTACCTAGTCAGATCACTGGCTAGCCTAGCTCAGTGTTGTGAACACTGACCAGCAGCAGCTCCCCAGGGTTTGAGCCATGTGTTTTTCTGAGCCCTACCTGGTGATGCTGAGGATTGAACCAGGGACTTTCTGCATACAAAGCATGTATGCTGCCACTGAGCAACAGCCCCCTCCCTTTCATTAAGTTTCTTTTAACACATCTGTTTGAAAAACAAACATTATTTTCTGTATCTGAACAGCTATGTTGCCATTTGTTCATCTTTGTGAATTGAAGCATTAAAGCAGAAAGTTTTAATTTTGAAATAAGGAGGAATCCATATTGAGAAAGTGATGGCAAAAGTTTGAACTAAAAGGACCAATCAAACAAATTATTTCTTTCTGTCTGCCTTTTTTTTACTGCAAAAATTCATTGCTTGGTGGTACTATCCCACTAGTACTTTAATTTTGCCTCTGAACCTTTACTTTGCCTCCAGATGTGGGTTGCAGAACATTTCAAGGCTTCCTAGGCATTATTTTTGCTTCCACCAAATTTAGTGGCACAGCAGTGTGCAGTGTGTGTGTGTTTGAGGGTGGGGTGCACCAGGGCATGAGGTGGGCGCATGTGACTCATGGGTTGTGTTTTGCCCACCCCTGGTGTATAGGATTGCATTGTAAGTGCTCGATCCTATGCATGTTTAGACAGAAAAAAGTCCTACGACCCCCAGCATGAGTGTCTTTAATCTAGCTATAGTTTTCTGCATGCAGGAACAAATCGACTCGAGCAGCGACCTAATGTGAAATTTGTGCCCCTTTTCTCCATAGACTAAAGCGGGGCTAATTCAGCCTATGGGATAATTTTGCACAAATTAGGAAATCTGTGCACAATCAAGCTGGCAGATTTGCGTAAATCGAACATGAGCACATGTCCAGCAATTCACGAACAGTTTTGGCGGACATGTGCTCATACATCCCTACGGCGGGAACTTGCTTGGACTAATGTGGTATTAACAAGACCTGTTGTGATCAATCCGGTTCCCCAGCCCCACAGAGTTATACTCGCATCCAAGTGGGCATGAGTAGAAGTCCTCTTCAGACTGAGGGAGTGGGACTGGCAAGCACTGGTCCATGGGTGGCAGTGCCAACATGGAGCCCCGACGAATGCAATAATGTATCCTGTTCAGGCTTAACACCTGAACAGGACTATTGTTTCTGCCTGCAAAATAATAATTCTTTTCTGATTAGTGGTTCTGATATACTTACTTTCACTCTCCCAATTCACCCTCTGCATCTGTTCATCAAGAGCTTCAAACTCATCTTTCTTCACTCATTATGCATCTGTTGAATGGTGGCAAATAAAGAGAGATAGGAGACAATAAATGGCATATGTATTGTTAGCTTAAGTGATAAAATGATGCACTGAGGGAATGTGGTGTGTATGTATTATTTGTTAATGAAGCCTGATGATGGTTTAATATAGTTACAATTTGACACTGGAGGGAAGTCACAGAGTTGGTTGGATACTTTGTCGTTTGCTGAATATGGTAACTTCATGTCATGAGTTATAGTAACGCTTTCAATCAAAGCTGCACGTTGCACTGTGTATATTTGTTGACTATTTGGGGTGGGTGAATGAGTGAACTAATTTCAAGATTGCCAGGATTCTCTGAACATTTGTCTCACTGCTTGTCTCATGCCCGATTCCCATTCACGTTTGCTGCTCGCTCTGCAAAAACTGGAAAATTGTGCAAATCTTGCAGCGATCCATTGTGAAATCTATGCAGATTTCCCCAAATGTGTGCAACTTACCTCCATAGACTAAAAAACTTAGGAGATTTGAGTAAATCGAACTGGGAATGTCGCACAAATCGAACGTAAACGCATGTTCTGAAATTTATGAATATTTTCGGTGGACATGTACTCACGCTCATGATTGCATTCGGGGTTTCGAACAGGGCATGCTTGCATGTTTTGTGAGCAAAAATGAAATTCTCATACATCGCTCTTCACCATACTGAAGTCCCATATAAATAAGAATTATTGATTTAATTTCAGATGTACTCCAGCTTCTTGCAGCAGGAAACATATTCCTTACCTCCCAGTAGTGCTGCCCGGAGGCGGTTCAGATATTCCTTTCCTTCCATTAATATTGAAAACATTTTTACACTAACCTTTCCCTATTGGGCTATTTAGGAGGATAGGTTGATTTGTCAGCATCTGTGTTCTACCACCTGGTCTGCTCATCCTTGGCCAGTGCAGCTGCTAATAGATTACAAAGGCATTTGGGGTTCAAGTGCTAGCATTGTTCCATTTTTCACTTATTCAAACTCATCCTCTATCCTGCAATTATTCCAGTTCTTAAACACCCCATTTATTCTCTTAATGATCCATTAAATTTTATCCAGCTTCAAATCATCCTTTTTTATTCTCTCTCTTTGAGGGGGGAAAAAGACTTGTAGTTAAGAAGGTGACAGGAGGGCAGGTTCTTCAGCTGTAGTTATGATCATCAGATGTCACTTATAGCAAAACCTTAGAAGATTTTGCAGATATTTTAAAAAGCACCTTGGGTTGTTCTGAGATCATATTTAGAGTCAGTGTTCCATGTGAACTACAGTGAAAACCTCATGCTTAGAATACTGTAATGCACTTTATGTGGGGCTACCCTTGTCCTTGGTCCAGAGGCTGCAGCTCATGCAGAATGTGACAGCCAGAACGCTAAGGGGGACACCTGGCCATGCACATATTACACCGGTGTTGAAGCAACTGCACCGGCTATGTATTAGCTATCAAGCAAAGTTTACATCTTGCCGTTGGCATATAAAGCCCTGAACAGCTTGGGATCAGGTTACCTGACAAAGCACCGCCACCTTCTCCAGTATAGACCTGTGAGATTGTGAAGATCATCATAGGAGGCCTTGCTGGTTGCACCATGACCTTGCAGCAACCCAGAAGCGGGTGGCATCTACCTTATGGAATGAGCTCCCCCCCCCTTGTATTCAGGAGGCGCCAGCTGTAGTATCCTTCAGGTACCAATGAAAGAGCCATCTCTTCACTCAGGCCTTCCCTCAGTGAATGTGCTGCCCAGTTTGTTAATTATGGTGTTGCATTGATCCTAATGTTTTATATAAATGTTTTAGCAATTATTATATATTATAATTGTATTTAATGTATATCATAATGTATTTTAATGTAGTTACTTTTCTTGTAAACCGCTTTTTAGATTTTTAGATATGTCAGTGGTATAGAAATATAGTAGATAGATAGATAGTTCATATTGCAGGGAAGGTTACATTTTTTGTGAAGCAGTCTGTTTCATTCTGTTACAGGGACAGCTCACAAAGGTTTTGTCAAGGAAGGGCACCATCCACAACCCTACTACATCCAGTCAGGGTGCACAGATGGCTATTTTGTGGGTCACTAATATGGATGTATGAGAATTTTGTTCCAGCTTACAAATCATCCAAACTTGCCCCATTCACAACCCCAAATGCGAATGAGATGCACTATTTTGGAAAATGTTCAAACATTCCTGAACTAGCAATCATGTTTGAAAAATTCGGATTTGGGGGGAAATGTACACTTTGAAATGTGCAATCTTCCCAAAACACTCATTTTCATTCTTTAGCCAATTGGGAGAAAGTGTGCACTTCTGAAAAATGCACAGAAATGTGCACATTTCTCATTCAGAATGCACACTTTCCCCATTGGAACAAACCAAGAAACAGATTGCAAATGAAAATGCAAGCTTTGAAGTGAAGTTCAGAGAATTTTGGCGAGCTCACATATCTGCTTGAAAAGTTAACCTGAAAAGCAGCATGGTTCTAATCTTAATGTATATCCTAACCCCAAATGACTGGGTTCACTAGAAAAAGTTTAATGTAGGAACTGACCAAGTGAAATAGTTGTGTGACATTTGTGATAGATCTGTTTGTGTGCACGCATATGCATCTGAGTATATCTTTTTTCAAGCCAGCAACTTAATAAAACAAGCAATCAGGAATGTAAAATCTTTTCTGCATCTTCATGAGATATGATTGTAGAAGGCTAATTTATTTTCTTAAAATAATCACTGTGTAAGGGCATCTTCAGTATTTGGAGATAAAGGTGGAGACGGCTTTGTTGTACTGCTTGAATTGAGGGTATAAGTTGGATCAGGGAGACCTTTATGACATGTGGTTAGTGTTAGAAGAAAAGAGCCAAGTTTGATTTTTAGATATCAGTTTGAGTTTTCAAATCTGGCAGTTCAGGGAAGGAGGGGTGGGAAAAAACAGGCACGAAGAGAATGTAAACTAAGAACAAGACAAATCTGCATCTGAGTAACATTAGCTCATTTCAAAGTGACTTTACAGAGCAGAACCATACCTTGAAGGTGAACCTTTTAAAGGCATAAAGGCCACTTAGATACCTGCCTTTTTTCTCTTTTTTTAAACTCAGTGGCGTGCCTCCTCTCATTTGTAGCTTTTGAAAAACCACCGCTAACTGCACCGTTAGCAATTTAGGTGCTTTTGAACTTGGCAGTCTTTAACTTGCAAAACTAGTCTATCATAAAAGGAAGCTGACTGTCAAGAAAATGCAGCAAGTGTCATGGAAAGCAATGCTTCACAATAGCATTCCTTTATTTCTGGTATTCCGTCTTCTTTAGCATTGCGTCTATCGTATCGCACAAACATGGAAATGCGCACGCTCCTCATCCAGAGAGTTGCTGGAGATGCCTATACTTGGTAACAGTGCAGGATGGTGTGGCAAGGACCAGCCAGATGAGCTGGGCAGCTGCTGGAATGGGACCTGCTCTCTGCATAACCATATGGACAAGTTTGAGGCTTCCTTGCAGGTGGTTAGGCTCAAGCATGAGCATAGTGCCCAAGGGACAATTATGGCAAGGACAGTCAGGTGAGTTCCTCGGGTGTAAGAGTAGGAAAAGCCCCCCCTCCATGCTAGCTGGTCCCAATTACGCTTGCTGTAATTGTAAAGATTAAATAATGACTGTGACTAAGGATGGTGTAGGATTTTGTTTGTTCTGCATTTTTGGAGTGGATCACCCCGATTCACACTTCTCGGACAAATATGCAGGCCAGGACACCAGTAAACTTTGGCTAGTGTAGTTCTCCAAATTTTGTGATGCAATATTTGGCTCAAAAATTGTGAACAAAACTGTATGTTGGGGAAACTGCATGCACAATGGGTTGTATCCAATGTTAATCTAATCCGTGATGGTGTAGAACTGAGGGGTGACACTCTCAAAGCTTGGATGTCTCACCGAATACACTTATCAGCTAGGGCTGGAATAGATTAGAGGCTTGACTTAGTTTCCCCTTCGCAGATCTGTTGAAATAAATGTAACCAGTGGTTGAAGTGGGTTGGAATGCCATCACACTTCTTTTTAGGCAGACAGACTTCCAACCATTCCACTTCTTTTCAACAGATGTAATGGAGTCTGGCCTAATTTGAAATGAAATTATCCCACTTTCTTCATTCTCCCTTTTCTAATGCCAACTTTAACCCACCCTGTGCCCTTCAGGTAGGGCAGGAAATAAAGTGAAATAAGTAATAATATGGAGCATGGGGAATATAAATGATGCAAAATGGAAAGGTGGAAAGGATCTTTGATACTTCATACTTGTACAAGGAATGTATATTCTTTCAGTTAGGTTCCCTGAAGCAAAACTGAGTTAGTTTCATCTTCCCTATTTAACATGGTCACTTACTGCTAAGTCTCAGTGGCATATGGGATGCACAGATATTTTTAAACCAATAACTCTTTGTGCCATAACATTTGTAGGACTGAGGGCTGATGGAGTGGAAATGTCTTAAAAATTGATGGCACAGCAGGGTACCGGTAAGGCATATAGTAGTAGGACATATTGTTCAGTTTAATTTTGTCCAATGGCATTTCACTGCACTATTTTTCTTAATTTAATGTGCATCTTAAGCAAACAAGTAAACTTCAGCATGATAGGGACCCAGAATTCTCTAGACTACAGAAAATACCAAGCAATACATTTCAGTAAACGCCAGCAGAGAAACATGAATACAAAAAAGAAGGAATATTCTTAAATTGCTTTCCTTTTAGCACGTTACATTTTGTTCAGCTACAAATGTTTCCTGCTGTTTCTGGCTCTGAAAACAAATTGGTGTACTGCTATGCAGAACACTTTCCACAAAGTGCCTTTTCATCATGGCACTGGTACTCTCCTTCCCCAGTTCTATATATTTTTAAATGGCAGTGTGTTCATTCCTTTCAGCATTTTCTGATCTGTTTAACCAACATCTCAATAATACTCAGACTGCATAAATATGAATATTAATGCAGAATCCGTCATGGTGGTTCCTCAGGTGTATACCCAAAATTTCGAACTCATAAGTATGTGGGAGTCGAGGTCTGGTCTAGTAATATTGACATCAACAGTTGCTTAGAAGGAACATTGCCACATTGTACCAAAATCTGCATTATTTCCATCAGAACCTCTAAAGGAAAATAGGAAAGCACCTTATACCAGGTTAGCCTATTTGTCATCTCGCTCAGTATTGTCTCTACTCTCATTGGCAGCACTTTCCAAGTCTCAGGTGGATGTCTTTTACATTTCACCCTACCCCCCCCCCACCCATGTTTATCTAATGTTTGTACCCTGTTCTTCTCTCCAAAAAAAGGTAATGGCTAACAACAATATACCAAAAGAGATACATAATGGAGACTGTAATGTTGCCTGCTTAAATCAACAAGGTAATGTAACCACTAGTTACAGTGGGAGGAAAGGGTTAATTGAACAATCCTCAGGGTGCATGTTTTGTAACGCCTCCTCCACACTTCCTGCCTCTCTGTGGCCCACTCTCTCTCTCTGCCTCTCCAACCTGCTGGACACACACATATGAATAAACGGGCTGTAAGTAAAACTAATAAATGATTTTTTTCAGTTTTAAACCTTGTTTGGACAATCCGTTTCCTTTTAAGAGCCTTTTAGCAGGGTTTAACAACCCACGTGGTGATAACCAGTTTCAATAACCAGGCTGTGCATAAGGGGGAAAACTCTGCTTCGTCCCAACCAGTATAGGACCGACTCCTTCCCATATCCTCCAACAATACAATTATCTATATCTATATATACGAAAAAAATGATTTTCATTTAAAAAGTGCTACAATAATCAATTAAGGGTCAAACTATGCATTATTTTAAATATATAGCATGCACCTCTGTCTGTGCTTTTTTTTCTTACTCAGAAGTAAGTGCAGGGGCTGATCCAGAGTGGGCCCTCACACTTAGTTTTTTTGAGTAAGAAAAAAGCATGAATGTAGCTTCATGCTGCATATTAAAAAGAGTGTGTAGTTTGACTCCAAATTTCACATCACCTGCTCTCCAATCCTTCTAACTGGAGATGCTAGGGATTGGACCTGGGACCTTTGGGGTGGTATCCAATGGTGTCATTCTGCAAACTCAAATAGCACTAGTGGAGCTCCACCAAATCTTCCCATTGCAGAAGCGGTTGTGCAACCGGTTGCACAACAGGTTGTGCAAGTGTAATGTGCCACCGGCTGCACAATGGGCTGCACAAGTGTAATGCACAAATGGTTGCCTAATGGGTGTTGAAAGTACAATGCATAATTGCTTGCACAACTGCACCTGCACCAATGTAACTCTCATTGGATTCTCCACTTGCACATAATTAGGAACCTAGTTTCCGCTAGTGCAACATCATTCATTTGCGCTAACAGAATGACACAGTTGGATACTGCCCTTTGCTTGCAAAGCCAGCACTGTACTACTGATCTCAGCACGTTCATCCCTAAATGTTCATTCTATGTTCTTACCTGGCCCTACCAGTAGGCAAAGTGAGGCAGCTGCAGACGTTTGCCAGGTAGCAGCAGGACAGAGCTGTGTGTGCCCTGCACCCTTGCCCCATCATCTGTATTTGACGTAGGAGTCAACTGCCAGTCTTGTCAGTTTTTATATATGGAATGGGGATGGGGGTGCTATCTTGTCCTTTGCCCCAGGCAGCAAAATGTCTTGGGCTATCCCTGTATCTATTGTTGCTATTTTGTTGAATTCCCTTCCCCCGGCCACGTGCAACTGTGGGCGGGGAGAATTTTGCATGCGGAGGAAAGGAGAGTGAGACCACTATGGGGTGATCTCACCCTCCAATAGGATACAAGGGTGGAGCGTGCAGGACCATTATTAGGCCCGCATGCCCACACTCTGGGCTCTTTCTTTTGCAGCTGCAGAGAAAGAAGGATCATCAAGCAGTTACACATTCAGAAGCTCCTAAGGACGAGTGACTGGTTTGATTACAAGGGGGTGTGGGCACCTTTTCCTGCTGCTTTCCCTGGGGGATTATTCAGCCTCTACAGGCCCTGTATTTCCCCTGCAATAGCCCATTAGCTGTGGCCCTGCAGCACGACTGTGCCTGGGCTCGCTTACCATCGGGGATCCTTTGGCCTCTACAGGCCTGTGTAAAGGGTGCTTACCTTGGCAGCAGCCCTTCTGGTAACATTACCAGTGGCTTCTAGCCGCTCACTGTGCGTTGTGGGCGAGACCAGCTCCCGCCCGAGGCCCGTTGTGTCTCCTGGGGTGGGTTACTTCCCACCCCAGAATACAGATCCTTGGGCAGTCTCATGGGTGTCCTTGCGTGCCAGGACATGTGTTTGGGTGTTGCCATACACCCCCCTTCCTTTTCTCTGTAAAGGATCGAAGCTTATCATCCACCAGGCCTTTTTTCCAATACGTTTTCGTTGGTTCTGCCTGTTGATTGCATGCCCCCCCCCATTTATGTTGTTTGGGCCTCATGGCCTGCCTTAACAGGCACAGCCTTTTTACTCTGTGCGTGGGGCTAGTTGGCCCAGGCCTCCTGTCAGGGATAAGCCTGTGTCCAGCCAGGCTGTGTTTCCTCCTGGCAGGTGCGGCCTGGTGTTATTACTGGGGCCTTGTGTGCTGCTCAGGCCTTGCAGCCCCGCCTTCTCTGAGTGGCATTTCTGCTGTATCGGCCTGATTTGCCCAGGCCTCCTGTTATTTGCCCCCCTGTTGTGAAATAGAGCATCTCACAACAACAACAAAAACCCTAGGTTGGGTTGGTGAGGCCTCCTTCTCTTGCACTGGAGGTAATTTAAATATTAAAAGAAGATTTTTCTTAAGGCCTTGCCTCTTTCTTAATTGTTAAAGTTATATTCCAGACCCTTATTGGTTCTGGTGGTAGACTTGCTTCGCTTGCAGGGGCTTTTGCCTTGTTCTACACCTAAGGGTTGATTTACTCCCCCCCCCCTTGTTTTATACCGCACAGGGTTGTTGTGTGGATAACGGTTAGGGAGGACTACGTGAGCTGCCTCAGGTCCCTTGCAGGAAAACAGGCAGGATACAAATACAGTACATACATTAGGCCTTCATTCTGACATATGTGGATTACCATGCTGGTCAGCCTAACAGGGTTGTTGTGTGATAATGTAGGTGAAGCGCTTACTCAAAGTACTGATACAAGCCTGTCCCTGACTCTCAGCCTACGCTACAGGGTTGTTGTGAGGATTACATGTAAGGGGAATTGTGTAAACCACCTCGGGTTCCTTGCAGGAAGGCAGGAAGGATACCAGTACAATACTACATAATGCCTTCCTTTTGTAATAGGGGTTTGTATGCTGGTCTACCTCATAGGGTCAGTGTGTGACAAACTATGTGAAACACTTTGATTGCTTGAGTACCGAAGCAAGTGAATTAAAGAATTATCTGGATTCTAGTTGATTGCCATTGCTCAGTAGGTAGATGCAGTTCCTACATTAGGCCTTCATTCTGACATACAGAGTTTACACCCTGGTCAACCTGACAGGGTTGTTGTGTGTTAATGTAGGGGAAGTGCTTTGTTTACTTTAGGTATGAATACAACCCAGTTCTTGACTCTCGGCCTACCCTGCCTTGCAGGGTTGTTGTGAGGATGATATGTAAGGGGAATTGTGTGTACCGCCTCATGTTCCTTGCAAGAAAGCAGGCGGGATACCAGGACAATACTATATAATACCTTCCTTCGAAGAGGGGGTTTGCAAGCTGGTCTACCTCGCAGGGTCAGTGTGTGATAAAGTATATGAAACATTTTGATTGCTTCAGTACTGAAACAAATGAATTCAAAAATTATCCGGTTTCTAGTTAATTGCCATTGCTCAGTAGGTAGAGCACCTGCTTTGCCGGCGTGCTCTTGTTCAATCCTCAGCATCTCTAGGAGGGTTTTGGAAACAATTCTGTCTACAATTATGGAGAGCCGTTGCCAGCTGGTAATACTGAGCAGAGTGGGCTGATGTGCTGGTGCCCATAATTTTCTGTAAGCTTTCTCATTTTTATTATTTAGGAATTGGTTGCCTCCCAAAGGGACATGATGGCAGGAAAAAAGATGGGGTGTGCCCCCAAGCAGTTGGTTGTGGCTCTATGGTTAAATACTGGCTTGTATGCCGGGGGTCCCTGGATAAGTTCCCAGCATTTCATGGGGGGGGGGCTCCTGCCTGGGAACCCGGAGGGCCATTGCCACTCAGTGTCAGTGGTAGTGGGCTGGACAGCCCATTGGTCTGACTCAGTTTATCCGGCCAGAGGTGTGCTGGTGTGTTCATTTCAATGGAACTTATGTCTGCCTTCTTAGTTTTTAAATGGCCTTATGTATTAGTTAGAATGTGGTGACATATGCCCACCTGAATCCTGCTATTGCTATTGCTTCACTTATGTTTTTTTTTTATAATGGCCGACCCATTATTCACTTTACTTATTTCACTGCTTCCTGCATAGTCAACCAAGTCAATGTTCTGTGCTGGCACGAACAATTTTATCATGCCGAGCCATGCTGGGAGTTCTGTTGGCAGTTTTATTTGCAAGTCGGTTGGCCCTGATCCATACGCCCTGCTAGTTAGTACCTGAGGGCTGAGTGCAGCCCTTCCTTTTACCTGTTCCCTTGGCTGTCTGTGCCTTACGATGTCTCTGTCCATTTCGGGGTTTTGTTTTGTTCCCTACCATGCCACCTAATACCATGTGTTTTCTTTTGGCTGTTTTCCCCAGTGCTCACAAGCTGTGGGTCTTCCAGGTAGTTTGTGTTTGTCTGATCTCGAGACAACATACGGATCTGCAGTGGTGTTCCTGTTGGTCCGTTTGCTGAACTATTTTCATCATCTATTTCTTCCCGCAGCGAACAGTCGTGAGTCCCAATGCTCTTAAGCCATGTGATTTATCAGGTAGCTGAAGCTTCTTTCATCATTTCATGACAATTTCAGACTGGTAAGTGTGGGTGGGCTTGCCTTGTGTGTTTCGGTTCTGTCCTGGGACGTCCAGAACTTATATCCATTTTTAGTAGGTTTTAAGGGCTCAACTTAACAAGGGAGACTTATAGCTGCCTTTCATTGCAATGGGGCTTATGAATGCATTCTGTGCATTAAGCTGGAGGTGCATTCTTAGAAAATATGTGCAGCAGGTCGTTAATCTAGTCCAGGTTTATTTGCATGATGCATTATATTTATTTCGTCTGCCGCATTCTACTCACTATGGAGTTTGGGTTTACTCTTGGGCCTCGCTTATCAGCGCTGTCAGTTTTATCTAATCCTCTGGCCTGTATATGGTGTTGGTAATGTTCTTTATTGCCTACTCGGCTGGCAGCGGGTGGGCTGTCCGGTGTGGTTACGGTATGGCTGGCCTAGGAGGCATGGGTGGCAACCCATGCCCTAGGCCTGCCACTGGCCCATACTATATTTTGGCCATCGAAGCATATAACTCTGAAGGGGTTAATTCCATTCCTGCAGCTCTGTTAGCCCATATAGTTCTGGGATTTGATAATGACTTGTGTTCAGCCTCATTGTTATTTAATTTGATTTTGGTTCCCATGCCTTGCTTGAATTTTGGGTAGCAAGCAGTGTTGTCGATGGAAAGTAACCAGGTGGACTTTACTTCAAGCATCCTCTCTCGGCTACATGCCTCCTACAGATGGGGGATGGGGTCCTGTTTTATGTTACTTAATGCTTCTCATAGAGCGACCCATGTCCCAGTATAATTGGCTTTGCCCTCCAATTTTCTGGCACAGGCTGCCTCGGGGTGCCAGCTATAGGTGGGCGAGGCTCATATTCCTGTTAATGTGGGAAGGGCCCAATTTTGTATTTGCCTTCCTGGGAGACTGCTCAGGGTATCAGCTCGTTGGTATTCCTGAGCTGTGGGCGGTAATCCCTTGCCTCTACGGCATCATTTGGGGTCTCTGTTGCCATAAGCACGTTCTCTTTTAAGCCTCCTTTTAGGTGGCCCTAGGCAGTGCCTTACCCTGCTTTCCTCTAAGGAAGCAGGAATTTTCTTGAGAAGGCTTCAACTGTTTTGGCAGTGCAAGGATTGTTTGCAACTGCATAAGTATAAGCCGACCTATGTGCTTCCGCACACTGTTTGGCCCAGATTGCTGCTTGCGTCTGTCTGTGGCAGTTTTTTGCATGGACTTTGTAGTCATAGCTGGGCATTGCTTTATGCACGCTCGGTTGTCACAGTGCGGCACATTATAATTTCTATCTGCCGGCCGTGAAATCCAAGCCACATGTTGGGGTCTTTTACAGTCCCTGTCTATGGGGCTCCTCCTGCAGCTCCCTAGCCCAATAGAAGGATCATGTCTGGGGGGCCCTTGCAGGCTCGGGAATTGTGTCGAGCTTTTGCTTTATCCGCTCTCTTTTAGGGAGATGTGGTCTACATTAAAGGAACTCTTACCAGACATTGGTATGGTTCAGGCCTGGAACCTGGAGCCTTTTATGGACACCTTCTTTCCAAGGCTTCCGTTTCCATAATTATTCAGCGGGCTCCCAATTCGTTTTTCCATGAGGCCGCTGGAGTGGTGGGCAGCTGCCATGTGTGCCCACAGCAACGGCTTTGGCCAATTTGAAATCTGGGCCCAGTCAGGGAGCGCCGTGTATTCCCTACACCGTAATTGCGATTGCACATGACAGCAACATCATTTTCTTCAAATAGACTGGACTGGAGTGGCTGCATTGCAGAAGCAAAATATGAACTGAGTGCTGCCCGCATTTTGCGATTATCCTGATCGACAGTATTGTGTGTGTCTGTGGCCGTTGCAGACTTGATAGGCAAGGCCAAGATTTTACCTTATGCACACTCTTGAGAGGTGCAGTGTTGATTAAGAAACTCCTGTCAGGCAGTGTCAGCCATTCAGTGCTGTATAAGGCGAGTGCCTAGAGCATTCTACAGTCATCAGTATCTTCTAGATGGTTGCTGCTCTGAATTTTTCTCGCAGACAGTGTCCAGGGCGGTGTGTCGCTGGCGCTCTTAAGCATATCGATTGTATGTACACGAATTACCATGACTGGTGCTGCTGTTTTCATTTCTGTCTTTTCAGATTCCCGGAGTGGAAGGAGGTCGGCTTGTGTCCTTGTGTTCTGGCACTGTATGATATTTGGACGGCGTGGAGAACTGATAAGTCAGGTCTCGGATCTCAGCTTGGGATCGGTCTACTGGCTGCACCCAGTGCTTGGGTCAGCGTGCAAAGCAGCAGCAGAACCTCCTATCCACGTTATTCCGGTCTGGCCTGGTTGGCCTGCCCCCACAAGTGCTGGTAGTGCATTTGGGGGAAAGCGATTAGGCGTGCTTACGGGCATGGCCTTGATTTTGCAAGTGTCTGCGGACCTTGCTGTGATTCGTCAGAGATGGCCTGGTGTCCAGATTCTCTGGTCCCACATCTTGCCACGATGCTGTTGGAGGGATACTGTCAATCCCAGTGGCCTGAACAAGGCTTGCCGGAAGGCGAATAGAGCAATCTGTAGGAGCCTTGGAGGGAGAGGCGTTGCGATTCCTTATCCCGAGATATCCTTGGCTCGGAGGGAGCTGTACCGACCGGACGGGGTGCATTTGTCCGAGGTCGGCAATTTTATTTTTCTTCAGGATCTGCGAAGGGCCCTCCTGGAGTTAGTTTCCGCCAGGTGGGGGAGAAGAGACTTAGCTTAAGCACGTCTCTCTCTGTGGCTAGTAAGTGCGGGAATAGGCAGTGGGGTTAGGGTTTTGGTGATCATCCAATGGCACTGTTCAGGTGGCTGGCGAGACCTGTATCTCGGCGCTTGCTGAGTTTCGTGGCTCAGTGGGGGGAAATACGGATCGCCAGTGAGGATGGCTTACATCACACGGATCGGTGTTCTGTGGCACCGTGAGGTGGGGACTGTGAGAAAGCCTCCCAGCACCCAAGAGGGTGTAAAACTGGGGGGGTGGCGAAGTGCTGCGCCACCCCCCGGGTTTGGATGTATCTGCCCGGGATACCTCACTGGCCAATGGCGAGTTTTAGTTAGTACCCGCACTTTCACCCTTCGCAGATCTTGATTAATAAAATGTGGCCCTTTATTTACACCATATACTTGTGTCTCGCCTCTTCTTTTCCCCTTTTACGCGCGCAAATAGCTCACCATTTCTCATATGGTCTTTATAACTTTCATATGCCTGATGTACACCTCTGAATTTGTCTCTGCTCAGAGACTTTTTTCATTAAACCTTGCAGCATCTTATTAAGATCTTAGAGACTGAATCCTTTCAGCCAGAAGGTTTCTTTCAGTATGGCAATCCCCCTAGCTCTGCAGATCCGAACCAATTCTGTGGTTTATCAGTCACCTTTGGAGAGAGAGAAAAGAAAATGTGGGAAATGCAGAGTCAAGAGATGAAACCAGACTTTTCCTTTAAAAGACACTGCTAGAATTCAATGGAAAACTTAGTTTGAGCCTCCTAAGAGATTCTAAAAATAAGGAGAGGTTCATAAAAAGGTATAAATGCCCAGGGTTTTCCTTTTATGAATGGAGAACCATAGAAAAACAATAATAGAAATGGACTGGATAGAACCAAGATTATGAACTTTTTAAATCTTTGGGTCTGCCTTAAGGAATTTCATATACCACATGATGGTATGTAAAGTGTTACAGGCAGAAGGATGCATTTATTTCATATTTTCATTTATTTCTTTGCTTAGATACTGTATAAGTGAATGGCTACAGCTGAGCCAAAATTTCAGAGAAAATATTATCTATTAAAAAAACCTGAGAACCTTCCTCGCACCCACCCCAGAAAGAGAAGGCCACATTGCAGAGTTTTCTCTGAATATTGTCTACCTTTTTCTTTTTTGTGGTGGTGGTGGCTACCATTCCTGCCTCTCTCCCACCCATCCCCCATCTCACACACTATACCTCAGAATGATAGTAAGTCCAGGGCATTGCAGAGGATGTACCACCATACTGCGGTGATTCCGGCCTTCCTCTCTGGAAAGTACGAGGGTAATTTTTGAGGAGGAGGCTTCGGACCCTCAGCCGCTCACTTGTGGGGTGCCGCAGGGATCCATCCTCTCCCCGACGTTATTTAACATCTACCTCAAGCCGCTGGGAGCTATCATCAGGAGGTTGGGGGTGCAGTGTCATCAATATGCAGATGACACGCAGCTCTACCTCTCCTTCAAGTCCTTACCAAGGTTGGCTGTTGAAACCCTGTCCAAGTGCCTGGAGGCAGTGGGTGGCTGGATGGGAAGGAACATGCTGAAACTGAACCCCGACAAAACCGAGGTGCTTCTGGTGGGAGACAAGAGGAGGTTAAGGGATGTGGACCTGGTGCTGAATGGGGTGTATTTATCCCTGAAGGACCAGGTCTGCAGCTTGGGGGTCATTTTAGACTCCCAGCTGTCCATGGAGGCTCAGGTGTCAGCTGTGAGCTGGGCGGCACTGTATCAACTCCATCTGATGCGGCAGCTGGGCCCCTACCTTCTTAATCATCTGCTCCCATCAGTGGTTCATGCCTTGGTCTCCTCTCGCCTAGACTACTGTAATGCACTCTATGTGGGGTTACCCTGGAAGACAGTTCGGAAGCTACAGCTGGTACAGAACGTGGCAGTTCGCCTCATTAAAGGCAGTCGCCGACGTGTTCACATCACTCTGGTGTTCAAGAAGCTGCACTGGCTACCAGTTGTTTGCCGAGCCGAATTCAAGGTGTTGGTTTTGACATTTAAAACCCTATATGCTGATGACACGCAGCTCTATTTCTTCTTTTCATCCTCAGCAGGTGAGGCTGTGGATGTGCTCAACTGGTGCCTGGCTGTGACAATGGACTGGATGAGGGGTAACAAACTGAGGCTCAATCCAGACAAGACTGAGATGCTGTTAGTGGGTGGTTCTTCTGACCAGATAGAGGGTGTTCAACCTGTTCTGGATGGGGTTGCACTCCCTTTGAAGGAGCAGGTTCGTAGCTTGGGGGTTCTCCTTGAGCCATCTTTGTCACTTGAGGCTCAGGTTGCCTCAGTGGCACAGAGTGCCTTCTACTAGCTTCAGCTGGTGGCCCAGCTACACCCCTATCTGGACAGGGATAGCCTGGTTTCAGTAATCCACGCTCTAGTAATCTCTAAGTTAGATTGCTACAATGCACTCTACATGGGACTACCCTTGAAGATTGTTCAGAAGCTGCAGCTTGTGCAAAATGCAGTGGCCAGACTAATCACCGGGACCAAAAGGTCCGAACATGTAACACCTGTTCTGGCCTGCTTGCACTGGCTGCCCATATGCCTCCGAGCCCGATTCAAGGTGCTGGTTTTGACCTATAAAGCCCTACACGGCTTGGGACCACAATACCTGATGGAGCGCCTCTCCCAACCACAATCTACCTGTACACTACATTCAACATCTGGGGCCTTCCTCCGACTGCCACCTCCATGTGAGGCTCGGAGGGCAGCTACAAGGGGGAGGGCCTCTTCTGTGGTAGCCCCCCAACTGTGGAACAAGCTCCTCCCAGAGGCCCGCCTGGCGCCAACTCTATTATCTTTTCGGCGCCAGGTTAAGACTGCACTCTACATTGAGGATTTTAATAATTAAATGGTATATTGTGGGGTGGTAAATTGTTTTTAGCAGTCGTGTTTTATTAACTTGTTTTAGGGATATTTTTAAAATTGGTTTAAAAAAATTCATAATGTTTTATTGTTTATATTTTTAACTGCATTTTATTGTTTGTTTGTTTTTAATTGATTGTTGTACACCAGCCAGAGAGCTTCAGCTATTAGGTGGTGTAGAAAATGAATAAATGAAAATGAATGAATAGGGCTCAAGGAGCAGCTCCAGCAACATCAAGTAGGCTGCTCAACAAGATCTGCCATGGACGGCCTTCTCCTTGTCCCATCAGCCAGAGCAGCCAGGCTGGTGGGGACTAGGAAGAGGGCCTTTTCTGTGGCAGCCCCCAAGTTATGGAACTCCCTCCCCAGTGACCTTCGCCATGCCCCCTCCTTGATGAGCTTCCGCCGTTCATTAAAAACATGGCTTTTCAGGTGGGAATATGGGGTGGGCTAGGATTTTAAAATTTAATACTGTTTTAGGCTTTGTTTCATTTTATATTGTGGGGTGGGCTAGGATTTTAAAATTGTATACTGTTTAAGTGTATTTTATTCTGCTTGATTCATTTTATATTGTACATCGTCCAGAGTAGCCAGGTTCTGGCTAGATGGGTGATCTAGAAATACGACAAATAAAATAATAAAATAAATAAAATACAGGCCAAGCTGCCAGCATATTTGCTGCTGTTGCTACTTGCAGCAGCAGCAAAAAAAGAAAAGGAAAAAAAAGGTTGTGTGTGCTACTGCAGTATGCCATTTTCCTCTCCCCTTGGAGAAAAGCAGTAATATTTACTCTCTGTGTCCACAAGAGGCTATCTGCACACAGCTATACTGACTTGTTTATGCAACCACTTGCAAAAGCAACCATTTTTTGTTTGTTTGTTTTGTTTTGAAAGACAAGCTAGCTTTATTTTGTGGTCTCTCTGCTATGTTGGCTTCCCCCCAACTTGGTGCTATCCTGATATTTTAGATGACAGCTCCTATCAGCCCCAGCCATTGTGGCCAATGGTCATGAATGCTGGGAGTCTGTAGTTCAAAACATCTGGAAGACCGCAGGTTGGAGAAAGCTGTGCTACACATAGTAGATGCTCAGCCTGATCCACACTTACCAGAAAAAAGGGGAGGGGAAAGAATCCATGGTTGGATATAAATTGGCTAAACCTGGCTATAATCCTAGAATCTGCCCATCTGACACATATTAGGGAAGAAGGGAAACATTAAAGGAACAATTGTGGACTTAAGGAATTCAAAGTGTTGGTGTTAGGATTTAGGAAGGGGTGGTTAACCTGTGGATCCCTTCAAATCTCTAGCAGTGGCATCAGAGAGGACAAGAGGAGTAAAATCCTGCTCATTGAGGTCTAGTAACTTGAGACCTCAGCCAAACTGGAATGTCCCTCACTGGCAGAACTGGTGGTGTATACATCCCTTTCTATAACAGTTACATTTATTTTAAAACCTTGTCCACACCAAACAATCTTAAATGCCATAAATTTAATACTGCAGTATGAACTGCAGAGCATATGTGCAAATTATGGACAATATAGGTAACTTTGGATGAATTTCTGGGATCTGGGTAAACTGAATTAGGAATTTTCCAAAGGGTTTTGAATGAGTACTGATCCAGAAGCTCAGATGCTTAGGGCAGAACTTCATGTTACAAAAGGAAGTATGCCTCTTGTAGTAGGCCTGTAGTATGTAGTATGCCTTGTAGTATCAGAGGCAGTATGCCTATGTACACCAGTTGCTGGGGAACATGGGCGGAAGGGTGCTCTTGCACGCATGTCCTGCTTGTGGGTTTCCCATGGACAGATGGTTGGCCACTGTCTGTGTGAACAGAATGCTGGACTAGATGGACCCTTGGTCTGATCCAGCATGGCTCGTCCTATGTTCTTAAGCAGATAAGTCCAGGAGATGCAGATCAGATGAGTTCATATTGGAGTTCAAAATGATCACATTTCCCCAGCACCCCGGTTCATGGTCTGCACTTGAGACATTACACCCAGGATTTATTTTCTGTGCCACATGGACCACTTCATCTTTTCTTCCTGCTCTGAACTTGTGCCCTCTTATCCCAGCAGTGAATTTGCCCTTCTGTGTCTTTGCTTGCCTCTGAGAGATTGCCTGCACTATGGGGGCCTGAAGCAGCAGGGTTTTTCTTCTTGTTTCTGTTGTTTATCATATGCAGTGCTGGTAACATTAACATAATTTTAACATCTTTTCTTCCACGTCTTCCTTCTTTGTGGCAGACTTGTATATTCACTGCTCATTTGGAAGGATGGCACCAAAGGAAAGTGGAAGAGCAGCATTATTATCCTCAGTTCCAAAATCCTGTGTGTATGTGTGTGTTTGCCTCTTCTAATTTTCCTAATGTTCTTTCTTTCTTTCTTTCTTTCTTTCTTTCTTGCTTTGCTTTTCTGGTTCATTTAGTTTTTCTAGGGGGAATGATCACAATGTTTTGACTGCACCTTAGAAGATGCACTCTGAAGCCTTAGAAAAATCATGATTTCTTTCTTTCCATATTTCAGAAAACAAGCATGTCAAACCTTTCAAAAATTCCTGTCTGCATTCATAGCCATCTTAATAGTGGGCTGGTGGTATATATTACATGACCATGTTTGTGTTTGCAAAATGCAGAAATGGTTAAAACAACCAGTGCTTGCTTCAACTGCAAGCAGTGTTAAAACAACACTGGCATTAGCTAGCAATCCATATTTTGATGCTATTCCTGTAATTATTACCCCTACAAGGTGATGCTGCAAGAACTGATATTATATTTCCTGTTGAGATACCGTGTCTACTGTGGAAAGCACACAATTTCCTACATGGCATGAAGTGAAGGACTGGCTAAATGTTATACCACTGTGGGGAACCAAAGGAGAATTTGAATTACAAACGCTAAGATCCCTGCACAGAGAGATGTGGAGGTCCTGTCGAAATCGGCTCACTGCTGAAATGTCATTTTTGATTCTGCATCCTGCATAGAATAAAGACACAAGGACCAAAATAGCCAAACATATGTTCCCTTTGCTTCATTGCTGCCATCACCACTCACCAGTCTTGCTCTGAACTTGCTTGGACTGGTCCAGGTGGTGATCGACTGCTGCCTGTACAGTTATAAAGTGATCATTTAAAGATACCATCAGTCGCCAGTGCTCTCTTCTCCAAGAGGAAATTGACCCTGTAAAAATTTGTCCTATACTTTCCATGTGGCTCAGAGAATTGGAAGCACAAAGCAATAGCTAAACATCAGGTTGCATATGCAAATGTATACTGATGCACCCAATACAGAGCTCATATGTTGTGCCTGAGTTTCAGTCCATAACCTCCAGATTCATACTGCTTTATTTTAAAAAAATATATATGAAAAGGATGAAAAGCAACAGGATTTCATGGCTGTGTGAACATAAGACAGCCTTTGAAATTGTTTCAGCAGTAGAGCAAACATCTAATTTAAATAACCCATCTGGCACAAAGCAGCATATTTGTATGACAAGTGCACTATCCATTTATTTACACTTAAGGCATTTATTCAATATTCAAATAGTTCACTTTTGGCCTTTCTGCAGTTTTTCTATGGCTATTTAGGGTTTAAAGCAGCATGCTAATTTTTTAATGAATATTTTGGAATGAACGAGAGACTGAACCACTGAGAAAAGCACACGGGATATTATTAAGGAATCAGTATTTTACAATAGTTGTTCATGTCTCATCCAAGCCTGCTGATTTTCACTTCAAGAAAGAGAGGTTGCTACCTGCTCTCTCCAGAAGAATCCCTTGGCTGATAAGAAGTCTTCATCACTTGATAAACCTGTCTAGGAGTTGACATATACTGTCTGGAATGATCCCAGATAGGCACTGCACACTACCACATGCTGTACTCAGAAAATCTGTTATTCAATGATGGCACTCCAGTATGACAGCCGTATGTATCTTATTTTAGAAGACAGCCCTCTTTTTGAAAAGCTATCAGAGGACAGTCCTCAGACAGGCCTGTGGCTTATGCTGGCTCTGCTTGTCTGAGCGTGGAAAGCTAAGCAGGGTCAAGCCTGGTTATTACTTGGATGGGAGACCCCTTCTCTAGTTTCCTGCATTGAGCAGGGGGTTGGACTCGATAGCCTTGTAGGCTCCTTCCAACTCTATAATCTATGAAATCTATGTATCCTTTGTTAGAAGGGCTGTCCTGGCCAATGCCAGTTTAAAGATAATGAACCATCCAGAGGGAAAACAAGGGACTCGAAGTTGCCCTGTAAGCTGAAGTTGACTTTCATCAAGTTCAAGTTGTCTTGCACCTGGACAGCAGTCTGAGCAGGCACACAGCTCACCTGGTCATAGCCTTGTCAACTATGGTGAGCTGTATTGCATTTCTATATGAATTATACTTATAAATGTGCATCTGTGGCGGACCGAACCTGGTCTGTTGCGCAGGTTCAGCACCTTAAGGGTTAGCCGGCACCGACGTGCCCTGTACGCGGCTGCCAAAACCTTCCATTTCAGCCGCGAGTGATATTGACACGGAATCCCCTCCGAAACACAGGGAAGCCATACTCTGGTCAATTTCAAAGAGTTTAATGGAGCGGAACTAATAGACAACAGGAATTTCACAGTATAAACATAGCAGTCAATGCCCATAGAGGAACGGAAGTATTAAAGTTGCTTTCTAGGTAGGCTTAGCTCGAATGCAGAGAATCACCTGGCATCAGAGAATCTGACTCTAAGATCTAGCATAGCGGTTTGCTTTGCTGGTTGCTGGGCGCCCTGCCCGGGGTTGGAAGTTGCTTGGCCCTAGCCAGAGCTAGCGACCTGATCCGTGCAAGCCTGCACCGTGTTCCCAACAACCCTTTGTCACGTATCTTTTCTACCTTCCCTCGCCCCCTCCCCGCACTTGATGATCAGGTGGGCTGGTCCCGCCCCGCGGGGTGGTGGCACCTTTCAGGTGCTGGCATCTCTTGGGTACTTTGGGGTATTTTGCAACTCTTTGAGACTAAACCCCCCCACCTCCGGAATGTTATGTGCTTCCTTGAGGGAAGTGTAAATGTGCCCCATTGAAGGTATGCAGATGCGGCCTATGTATAACCCGTCTGCCTAGAACTGTGTCTCCTGTGCCCCGGGTGGGGATTATGCAGACAGAGGGGTGACAGCAAAAACAGGAAAACATGTCAGGGTTAAGCAGTGTGCTCAGGCTTTCTCTCCACAGCATCTATACATATAAATCATATGCAAGTTTTATGCAAATTGGTGTCCTCTTTTTTGATGCATTTCTTTTTCTTCTGGCAATTTGTAACTGGCTACTCTGTGCAGCAGGAAAGATATAGGGTGTATCCAATATTAGTCTGACTTAAGTCCCATTCATTTGAATGAATCTATTTTAAGTAGGATTAACACTGGATACAATCCATTGATGCTTTTCTGGCATTTTATGCTCAGACAGACTTTGGGATGGAGAATCTTCTTCTGATAATTTGACAGGCATATCTTTCCCATTTCCTCTTTCAAATAACATAGCTGGTGAAAGAGGTGGAGAAGAGGGGAATGGGAAGGAGGCAACACAAGAGGAAGTTTGGCAGCTGTCCATCACCGCCTGGACCAGCCTGAGCAAGTTCAGTGTAAGACTGGTGACCTGTAGTGGTGGCAGCAGCAATGGAGACAAGGGAACATGGCAACAGCTGCTCTGGAATTCCCTCCCCAGGGTGCCCTCCCTAGAGTGGCGCCCTCCCTGGTAAGCTTCCAGAGGCAGGCAAAGACCTTCCTGTTCCGGCAGGCATTTGGGACTAGCCTGTGATGCGATGGAATGCTATGTTTTTACTCTGTATTTTATATTGATATGTATATTGTACTGTTTTTAATTATATATATATATATATATATATATAATATTATTGATGATTTAATTCTATTTTTAACTTTTGTATTTTTCTATTTCTGCTTTAATTGTATGAGTTTTAAAGGTTGTGAGCTGCCTTGGGTCCCAGTGTTGGGAAAAGGCAGGATACTACTACTACTACTACTACTACTAATAATAATAATAATAGTGCTGAGTTTCAACAGAAGGGAGCTGACATTCTAAGACAGAGGCTTTGTGTTCATATTAGTTTAGCTTTAAAGTGGTTAACCATTAGATGTGGTTATATGCCAAGAGAGACATTGCCTAAAATGTTTGAAAAGCACTGTCCTATGTATGATGGGTCTAAATCACATGTTACATTGTTTCACTTATTACACCTGACCTGTATCCCATCCCTTTCCCTAGGAGCTCAGATGAATGTGCAACAGGTGAGCAGAACCTCAGTCCCAGGGGCCGAATCTGGCCCTCCAGGGTTCCCTAGATGACCACACCCCTTTCCCCAACCGCTAATCATTAGGTGGTTTTCTGGCTTTCATGCAGTGTTTCTCCCGTTCTAAAAGGCTGAAACACTTCTGCTGAGGCTTCGTTACTGGCAATATTTGCTTTAAGGTAAAATATGCTAGTAGTTTTGGTATTTTTGGTCCTTTGACCAAAGGGTGCATTTTGTCTTTGGCCTCACCCCCTTTTCTCTTTGGCCCTGCCCACTGGAATGTGGCCCCCAAAAGCTTCTCTGAAATGGAATTTGGCCCTTGGATTGAAAGAGGTTCTGTTCTCCTGGTGTACACAGTTCTTAGCTCTCCCCATTTTTTCTAGCATGCAATTTTATTTTGAAGTAAATTTAAAAATACAGGCAACAGAAAGGAAGGACACACATAACATTGCAACATCACATTGCAAGATCACTAATTAAGGGGAAAGGGAAACTCGCTGATTACAGCCCTTAGTATATCACAGGTAAGTCTGTGGGATAATTAAGAGTAAAACAGTCTATGGAGGAGTTCACTATTGAGAGAGTTTGGGTACGTAAGTTACATACCTGAATCAGTCAGAAAAAAATATCTGGATTTGATTAGAATGTGATCAGAAGATTAAAGGTCTTCCACACAGGAGATAAACAGAAATCACGGTGCCATAACATTTCTTTAAAAATTAGGATTCCTTGTTGCACTTGCTGAGTAAGTTTGTACATTATCACGGTCTCTGAAATCATATCAATTCACTGCTGTTTAGAAGATTGCTTGGGAGATTTCCCATTATGTGCCATGCACGGCTTCACTACTGTATACAAATGCTTGAGAAGATCTTTATGCAGAAATGTAGGATCATTATGTTCAAAATGATGAGAAGCATAGCTTTAGGAGTTGCCTGTGGTCTATCCTCACAACAGCCCTGTAAGGTAGGTTAGGCCGAGAAGAATAACTGACCCATAGTCACCCAGTGAGCTTCCAATACTTGAACCACTCCATCACATTGGTTCCTTGCAAAAAAAATAATATCCCAGTTTGTTATCCCCACATTGCAGAGGGGTGTGCTGAGGCTGAGAGATAAGGGCTTGTCAAAGTGGGTTCATAGCAGAGGCGATATGCAAACCAGGGACCATGATTTGTAGTTCCACCTTAGCCGCTATGCCACACCAATGCCTGCCACATTTAGTTTTCTTTTAGCTATCACATTTATATCCAATATCCCCCCCACCCCCGCTTCCTTGAAATAGTGAGCAGCAGTACATCTCATTTTATCTCACCATCCCCCTGTGATCAGGTCAGACTGAAAGACAGTGACTTGTCGAAGACCACCCTAGGAGCTTCATAGCTTCTCCAGAACTCTGTTATCTCCTACACTACGCCATTGCCAATTCTTTAACACTTTTATTGGAGTATGTGACAGTGTCTATCTGTGTTACATCCATATATACAACCTAGCTACCAGCACTGCAGACGTTTTTTGCCATGTAAAGTCACAATCTAACATGGTGTTTTTGTAACGTGACCTTTGTACCTGGGGATGGACCATAACTCTGTGGCAGAACACATACTTTGTAGGCAGAAAATCTCAGGTTCAATCCCTGGCATGCTCAGCTTAAAAGGATCAGGTAGCAGAGAGGAATAGACAAGTCTGTACATTTCAGTTTCTCTCTGTTTCTCATTTTTCCAGTCCTCCATTCATTCTGTCCTGTTGTTTGCATCAGTTTGCAGCTTTTTCTTTTAAAACGTCCGCATGAAAATCCACGAGCATTTTCATGTGCGTTTCTCCTAATACATGCATTTGTGTTTGCCTTTTTGCCCAATACATGCATTTTTTGAAGTGGTTATCCCCCTTTATGTAATGTTTTTGTACATTTTTTCACTAATAAACATTTTTGTGCACACTTTCTCCCTAAAAGATACATTTTGGTAACCATATATTTTGTTTGGAGACTTGCATCTCAAAATTCCGTGTGAGATGCGAAAACTGAAGGTTAACTGCATTCCAGTTTGCATATTGATTCTTCTCAACATGTGAACTGAACAAAAGTCTCCCCCATCCTTAGTAGCAGATGATGGGAAGGAAAAATGCCTAGGGTGGGAGCATGAGCAAAGTTTGAGCTTTTCAAGGTTCTCCAGTTTCCTCATTGAAGCATGATTTGCCTTGTTGCAGTTCCTGAATGCGAGCATTTTTGTTTTGGTTTTTGAATGGGAAAGGTGCATATTTGGGTGCACATTTTTTTAAAGGCACATATCCAAATGCATACTCCCCACCCCCCCACCCCATTGACAAGCAGTGCAACCCAATGGTGAATTTGGGGCATCCAATGGAGGCGGGGAAAGCGCAGAGGCAAAGGTCGCCTCTGCACTCCTCCTGTCCTGCAAAAGACTTAGATGGCCGATTTTTGCCATCTAAGCCTTTTACCCCTGCTTACAAGGAGGGGAGGCAAGAGCACTGCCAGGATTCCTCATATGCTGGTGGAGCCTCTCTCCTCCCTTCCCCACCCCCTGGAACACCCACCAAATGCTATCTCCGAGTTCGGTCTTCTGACCTCGGAGCTGCAGCCGGCGTGGTTCTTTCTGCTCCAGCTGCAAGGGTGGAGGGAGGGTGCGCCAATGCCAGGGTCCCAGTTCCAAGCTCAGAGTGTGTTTCTGAGGTCAGAGCTGGGGCTCTGACTTCTCCTACGGGTGTCTAGACACTGTCTAGCAGCCGTAGGATTGTGCCCTTAAGCGTGAAAAAATGTGCTTCCCCACCCCCAAATGCGCATATTTAAAGTTTGCATTTTTCTATGGAACACATGTTGCAAATGTTGTTGCAAGCTCAGGAATATGTGAGCTTTGCCCTCAAAAGGCACTCATGTTCACGTTTGCATTCAGGGTTGCAAATGGGGCAAGCTCTGATGTTTAATGAAGTGAAACAAAATCCTCGTATATCCCTACCACTGCCTGTGACGAGAGCCAAGACTTGGGTTAGATGGAGAAATAGTCTCATATGGTATAAAGCAGCTTCCGGGATTCCTTCTTAATGGATTGAGTTGTGCCATGGAATTTGGATGGATGCATGAAGTACCACTAGAAGGGATGTCCTTCCAAGTTGCGGTTAAGAATCCGTAATGGCAATCTTCAGTCAACAATAGCCTGAGAAGAACACTCAAGGACTAATATTTAGAGAAAGTGGTTGGCACCTCAGAGACACTAATACTAACACACATCTTGCCTTTTCAGCCGTGAGCCTAACCAGCATTTAAAAATATAACAATTATTTCTCAAGCAGCTCTTTTCCATATTATGCATTTAGATGAAAGAATACTGCATAATTTTAATGGTATATTGTAGCATTTCCTCGTTTCAAGAGGCGGAACAAAACTGTTTGAAAAACAGCAAACACCAGCTGAAGGTTTGCATGGTTACACAACCTAATTACAAACCCTCCATGAGCTCCAAAACCACCGCACAGTAAATAAATGTATCACAGCTAAAGAATGTCTGCCTGATAGTAATACATTTTGCACTGTGAAAGTAATTAAAAACAAAGCATTCATTTTGGCCTGCAACTTAAGAAACGCTAAAATTTTATCTTAGTGATGGGAATGTAGTTAAGGAGGAAAAATAATGAAATCACAGCAATACTATTTTTTTTTTTAAGTGCACAGCTGTCTAAGAAAAATTATAAAAATGGCTTTTTTCCCCATTTCCCTTCTAGTGTAAAAAAAAGCTGTATGGAGCTAAAGAAGAAGAAAAAACCTGTTTGTTTGCGCAACTGTTTCAGTTTCTAAAGCAGGGCTGGGGAACGTGTGGCATTCCAGAGATGCTGGAGGTCCTAGCCAGCATAGCCAATGCTGAAGGCTGATGGGGATTTCAGTCCAACAACATCTGGAGGGCCATACATTCCCTATCCCTGCTCTAAAGGAGCTGTGAAATGTAACTCTCAAACACTTGAATGCTTTTTTATTTTTACTGGGACTAAAACGTTACACATATACAGTCATGCCTTGGATTGACAGCATAATTCGTTCTGGAAACGTGCTTGTAATCCAAAACACTCTTATATCAGAACGAAATCCCCCCAAAAAAGTTTGTACAGAGATTTTTAATTTAAGCCATACTACAGTACTTGTATTGCAAGACGTCACTTGTATATCAAGTTAAAACAAAATTAAGTAAATATTTAAAAATTTGCTTGTCTTGCAAAACGCTCTCAAACCAAGTTACTTGGAATCCAAGGTATTACTGTATTATGCCCTTACATCTCCCCCTCCAATGCTAATAGAGGCCTCAGGGTGGACCAGCATCAAGGGCTAGCATGGTGGGCACCTGCTGAGGGCCCACACCCCAGCAGGGATGCACTGATCAGAGCCTTCTGAAGTCGCTCCTCCTCATCATTGCAATCTGCTTGTTCACCTACCTCTCACGATGGCCCAGGCAATGATGGTGGGGAGATCGAGGAGGAGCAGGAGATGGCACTGCCTACTTGCTCACTAGCTCTCTGCCTGTCAAGCAAGCCAGTAGTAGCAATGACGAGAAAGAGGTTGAGGAGCAATAGCAGCTGGTGCCAATGGCAGTAACAAGGTAGACACACTGAGGGAGCGGGACGGGACCTATTGAGAGTGCCTTGCTCAGGGACCCTCAAAAACCTGGAGCCGGCACTGGTCTGGGGGAATTTGTGTGAATTGTTGTGTGAGGGGAAAGGGTTATAATCCCCTTTCACCCCATGTGAATCAATCCAAATTGGGGGGCATGTGTACACACTGGATGCTTTTAAGCAGGAAAAGGAAAAACAAGAACCAGAAAAGAATTTTTATTATTTGTGGTTTGTAATGTTATGAATTGTTGTGAACTGCCCAGATAACTTCTGCTTTTCGGCAGTATGGAAATGACATTAAGAATAAGAATAGAAAATGTTAGGCGATGTATTCATATATATCACCAATTTCACTGGTTCTTGCTTGTTCTGTTGAATCGAACCCAGTATAGAAAAGCTTCGGTGTTTTGTTCAGGTTGTTACTCTTTAGAACAAATAGAGCAGGGGTATACAACCTTTCTAGGCCTGTGGGCACATCTGGAAAAGTGAGAAACTGTGCTGGGCACCACCACAAAATGAGCGCACTGCATATGAGGGCCCCCCAATTAGTGTTGATGGTTACAGGTACAGGAAGGTATGGTGTTGGGAAGTTGGCTTACCAGGTTTTGGGAACATGGCCCAGGGAGTTAATGGCTCCGTTATGTTCCAGCTGTTCCCATACCTGAAGGTTTAGTGATTGCCCTATCAGCCTGTCACTTAGGTCTCCGGATAATGCTCTTAAATGCTAGATAGGTTCAAAATAAGATCTCCCTCATTCATGATTTAATAGTAGACGAGGCAGCCAATCTGGCATGCATAACCGAGATTGGGTGGGTGAGCAGGGAGGAGTTAGTACTCCCAGCTGTGTCCACTGGGGTACTTGGTTCAGCATAAGGGTAGACTTGAGGGTTGGGGAGGAGGGGTTGCTGAGGTCTATAGGAATTCCATCTCTTTCTCCAGGCTCCCTGTCCATCTGACTACTGGTCGGGAGTGTTTGCACTTTGTGTTAGGCTAGTGGGACAGACTGGAGATTCTATTGGTGTATCACCCACCCCGTTTCCAACAGACTCCCTACCTGAGCCCTCTGCTGGGATGAATCTTCCCATATATACAACGCTCATCATCTGAGGCTCTCCTCTGAGGGAGGCTTGGAAGATGGCAACAAAGGAGAAGGTATTCTCAGTGGTGGCCACCCAATTATGGAATTATCTCCCCCGTGAGACCCACCTGGTGCCAACATTGTCATCTTTTCAGCAGCAGGTTAAAACCTTCCTCTGCTCTCAGGCAGCATATGAAAAGGTTTTTAATCGGGTCTTCGGATTCCTTATTGTTGATGGTTAAAATTGTGTGTGTGTGTGTGTGTGTGTGTGTGTATTGTCTGTTTATATGTTTGTATGTAAATGGTTTTAAATTATGCACAATGTTGTATTTTTAAGATTTTTAATCTTTGTAAACTGCGCAGAGAGCTTTGGCTTTTGGGCAGCACAGTAATGCAATAAATGAAATGAAGTCATCAGCCCGCAGCCACCTGCCATCTTCATTTCCTAAGAATATCTCTGAGACCCACGTGTGGCCCAGAGGCATTCATGGGAAAAGAAGAAAGGAGCAGCAATCCCAGCCACCAGTATATATATATATATATATAGTTAAAGTGTGAGTGGGTAGCAACCAGGCTGGTGCCAAGACAAATGTCCCAGGCTGCACTGGTGCCCACAGGTGCCACATTGCTTACCTCTGAAATAGACAAACATTTACAATAAATAGATACAATTGCAAAAACATATTATATTATAGCAAGAACACACAACATTTAATTCATTAACATTTCAGAATGATCGTGGACTGTGCACAACAAATCTACCTACTTCACTAATCACATTTCTCTCTTCATCGCTATTCCTCATGCTAGTCCCATTTGCATTAATCATTCAAGTAATATTGACTTTTGATTTTGATTTTTTAAAAAACTTTTTATTTCTATTTAAAACAACAACAGCACAAAACATATTAAAAAAATTAACAATTAACAAAACTAAAATGGACTTCAAAATTTTTCTACAGCAAATATAAGTAACAAATAATTTATCTACTTGATAATCAAAAAAGAAAAGCTCTTTTTTCTATTGTCACCAAATAATATTCACTTTTGAGATACAGAATGTTATCCTCCAGACACAATTGCCAGATCATGATTCATGAATATGATTCTGCTTATCACTGAGTTGATACATAAATTTGCAGCAGTCCCATCTTGAAGGTCTGGGGCAGGTATTATCTCATACCCTCAGGCATAAAACCAACTTTTTAAAATGCAACATATAAGTAAACTTGAACAAATAAAGTGCTGCTACCCATAATAGCAAAATGCCATTCCAAATACAATGATCTTACTTATTTTATTTATTTTTAAAATTGTATTTCTTGCTTTTCATTATAAAATAATCCCAAAGCAGAGTACAAAACCAGTAAAACACAGTAAAATAATACAAATATACAGTACAGTAATACCTTGGACTGCAAGCATAATTGTTCCGGAACCGTGCTTGTAATCCAAAACACTCTTATATCAAAGCAAGTCTCTGGCGGGTATGAGCGGGGCCGATTTCAGCCCGCTACGCCCGCTTGAGGCGAGCGGTTACATCCCTACCTGTATTGCAAGACTTTGCTCATTTATCAAGTCAAAATTTATAAAAAAAATTTGCTTGTCTTGCAAAACACTCTCAGACCAAGTTACTTGCAATCCAAGGTATTACTGTACACTGATAAAGAAATAAAACAGGGGAGAACAGAAACACAGATAAACAACTGTTTATTTATAAGATGCAGCAACACAGATTCAGTCAAAAGCTAGGGTGAAGAAGTAGGTCTTTAGTTGGTGCTGAAAGTTGGTTGACACTGACCACATGGAAGAGGGGACGGAGTTCTTGATGTTTTTGTTACGAAATGGCCACATTTAGGGCTGAACTAGAAGTGCCGCTGTTAGCAATTGCATGAGTGTCTGCTTAAAAAAAGTACCGTAAATTGCAGGCAAAACTGGAGTAAACTGGAGCAAATGGGAACTTTTTCCTCAATGCAAATGGCTGGAGCAGAGAGCCCAATTTGGATCAGGATGTGGTGGGGAGACATGCTTGCATTGCAATTTACTTTTAAAAGTCATTCCTGCAATTCCTAATGGAATTTCATTTAGTTTGGATCTAGAATGCTCAGTCCCATTTCAGAGTCCCCATCTCAAAAGGAATATTGTAAAACAGGGCAAGGTAAAAGAAAAAGAAAAAAAGAAAAGAAAAGGAAAAAAAAGCAACTCAGGATGCAATGCTATGCTGACAAAAAAAAAAAAGCCTACAACTCCCAGCATGCCCCAGCCAGTCATGCTGGGTAGGGTATGCTGGGAGTTGTAGGCCTTTTCTCTGTCTAAAAATGCATAGGCTTGTGCCTTAAGAAAATGATTGAAGTGGTTTGGAACCTTTCATATGAGGAAAGGCTAGAGAGGTGCCCCCCCTTTCTTTTTATTTTGTAAGTTAGTTTACCTTAGAAAGAAGACTAAGGGGAAGACCTGATCAAGTGTGGAAATTATAAGCTGTGCAGAAAGAGTGGATAAAGAGAGATTTTGTACTTTCTCCCAATGAAGCTAATTTGTGGTATATTCTGGATAAAGGAGGTATCTCTTCACACACATTTGTTCATAATTAATGTATGGAGCTCACTACCACAGCATGTAGTGAGTGATCGCTACTAACTTAGATGGCTTTCCAAATAAATAAATAAATAAATAAGTTAGGCAGTTTATCTCTAATTACCAGATGCAGGCAATAAACAACACATAGCCCTTATCCTCATCAACATGCTTCTGAGCTCTCTGAGGCATCTGACTGTCCACTGCTGGAGGCAGAATGCTGGGCTAGGTAGATTTTGCCTGATTCATCAAGGCTTATGTTTTTCTGAAAGATTCTTTTGTGCTCATGTACGGATACCAGAGAACAAAATGTGTGTGCCTTCCATCATTTGTGATTCTCTCTTTCATACAAATATATACATATCGTGATGTGTTTACTATCAGTTTTCTGTGATTAGAACTATCACTTTGTGGCACCCTGTGGAACCTGGCTGGAGTCTTGGACTCAACAAAGGAGTGTTAATAGCCAGGATAGTCCTGTGATGTGTGTTCATGGGAACCAATGGTTTAGACGATCTTCCTTAAGTCTTCTGAATGGCTAGGACATACCTGAAAGGAGACATCCCTTTTGTCTCCTAACTTCGGTAAGGATGATGCAGTTTCAGTGTCTGTGTGTGAACAGAACAACAGCCTGCAGCTTTCAAGGGAGACTAAGAGAGAGATGAGTTCAGGCTCTGTAAGCCAACAGCATCTTGGAGTGCCGGCCTGTCATCCTTTGCGAATCAGATATGGGAGCAGGGGGCTTTCCTTGTCTCCTGGAGATTTAAGCTGTGCCTCCAGCTATGCTTGAGTTTGTAAATGAACTCAAATATGCAGTGGAGGCTGGTGGCTCCCATGTCAGTGGGGCGGTGTATTCACTCTGGGTTTAAAGTGAATAAACTTTAAAGGAGCTGTCCATGGTGCTGAACCCCACCCCTATGATCCCCAAATAGGTTCAGCAACATGGATAGCTCTTTAAAAGTTCAGACTACAACCCAGAGTGGATACACTGCCCCACTGACATGGGAGCCACCAGCCTCCACTGCCAACATTGCAAAACACCGTTCCCCCCTCCAATAACCTCCTTTCAAAGGAAGCCAAGCCTGGTTAAGCTCTGCACCCCTGGGACTTTCCACCACTTGAAGGAATGGAATGAGTGTAACAAAAATATTTAAATGTGGAAATAGGAGCATGATGGTCTTTCCCTGATCCTCACTTCCATGTAGCAGCGTTATGGATTGTGTGAGAGAATGGTTATATTATCTGGTTTGTCCAAATCAGGCCTAGGGTCCAAATCTGGGCCTCTTGGGATCCCAATCAAGTCCTCTGGGTTTCCCAGAGGGCCATGCCCCTTCCTAGCTCCACCCTCTTTTCCCCGACCACTGGCGGTTCGATGGTTTCTTGGATTTTGTACAGTTTTCCCCCATTCTGAAAAGTTGAAATGCTTCTCCCAAGGCTTAGTTACAGACAGCAACAGTTTTGAGCTATAATATGCCAGTATTTTTTCGTATTTTGGCCCTACCCCTTTTGCCTTTGGCCATGCCCTCTTCACCTTCGGCCTCATCCACCACTGAAATCTGGCCTCAAGAGTTTCTCCATAATTGAATTTGGCTCTTGAACTGAAGGAGGTTCCCCACCCAAGGTCTAAACACACCCTGTTGCAACTGATGCATTTTTTTAACCAGGCAGGTAAAGTAAATCAAACCGCAGCTGTCATCAACTACATCTTCATCTCCTCCTGAAAGCTCTACTCAGAAGGCAGGCTGTCCAGCCACCAAGTCTCAAGTAGATGCCAAACTGCTGGGGTGACTGAAAGCTTCCTCATAAATAACATTTTCTCTATGATGGCTCTCTCCTTTCCTGCTGTGGGATTTTTTTTTGTTAGCCAGTAAGATCTTCTCAATTAAAATGAATGGAAAGTTCATGCATATAGGAGTTCAGTTTCCATATTAAAGTGCTGCTCATCATGGGACTCTTGTTTAGGGCAGTTGCTTGATCATGGTGTTTTGTGTATGTTCAAGACCTGGTATATAATAAATAATCATCAATTTCCTTGAGCTATTGATTAAGAAAGCAAGAACACAAAGTTAAGTGTTCATTTTACCTTCCATGGCATTTTTGGATGCAACCTTAATGTTTCATTTAATTGCAATTTCCTTGGTGTCGAATTGTTTCTAAATACCTGTGGCTTACGCTGGCTCAGCTTGTCTGAGTGTGGAAAGCTAAGCAGGGTCAAGCCTGGTTATTACTTGGATGGGAGACCCCTCCTCTAGTTTCCTGCATTGAGCAGGGGGTTGGACTAGATAGCCTTGTAGGCCCCTTCCAACTCTATGATCTATTAAATCTATGAAATATAATGCTGGTAAATGCAACAGTTGAATATTAACACTATTTTACATAGTCACTGGAAATAAGACTTTTTGTTGTTGCTTTGCAATACCTGATGGGTAAATAAGAAGAATAATGTTTTTCATCTTTCAACATATAAGTAACAGCATCAGAAATGATGCCTTAGGCAAAGAGAGATTGACTTCCTTTTATGTAAACAGCAGGAGTCCTGACATTCATCATTATGGAATCTTGAAGCTTTGCAAGAAGTCTTGTTTGCAGATGTGGGTCTTAAATATCATGCAGTGGTAGTCTAATTAAACATGCTACACCATCACTCTAACACATATTGAAGTGCTCAGTTTCAGTCTTTGTAAGTTAATTGAATGATGAACAATCAAGTTTTGAAGAAGTGTTTTTACAGGGAGGATGTGTGGGTAGGGAGATTGAAACTTCCCCACATTTGTTACCCCAGGTGCAGTTAGTGAATTTAGGTATAAAAGTGAGTTTTATCATTTCCCTGTTGTGGTCTGGAATTCTCTTCCTGATTATGCTGTGTAGTTAGTTCTGCTGCTGACCTGGGTCAGTGTTTACACTGGGGAGCACATTTTGGCAATGGGGGACAATTATACGAAAGTTCATAGGGGTGGGGCTTACCTTGGCAGTGGTATAGTGATCTTCTTGGCAATCACCAGCTGTTCCCCTGCCCCAAATGTCCTGTACATAATGTTCTAGATCATTCTGGGCAGGGAAATGGCAGCCACAATATGGCAGCCACCAAAATAGCTTTGCCACTCCTGCTATTTACTTTCAAATGATTTAAATAAACACCCATATGGAGTTGCATCCTATGCATTAAGCACAATGTGTAATTTGAGCCTTACTTATACTTACTATAATCAGTGAGAAATTTTACTACCAACTTCAACGAGAGATGGATTGCATTTCAGCTAAGTGTTGGCAGGTTTTCTTATTGGCAATGTTGGATAGGGCTGATGGGAGTTGTAGGCCAAAAGATCTGGAAGGCCACAAGTTGCTCACTCTTGTGACTGACATTTATGTCTCCACCCTTTAGGGCAGTGTTCTACAACCTTGGGTCCCCAGATGTTTTTGGCCTACAACTCCCAGCCTGACCCAGCCAGCATGCTGGGAGTTGTAGGCCAAAAACATCTGGGAACCCAAGGTTGGAGAACACTGCTTTAGGGTGTGCAAGTAATCTAGTGTGAACTATGACTTATGTGCATACATGTACACATCAGTGGGCCTTTTTGAAGTAGTCTGGTCATACACACACACACACACACACACACCCTGCCCGCCACCTCAGTGATAGATAATATCAGTGCTTGTGAAGGCTTCTCATTTGAGCAACATTGACTTTGTTTCAGGTAAAACTCAGCTAAGTGATTTTGGAATCTGCACTATATAAGCTTCAGTGTATGCAATCATCTGTGTATTTTGTATTGCATTCCCTAATAGTCTTAAAATACATATACATTTAAAAAAAATACTTATAGCATTTACTGGTCACCATATAATAAAAAGTTCTCAGGGTGGGTTACAACATAAAATAAAACAAGGTAAAACTAAAAAATTACTGAGAAAGTGTTATATGAAATTAAAAACAGAAGGGATCCCCCCCCCCCCAAAGAAATTGCATTATGGATTCTAGCTGACTTATTATATGGGATACTTATAATGCATATATAAGGGGTATTTTGATACAGGAAGTCAGTTGATTAGGTAGGAAAAGAAGGGAAGAAATTAATGGATTGGAAAGGAAGATAAAAGAACTGGATAAAGATGAGATACATGTTCAGAAATAATACATCAACAGTTAGTGACAGTAAAGAAGCAATTAGAATTTTAAAAATGCTGACAAAGTGGAAATGACATAGGGAGAGTGATCCTATGGCCCCTAGACAGCATCTAGGTGGCCATGGGATAATTTTGACTCCCAGATCTGAGTTTGGAGACAGAGCTCCGACCTCGGAGCTGGGGATCTGCACTCTGGTCCTCCCCCCACACAGTTGCTGTGGAAAGAACTGTGCTGCCTGCCTCTCCAAGGTTGGGAAAGCAACCACGGAGAGGAGGTAAAGGGGGCATTCTGGGGAAGGGGAGGGGAGGAGACTGGGGCCGCCAGGATATGAGATATCCTAATAGTGCTCCAGCCTACTTCCCTCCCCCTCCAAAGCTGCTCAACTAGATGTCCAAAAACAGCCATTTCACTGAAATGCAGAGTGGGAGGTGCGGAGAGGCAGAGATCCAAGTTTAGCAACTTATGAGCATTAAGGGCGCAATTGATAGGATTGCGCCTTACATATTTGAGACAAAAGTCCCTTGAGAAAGCAAATAAAATGAAAGACTATTAGCCAATAGTTGAAGAAAGAGTGGGAAACTTGCTTGGTACATCCAATAAAGAAATTGATCAGCTATGCTTCTACTCCGAGGGAATAGTACAGGAATTTTTAGTTTATTATGAGACATTGTATCAGCCAAAAAACCCAAACTCTTTGGTTATTGCTCTTTGGTTATTGCTGCTTTTTAAAATTGTATTTTGCTTAGATTTTCATAGAAAGATAGTCAGTATCTGGATTCAAAATTAACAGGAGAGCGAGGACATACATATATACATAAGTAAAGCAAGCAATCCAGATTCTGAAATCTAGTAAGGCACCAGGCTTTGATGGTTCTACACCAGAATTGTATAAAATTTTCTTTGATGAACTGTTAGAACCATTAACTCAGAGTATGAGATATACTATGCAGCATGGAGAAATGCAAGGTACTTGGGCACAAACGGAGATTATAGTGTTTTTTTTTCCAAAATCAGATAAAGTTCTTTCATTAACAGCATCTTATTGGCCAGTTTCTTTATTGAATTATGATTTTAAAATATGGACATCTGTATTGGCTAAGCAATTAAATAGAGTACTATATAAATATATAGAGATTGACCAGGCTTTATTAAAGGATGACAGCTGTCTCATAGTGTAAGAAAAGTAATTAATATCATATATAAAATGAAATCTGGTCAGGAGCCTGGTGCTTTATTATTTATGGATGCTGAAAAAGCTTTTGATAGAGTTGAATGACCTTACTTAAGGTCATGGAATATTTTGAGATTGGATCTAATTTCAGACAATGGATTGAGTGTATGTATGTAAGTCCAAAAACAAGAATTGCATTTAATGGTCATCTGTCAGAGAGCTTCAGGTTGCCAAGAGGTATAAGGCAGGGCTGTCCTCTGTCCTCAGACTTATTTAACTTGCATTTGGAACCTTTAGCATCTGCTGTTATGGAACAAGCATTTATTCAAGGAGTATATTTCAATACAAATATTTTTAAAGTAGTATTATATGCAGACAATATTGTCATATCATGTGTGAATCCAGGGCAGGTTTCCCCCTTGATTATTCAGCTGATTAATACATGTACAGAAGTCTCTGGGTATAAAATTACCCTGCCATGTTAAAGCCCATCTATATGGATGGGGTTTAACATGATGGAGCAATACAAAAATAAATTAGTAGATAAAATATAAAATCCAATTTAAATCATTAGGGATTAAATAAATACCTTGGTATTTGGTTGCTGGATGACATAGATCAGATTGCTGAATTTAATCATAAGAAGCTACTTCAGCAGGTATCAATGGATATGGAAAAATGGTCTAAGCTGAATTTGTTTTGTACTATCTTCAACAATTAAAATGAATGTTCTCCTGAAGATATTATTTTTTATAACTAATATACATTTGAAGCTCAGATGATCCAGACTTAAAGAATGCCAGTATATTTGCAATAAATTAATTTAGCAGCATTAGCTTTAAACCACCCATGGAGAAATGGAGGGGTTAATTTACCTTTACTTTCTAAATATTAAGAAGCATGTAGATTGGCTAATATACAGCATTGGGTCCATAACAATGAAGTCAAAGAATATGAGCAAAATGGGACATATCCACATCTGAATGAAGTATCATAGTATCAGAAAAAACTGATTTGGATCTGGTGTCGTTTAATCTATGTGTTAGGGCTATTTTAGAGGTGTGGGCTAAATACTGAGGATTAATTTCCCCTGGATTGCCACCCTGTATTTCTGGTTTATCATGAGCAAATTAATGAAGGAGGTATTAAGGAATATACGTAAATGGAAAGAGGTAAACTTTAGTATCATGAAAGAATTTGTGGTAGGGAATTTTGTGGTTGTTTTTGATCAAGCTAGGTTAAGGACCAATGGGCAGCTCCCCCCCCCCCAACTAGATATGCCATTTTTGTGCTTTTATGCAAATATAGTCCCCTTAGGGAATGGTCAACCATTGGTGAGTGCTATCTAACTATCTCTAGTAAGGGTCTAATAAGTAAGATCAATCTGTTGCTGAAGGACTTACAGAAAGGATTACACACTTACATATATTTTTAGAAAAAGTGGGGAAAAGATCTACAAGATGCTCTACTAGGTGAGGTCTGACAATGGATAGGTGTTAATGTAGGAAAGAATTTGATAGTGATGAATCTAGAAGAAAACTTATTTAACCATTTACATCAATGGTATCTTACACAATATAAAATCAAGAAGATATATAATTTGACTCATTAAAAATGTTGGAGTTGTGGTGAGCAAGGTGCAGGCTACATGCATATTCTTTTGGCACTATGATAAAATAAAAGCATACTGGACTTTGGTTCTGCATAATATTGGGCTTATAACAGAATATAAAATACCAATGGATCCATTAAAGGTGCTCCTGAATTATCTGAAAGGGTGTGTAGAAATCTCTGAAGTAAAGATGGTTGTTAATTTACTGGCTGCAGCTAAAATTTCTATTGCCTTTTATTGGAAAAAGAGTATTGCCCTCCCATTTTCTGATTTGCTTTTTTGTTTCTGTTTTTTGGATATAGGACATTGATATTATGATGAAAATGACTTAATATATAAGAGCAAGAGGGTATCAAATGTTTGAGAATAGATTTATTGAAAAATGCAGTGTGCTTATTACATTTTGGAATGATACATTTCAGAATAGCCTTCATCCATATTCATTATTTTCATCGGTCTGGGTTCATGTATTATAATTTCAGTTTTTGTAGGCTGTTATTATTTACTTTTGTATATACCTTATTGTTTATTTTGTATATTTCCTATCATACTAATACAAATTAAATAACTATAACAATAAAATATGATGTAGCATAAAACTTGAGAATTGAATCGGAGTATAAAAAGTGTGCTAAAACAAATTTAAAATGCCGGGGGCGGGGGGGGGGGAGATTTGCTTGGCACCAAAATAACAACAAAGTTCACTCCAGGTGAGCCTCTTGGGGGAGGGTATTCCTTCCATAATCAGGATATTAGTACTCTAAAGGCTCTTTCACCCATGGCCGCCTGCTGCACCTTACCTGGCAGGGGCACTTGGAGAGGGAATTCAAGATCTCATGGTGCAGGTAGGAACTTGTGGGGAGAGGTGGGCCTTCTGGTACCGTGGTCCCAAGCCATGAAGGGCCTTTAAGATCAAAACCAGCACTTTGAATTGGATCCAGAGTCGACTGGAAGCTAGTGGAGAGATGAAGTACTGGCTTAATGTGTTCATGTTGCCCACTCCCAATTAGCAATCTCACAGCCATATGCTGGACTAACTGAAGTTTCTGGACCATATTCAAAGGGAATGCATTGCAGTATTCCAAACAGGAGGTTACCAGGACATGGATGACTGAAGCAATGCTATCTCTGTACAGGTACAGTTATAGCTAGCATATACACCTAAGTTGATAAAAGACACTGTGAGCCACAGAGGCCACTTATGCCTCTATTGACAAAAATGGATCAATGGGTATCCCAAATTATAAACATGGTCCTTGCAGGAGGGTGCAACAGATTGAACAGAACAGATTGGACACCACTAGTCTAGGCAAATGAACCACACACTAATAGTACCTTTGTATTGTCTGGATTGAGCTTCAGTTTATTGGCCTGGATCCAGTCCAGTCCATTACTGTGTCCACAGGCACTGATACAGCACTCCTACTACCTCACCCATATTTGGGTGAAATAGAATTGGTTGTGAACTGCATATTATTGATGACTCCTCACTCCAAATCTCCAGATGACCACAGACAGATCCAAATCACACATTACTTTAAAGACTTAGCACTTACAATTTATATTTGCTTTAATGGATCACTGTTGGGTAATATGTATTGCAGGTGAGCGGGGTGGAGATACAAGATTGGGACCATAGTGTGTGTGTGGGCGGTTTAACTATCTGATCAAATTCTGTTAGATTTAAACTTTCAGTTTATAAAGCCTGAGAATGTGGGAAAGGTGCCAGGACAAGTCTGGCCAGCCACCTGTATGCTTAATCCTTACTCCTCTTGTCTTATTACATGCACCAGGGAGGGAGTGTCCAGCTGGGTCCAGGAGGGGGTGGTCCCAGCTACCTTAAAGGAAACTTGGGTAGGACCATTCCTGAAGAAAACTATTTGGACCCAGAAGATATGAACAAGGATCGCCAGTGGCTAATGTTCCCTTTATGGGCAAAGTGATAGAACCTGTTTCAGAGGCAGTATGCCTATGTACTCCTGGGAAGGTGCTGACGTGCTGTTGCACTCATGTCCTGCTTGTGGGATCCTGTGGACAGCTGGCTGGCCACTGTGTGAGCAGAATGCTGGACTAGATGGACCCTTGGTCTGATCCAGCATGGCTCTTCTGGGAAATATGGATTCAAAATAGTTTCCAGCTCTCCATTTGTCTGGGGGAGATGAGAGGTCAGTTGTAACTGAATTTCTGCTAGTGGACAATCACTCTCCACTTATCTTGATGGCTCATCCATTTCTTTGAAGTGTTAATCTTGTGTAGGAAATCAAGCTGAGGAAAGCTCAACATACAGTAGAGTACAGAGGAACATCTCTGCAGAGTGGGGACTGACTGGCTGAAAAGAAACACTTCACCTGCTATTACCTACCAGCAAGAGTGCCTTTGTTTTTGTTTTGTTTTTCTTTTCTGAGCTTGGCTTGCCTTGCTGTGGTTGACTGTCTGGTTGTTGCAGCTTATTGCCGAGTGTTTGCAGCTGGGGATTGTGCTGTGGCTGGATTGGCTAGAGCCTCACCTGTGACTGGACTCTTCTGGGAAGAGGCTGATAAAGACCAGCTCTGCTGTGGGCTTGCTTCCTGGGAGCAGTACAGAGGAACACCTCTGCAGAGTGTGGACTGACTGGCTGAAAAGAAACACCTAGCCCTCTGCCTCATGCGGCAGGATCGACCCCAAAGGGGCTTGCTCCTTTTGGTTTCCACTTTGAGAAGTCATGTGGGTGGGGGCATCCCCCCTGTTCACTGGGAATAGGAAAGTTATCATGTTCTGTGTGAGAGACAGGCCTGTGACCCTGACCCAGGGTGAGAGCCTGGGGGGGGGAGTTGTGGTATGTGGGATCCCCCACTGAGTGGGAGACAGGGGAGGAGAAAGATAGGAAGATAGATTAGAACATCTTTCAGCTGGCTCGGAGTACGATGTAATCACCCATGTTGAACTTACGCATTGAATTGCCCTAATTGGTCATCACTGGCCTCTATTACTGTATTCTAGCCAGCTGGTTCATATGTATTGGTCAGCTGAATTATTACTGTCTGCCCTTGAACATTCCCCTTTTCTTTTTACTTCATTCCTCTCTTCTTTTCCCTTTCCTCTCCCCCTCTCTTCTCTATGTTAATTTCTGGGGAAGGACGGGCTGAAGCCAGGATGTGTCAGGGAGAGAGGGAGGGTGATATGGAGGTAGAGGCAGTCCCTATAACAGTCGTTATGGGTAAGGGTCGGGATGGGATGGTATGATGGGGAAGAAATGTCATCTGAGTGCTGGAGGACCTAGATGGCTGCGAGCCATTTCCCTCTCTGCTCCCCTCCCCATCCCGCAGGTTCCTGGTGGATTGGCTACTGCGCCCTCTGGCCTGGTTGTGGTGTTGGTGAATGCCAGGTTGGTTCGCAACTAGATTTCAGTCATCCAGGATATGATCATGGATGAGGGAGCTGACCTGGCATGCATCAAGGAGACCTCGGTTGGTGAGATGAGTGGTGCAGATATGATCCAGCTTTGCTCACCTGGTTAATTGGTGTAGCACTAGCCCAGGCTGGAGGGCCGGGGGTGGGGAGTTGCCATGATCCATAAAATCTCACTCACCAGGAAACCCCTCCACACTGGGGCAGGCTCTGAGGGCCTGTGCCTTGTGTTGGGCCAAAGAGACAGATTGGGGATCCTATTGGTGTACCGCCCACCCTGCTACCCAATGCCCCCCCATGACTGAGCTGGCTGAGGCGCTCTTGGATGTGGTGTTGGAGAACCCTAGGACCTTGGGTTCCATGCTGAGGCTGCCTTAACAGGAGCAGCTCAGGACTTCATGAACTCCATGACATCCACAGGGCTGCCTCAATTTGTCACCAGCCCAACTCATAGGGCAGGGCATACCCTTGATTTGGCCTTTGCCTCTAGGTATGAGGGGTCTGGATATTGGTACCATCTTTCCCCCAATGTTATTTAACATCTATATTAAGCTGTTAGGAGCAGTCATCCAGAGATCTGGGGCAAGGTGTCACCAGTACGCTGATGACACCCAGCTCTATTTCTCTGTGAGATCTGAATCGGGAGAGATTGTGCATGTTCTGTACCAGTGCCTGGATGCAGTTATGGCTTGGATGAGGGCTAATAAACTGAAGCTGAATCCTGATAAGACAGAGACCCTAGGGGTTGGCAGCTCCCAGGTCCAGGAATTGGGATGTTTGCCCATTCTGGATGGGGTTGCATTCTCTCTGAAGGAGCAGGTACGTAGTTTGGGGGTAATCCTGGATCCATATTTGTCACTGGAGGCCCAGGTGACCTTGGGGCCTGGAGTGCCACTACCAGCTTCGGTTGGTACACCAACTACATCCATTCCTGGATAAGGATAATCTAGTAGCCATAGTGATTCATGCACTGATAACCTCACAATTAGACTAATGCAATATGCTCTATGTGGGGGTGGTTCAGAAACTGCAGCAGCTAGTGCAGAATGCAGCACTGGGACACCCAGCTATGTGCACATAAGACCTGTGCTAAAAGAACTGCACTGGCTGCCTATTAGCTACCGAGCCATGTTCAAGGTTATGGTATTGTCATACAAAGCCCTAAACAACTTAGGATCAGCAGACTGCTTTCCCTTATATATACCCAACTGACCATTAAGATCATCAGAGGAGGTCTTGCTGGTCATTCCAAGATCATTGGAATGTTGCCCTGCAATACCTCAATGGTAGCGGCACCCACACTGTGGAAAAAAACCTCCCTTGTGCAGTTTGGGAGGCAGAAAATCTGGCATCTTTTAAACGCCTCCTGAAAAGTAACACACCTGTTCACCCAGGCTTTCCCTGGTCCATAATTAAATGAACCATGCTGTCCCATTTTTACTGCTTCTGTACTGCTCTGTAGTATGTATTGTTGTTGTTGTAATTATATTGTTTTAAAATTGTATTTTAAATGTGATTTTAATATTCATATGGAAACCGCTTTAGAGATTTTTCTTATTATTTAGCATCATATACATAGCACAAATAAATAATAAATACATACATAAACATATTAACTTTTATCTCCTGAGGATATTCATTTTCTTACCAGCTGAATCAAGTTATTTTGGCTTAGTAAACCACAAGGTTTGTGGCGCCAATGCTTTGCCTCGTTGATGGAAATCTATGGGGCACCAGATGATATCACCTTCCACTCATAACCCTCCCATGTTTTTCCACCATTTCTTCCACCTTTTTCCTTACCTCAGGAAATCCATTAAGGAGAAATAGATGGAAGAGCTGCACAGCACCTTCTAATTGGTAGCACTAGGAGCCCTCCATCTGGAAGCACCCTGTGAAGTCACTTGCTTCTCCCAAGCATGGGTTGTCTTTAAAGTAAGAGGAGATCACCCAACACCTGTCAGCCTTGTTTGAGGTTGTTTATTGATGATTCAAGGGCAGCTAACAAAGTTTGCCTATTGTACAGGCAGGGGGGAAATAGCATGTCCTCCATGTTGCTCATATGCAAAGCAAAGCAATGCAATGCAAAGCTGTCTTCCTATCATCCAGTGCTGTACTACTGGACACTGTAAGATAGGGAGAGTCACATAGGGCACAATCATATGCATGTTTAGACAGAAAAAAAGTCCTATAACTCCCAGCATTCCCCAGCTATCATGAAAGTGGCTGGGGAATGCTGGGAGTTGTTGGACTTATTTTCTGTCTAAACGTACATAGGATTACCACTTAGTTACCTAGGCAATGCAGGGTTGCTCCTGGATTGTCTCATCATCTCAACTGGGTTGCATGAGGGACAGGAAGGCAGGCCCCCCAAAAGTGCAGTGTGGGATGCCCCCGTGCCAAGGACCTTGAAGGGGATGGATTGCAAGGGGGGAATACAAAGTAGTTGCACCCTCACTGAGTATCTTCTTGCCCCAAGGGACCTTGGTGAGTGTTTGCCCCCTAGTGGTTTTCTGGGGAACAACCGCTATCTTCCCTCCCTCCCTGAGATGCTGCCAGACCCAATTTAGCCAGGAAAGTGGGCTTTGAAGGGTATGGAGGAGGGACTTGGAAGTGGGGTGGGAGTGAGGGTGTTGGGTGAGTAGGATGGATGGGTATCTCTGAATTCAGGGACTGGTAATGCTCTTCTTTGACATGAGCATTACCAGCCCCTGAAGCTTACATCTGGGCCTGTGTGAGCTTCACTTCACCAGCATCTCTACTTTAAAGGTGTTTGCTGAGGAATCATCAACAAGAAGGAGGGGGTTGGGAAAGACAGTGCTGGTTTTGGAACTGTATTTTTGGGCTGCTTCTGCTGAGATAAAGATTGCCTTTTTGCTTCAAGATGTAGAACATAAACCCTTTATGCAGCTGCTTAATTGCACACCTGTAATGATCAAGTTCTAGTAATTCAGTAGGATGACTTTTGCCTTTTGGCAAAGGCTAAAGAAACAATGAGATAATCTGTGTATGTGTTCTTGTTATAATTAAGTGTCTGTAAATATGTGCTTTTTTCTTAATTAAAATGATAAAACATCTCCCTTTTCAAAGGACCATTTCTTCACATACTGTACTTCCTTTTGAATGAGTTTTGGTTCAAACCATGGCCTATGCCTTAAAATGCCACTAGACTCATTTCTAAAAGAAGTCATGCTTCAGGGCTGACTTATTTTCTGTTGAGGTTGCTTGCCATTCTACCAAAGAGGTCATATAACCTCCATTTTGCTAATGCTGAGAGGTTTTCATTTGTAATCCATCAAAGCTGAGTGCTGAGGACCAAACACTTTATACTGGAGATGTGTGATTAGCGGACCAGGACTAAGAAGACATCTTGCTGCCTTACATGCAACAACAAATCCCTCCTGCCCCCACGCGATGTATGAGAATTTCATTTTTGTTTGCAAAACATGCAACCATTTATTTTATTTATTTATTATATTTATACCCCGCCTTTTTTCCTGCAAGGAACCCAAGGCGGCTTACATTATCCTCCTCCTCCTCTCCAGTTTATCCTCACAACAACCCTGTGAGGTAGGTTAGGCTGAGAGTCAGTGACTGGCCCAAAGTCACCCAGTGAGTTTCGTGGCCGAGCGGGGACTAGAACCCGGATCTCCTGAGTCCCAGTCCAACACTCTCACCACTACGCTACACTGGGTTTGGAGCCCTGAACACAAGTATGAGCATGTGTCTGCCACAAGTGTTCACAAATTGCTGGATATGTGCTCATGTTCAATTTGTCCAACTCTCCCAATTTGATTTTCTGCAAATTCCCCCCTGCAGGCTGAAAGTCCCACTTTAGTCTATGGAAGAAAGTTGTGCACATTAGGGAATTTGTGCAAATTTGTGCAAATTTCACCTTCGATTGCTGCTCCATTTGCACAATTTTCCTGTTCATGCAAAGCGAGCAGCCGTCACAAACCTGAACAGCAATCGGGCATGAGATGAGCAGCAAGATAATTTTTGGAGAATCCTAGTGATCTCGAACATCGCTCATTCTCCCAATGCTACCCTGGCTGTACCCATCAAGGTGCATAGATAGTACCCAAGGCTGTCCAAGTTATTTTGGCATCTGAGGCAGAAAATCCCCAAAGTGCCTTTCCCTTGGAAGAAAAATACAAGTAATTAATTATAGATAGATGATAGGTAATAAGATTGATCAATCGATCAATAGATAGATAGATACAAAAACTAACAATTTGCTACTCTTTCATGAAATCCAAAATCAGCTGCCAATTGATTAATGTTGTTTATCCTGTCCTATCTCAGACACTCATATACACTACAGCAGTTTAATGTGTATACGTGTCTGTGTGCCTTAATGAACTTGCAGTAGAAGAAATAAATCACAAAATGGACCCAGGAAGAGAGAAGAGGAGGGTGAGAGGGAAACAGAAATAAAAGCTGATGTTTAAAACGTTGAACTCAATAATTAGAATGTGTCTTGCAATTGTAGTGTTTTGTATTTCCATCAATTCTCTTTTCACAATTCCTTCACATATCATGTGCTTTTAATATCTTGGGTTCCACCTACACAAGATAAAGGTTAAGAGCAAGCTCTAAGGTGATGACTGAGCCTATTACAAGATCATTAGGCTGCTTCAAAGGCTATCCTCCTCTCCACACTGAAAGGAACTTAACTTGATTATTTACACAGAAGTAGCTGGAGATGAGAACTAGAAATGGGAAAGACAAATGCATACACTCTGAGAAGGCATCTTTCCACAAGCCAGAAAGTGCATATTTCTCACCACAACACGTTATATTAATTCACTGCATTGTAGAAGGGAAGGGGAAGTTGCCCTCTGTATCCATAAGGATGGAGAGTGTTTTGGCTGCTTCTTTGCTTACTGTGTAAGGCTGGGTCCTATACACACTTATCTGGGAGGGGTAAGTGGTGAAAATGGGAGGGGCAGAGAGAAAGATGATTGTCCAGCCCACCTTTTCTTCTCCACCCCCCATCCCTATGACCCTATCCTGCTCAGTCATAGCACTGATGGGGATCTTGGTCACTGGATTCATCTAGAGAAGGAGTGCATCCATCACATGATGTTACTGAGCTCTGACAGAAAGGAGAGAGGATTTCATATATTTCATAGTACAGAGTTGGAAGGAGCCTACAAGGCTATCGAGTCCAACCCCCTGCTCAATGCAGGAAACTAGAGGAGGGGTCTCCCATCCAAGTAATAACCAGGCCTGACCCTGCTTAGCTTTCCACGCTCAGACAAGCTGAGCCAGTGTAAGCGACAAGGAGAATTAACCATTATTACAGAGATTACAAACCACCATTAATCATTATTACAAAGACAATGTAGGTCTCTCCACTGAGGTCTTCAAAATAAAATTATCCTGCAAAAGCTGCTGTGAACTCACCATTAAGGGGTTGCTATGTGAAGCAATCTGCGTATGCATATGTTCTTTGGGACAGTTTGAGCACAATTTTTAAATGTTTGCCAGAGTGTCCCAGGTTTTTAACTGCTCTTACATTTTGTATCATATTTGTCATAACACTTAAAAAAAAACTTTGAAAGATATTGGCAATATTACACCAGAGGAAAATGAAGGTGTTGTGAAGGTGTTGCAAAGTACAATCATAGCAACAACACTGAGTTTGTTCACTATTGTACCTTTCCTCAGATTCCAAGGTGCTCTATATCAACAACAGACACTTTTACAGTTAATCTGGAATCTCTACAGCAAGCCAAATAAGCAAATGGAGTTCTTTAGCATTAAATTTCACTGCTAGCATTTCAAATCTTACTTTCCTTCACTTCAAATCATTCTCTGTTTTACTGACTTGTCAGTGTGTCTGACGGCTTAGTTTTATTAGTATTTTACAGCATGATTCACTGAATGCTATTTAATTATATTTTATGAGCGCTGTCACATTTTTCTCCCTGTAACCCGGCATACTTTCTAATGCTGCAGAAAAAGATCTTTCAATGCAAGTGCATAATTTGCTCAAGGGTTATTAAAGCTGAAGTTATCTGATTTACACGGTGTGCATGCCGAGTATTATGTTTGAAAATGTAAAAAGTGGAATGTTTGATTACGTGTTGGAATTTCCTCATAATCATAATTCCGTGTGTGTGTGTGTGTGTGTGTGTTTATGTGTGTGTGTAATGAAACATTCCTGTTTTCTATGATTCATGGGTTATACAAGATATTTGCTAATGGAAAAATGTTTGTATTAAGGAAGAAGTGTTATCCATTTTATATAGCATCTTTTACATTTTTTGCGGGGGGATAGTTAGCACATGCTACACCTGCTATCAAATAGGAAGAATGGAATCCTATAATGTGCAAGTGTTTTATTCTAACTTTAATGTGTGCTACTGGTACTTGTGGTCTCTGGTTTATATATCCTAGTTGCACAAGCTTATCTGGAAGTAATGAAGGCATCGAGAAGACTCACAGTAATACAAAAATGAAATGCAAATCATGGTCAGTAACTGAATGCAGAGAAAGATTCATTACACAATATAATATCTGGAAACCAAAGAGAGACAGATAGATAATTTATCAAGGCATCTAGGTACTAGTCTGTATGAACCAGCTATCATTCAACAGGCTGAAGTCAGTGTGGAGGGAACTGTGTCCCAAGCTCAAATGAGTGAGGCCTGCCTCCACTCCTAGGCATTTGAAGGCATATGATAGGCTTTTTATGCATCAGTTGTTTGGATTATGGTCCATACTGATGTTTCAGTTGTTTTATTATATTTTGGTATTTTTATTATATTTTGGTATTTTTTGGTGTTTTTAATGGAAATTGATTTTAGCTATTTTATATTTTGCATATTTTAATCATTTTAATGTAAGTCGCCTTGGATCTTAGAGAAAGATGACTAAGAAATTCTAAATCATCATCATCATCTGAGGAACATATGATTGCCATATCCTAAAATTTCTCTGATAACATTTAGTTAAGAAAGATGTTGTGCTCATCATGCTCAGAATTTCTCCACTCCACACACTCTGCTTCACTGAGTGCAACCTATGTAGAGTGGGTAAACTCTTGAGTATGGTGATGCCATGTTACACATTGTCTTTCGCTAAATGTTACTGGGATGAGATATGGATTGGCTGTAGCTATGCATTCCTTGTAACATGTAGTTTGGGCCAGAGACTTTTTCAGATGGTATTGTGCTAAATCTGCCAAGTTTTGACTTTGAGTTATGAGGATGTGGGATTTATAAACTTACTTTGCTAGGTGATATAATAGTGATATTATTCAGACTGCTTGGATTATTAAGATGAGATATGCATGAACCTTTTGCCTACACATGCAGCCCCTTCACTCCTCCCTTATTTCATCCAAACAAGAAAACTATGCTTACCAGCTTTGGAACAAGCCAGGGAGTTGTGTCTAACGATGTCCATTTACCAGTGGAACAGACACAACTGGTGGAATGGATCCGCCTTCCCACAGCATGCCCCCAGATCTGCTCTTGAGAGTTGGGGAGATCCCCCCCCCCCAGCTGATTTTGTGTGTGTGGGAGGGTGCAGCAGTGAGGACAGGAAGGGGCAGTCTTGTTGTGCAAGCAGAACTTTGCTCATGCTGCGTTGGATGTTGCCAAGAATCATAAATCGACTTCAAACCAATGGATTCTGACTTGTTCTGAAACTGGTAACCATCATTTGTCTTATGCTTCACACATCTGGAGATAAAAGACCTGCATTTATTCTGGCAGAGATAATGATTTCTGCAGTAGCAGACAGAGGGAGCATTCCTGTATTTAGGGCAGGGGTATTGAACCTCAAGTCCACGGGCCAAATTTGGCCCATGTGGGGTCCCAATCTGGCCCTCTCAGGTTCCACATATAACCATGCCCTCTTCCTGCAGGACCACCTCCTTCCCCTGAACTGATGTTCAGTTGATCAGTCAAATGATCAACGTCTGTACAAAACCCCTGGAGAACAAGAGCCATCCATGCGGCAGTGTTGCAATTTTATTTATTAAATCTTCTTCTATATAATTATCCTTCACTGTGCCTTATGTGGCTTACTGGTTACAGAAGAAATAACCATACCTGGAAGCTGTATTCTCATTTTTGTTGGCCCTTGTTTTATCCAGGTCACAGAAGTGTAAGAAAAGCTCATTGTCACTTGTAAATTGCTATTAGAGAATCCCCCCCCCCCAAGTTCGAAAGGGGTAGAGCACTTTAGAAAAAATAATAATAAACAGCTTCAGAACCTACTACCATTTTTAGAGTGCAGTTCTTAAAAAAATATAGACACGGTGCTGATGCAATGATAAATAAAGCAACATTTGTCACTTGAGCTTTGGAAAGGATTGACTTTTATTTATGTTTTTATTTATTTTTACAGTGATTCCCAATAATGCAAGAAGGATAAGCACCAAGGTGAGCTGCTTCTTTGTGGAAATGGCCAATTCAAAAAGCCTTTACTGTATTATGTGAACCCCATTCCCCAATACACAAAGATTTTAGGGTGTGTGTGTGTGTGTGTGTGTGTATTTTAACCCAGGAGTATGTGAATTAAAAATAAGTCTAATGGTGTTATCTGATGTGTTGATATAATATTATTATTACATTACAGTTATATCCTTCCTTTTTTCCTCTTGAGAGGAACCCAAAGAGGCTTACATAGTCCTCCTTCTCTCCATTTTTATCCTCACAACAACCCTGTGAGGTAGGTTAGACTGGGAGTCAGTGACTGGCCCAAAGTCACCCAGTGAGCTTCATGGCTGAGCAGGGAAATAGGACCCGGATCTCCTGAGTTCCAGTCCAACACTCTAACCACTACACCACTGACTCTCCATGTGTTCTGATTTCCTTTCTTCCTCTATAACAGCATGTTGCCTCAGGGATGGCCCTACCATTAGGCTTAGTGAGGCAGCTGCTTCAGGTGGCAGATGAGGTGAGGTGCCTCAGGTGAGGCAGATGAGGTGGGCAGCAGTGAGGTGATAGAAGACAGAGCTGTGGGTGCTGTGCAGTTTACTGTTTTCAGGTGTACTGGAAGACACTGTCCCATAGCCACTGTTGAACTAAGATTCAGCTATCGCTCTGGCTGACATCTGCATGTGGAATGCTGGGTGCACCATTTTATCCTCTGCTTCAGGCAGCAAAATGACTTGGGCAAGCCCTGTGTGGCCTGGATTATTTGCTGGAGTCACCTGGTGCTGTCTACAATCCCAAGCATGCCCAACTTGTGCAAGCCCAGAAATGTTGGGTTCAGCCAAAAGAGCTATGAAAATTGCAACTCCAGCCAGCTGTGAAGGAACATGGTTGAAAAGGAAGATTCTTTTTTAGGGCATGCACAAGGACCTTGCGGCTCCCAGGATAGCATGAAACAGCCTTAGAACCTTTGTATTTTTCTCTTTAGCTTGATATTTGCAGACAAAAAATTCTGTGTTCTTGAAATGGCAACTTTCAATACAGAAATCAACACCCACCCAAAACTGGGTTCAGATCCACTTAGAGGTCAAAACAGACATTATTTTAAATCCATATCTAGCAGATACATCTTTTTAATTTTATTTTTACTCTATAGGATGTGCATGGGACCCGATCCAGATCTTAACCCCCCACCCCACCCCACATACAAGGGCAACCTACGCTAGAGTACAAATGAAAAAAGACATACGGTAGTTGCTAGATACAAATTTAAAGTAATACCTCTTTTGGCCCAAAGACTGGGCTGAAAATAATTTTCATTTAGTTTTGCCTACATTCTGCCTTCAGATTCTTCCTTTCCTGTCATCAACCAATGGCACAAATAAAATACTATGGGTTGGGTCCAGATTTAGTCATACTTAGAACAGACCTCTTGAAATCGATGGGACTTAAGTTAGTCATGGTAACTTGTTCCACTGATTTAAATGGGCCTCCTGTAAGCATGACTAAGTCTGGATCCAGCCCTATGATCCTTTATTGATACTTCTTTAAATGTTATTGTTTGATATAACTATATAGTCCTATATAAATCCATGTACAAGACAAAAAGGTCATCTTAAATGGCAGACAGGGGAGGCTGCTGTGTCTCCTGTGTCAGTGGGGCTCCTTATCCATTGCAGCTTTTTGTTTGAGTTTTATATGAGCTATCCATGGTTCTGAACTCCATCTTCAAAACAGGTTCACCAACATGGAGCAACATGGATAGCTCATATAAAGCTCAAAATAAAAGCTGCAATGGATAAGAGGGCCCACTGACATTGGAGTCACCAGCCTCCACTGATGGCAGAGGAAAAAACAGAAATAAATATTGCTTTCATGGCTGATGTATTGCTTTTATCCAACTAAAACAGGATTTCAGAATTACATATTTTTTGTAATATGTACAAAAAATATGTACTCCTCAGTTATTATCTTTCATAATTGTTTTACGTTACAGTTCATAGATTCATAGATCATAGAGTTGGAAGGAGCCTACAAGGCTGTCAAGTCTAACCCCCTGCTCAATGCAGGAAACTAGAGGAGGGGTCTCCCATCCTAAGTAATAACCAGGCCTGACCCTGCTTAGCTTTCCACACTCAGCCAAGCTGAGCCAGCGTGAGCCACAGGCCTGGGCTGTATATGTCTGAAAGAAGCAATGGACATTGTTGCAAACCTTGAGTTTTGCACTGAAATCCTTCAAAGGGTGGTGTATATTAATTTTTTAAATGCAAGCACTATGCATTTCGTTCATAACTTTTAATATTAATAACTTCTGATTCAGCTGTTCTAACAGACTGTATTTGAATCCATATAGAAATGCATATGTATTTAAGTGTGAATTAAGATCTCAATCTTTTACTTGTAGAATGCTCAAAATCTATGTGCAACCTAATTACTATGACAGTCATTAGAATAAAAATGTAAGAAAGTGAAGTACTGCATTAGTGGGAAAATCCAGTGCTGAACTTGCTTTTAAGCTCTAGGGAGATAGGCTTCCAATTATTTCCTTTCTGTATGATGCATTTATTCTGCTAATCAGTTTGTAATTTAATTGTGCATCCTTTAAGAGATTTCTCCATGGAAAAGGTTGTTAAGTTAATCAGTGAAGATATGTTTTATCAAGATAATAGACTGCTACAGCCTTTCAAGAAGTTATTGAAGTATACGAAAGGTCCAGAGGAGCCTAGTACTTTCCCGGATCATCCCAGCTTCAATGCAATTTCCCTGCAGATTGCAATTACTTGTGACGGGGAGATGACACCAATAAGTACAACTCTCTGTATAAGTTGTTTTTTTTTTAATGTCTTTATGTTTTGGGGAAATTGGGTGGAAATTATTGGGGTAGAACGAACAGAATCAAGATTTCCCTGTTTTGCATCCCACAACTTGAATGCCTGGGATTTTAAAAAGCAGTTTTCTGAGTGGGGTACACTGAACTAGGAGCAGTTACATTTTCACACTAGCTCGAGATCTGCAGCCAAATCAATCTATGTATATAAACGCAGCCCTGTGACCCCTTAGATGAGCCTTGTCCAACCTGGCACCCTCCAGATGTGTTGGACTGCAACTCCCATAATTCCCAGCCAGTATGTCCATTAGGCATGCTAGCTGGGAATTATGGGAGCTGCAGTCCAAGACATCTGCAGGATATCAGGTTGGGGAAGGCTGCTTTAGATCACAGTTTTATAGCCTCCAAAATTCTCGACTACTCACGCCCTGTAACTAAACACTGTTGCTCCACTGGGAGATTTTCCTCCAGATCTGCTCTCTTACTTGCCCCACTTTTCTCTACTCTCTCTCCATCCACACATGCTTCCTTCTGGTTCCCATTTCTCATATCACTTCCTATGGTGTCCTCCTTCTTTACCTACCTCCAGCTTCCCTGACCCCCTAACTTTCCTACCTGCTAGATAGCCTTTCCACTGGACCATCCAACCCCAGTCAAACAGGACATGATAGTGGCAGATCCATGTGTGTGTGTTTTTAAAATCCCAGAACTGGCTCAATCATATGGAAATTGAAAGTGTGTGTGTGTGTGTGTGTGTGTGCTGATTTAATCAGGAAAAGGACTTCAAACTTCAAAGAAGGCAAACAAAATACAAGGATAGTTTCTAAATCATGGGAAGTAATAGTTCTACTCTACTCTGCACTGGTCAGACCTTACCTCGAATACTGTGTCCAGATCTGGACAACACACCTTAAGAAGGATTCAGACAAATTGATTTAGTTCAGAGAAGGGCAACAAAGATGATCAGGGGACTAGAAACTAAGTCCTGCAAGGAAAGATGCAAGGAAATGGGTATATTTAGCCTTCAGAAGAGAAGGCTGAGGAGGATATGATAACACTTTTCAAGTACCTAAAGAGTTGTCACACAGAAGAGGGTTGCAGCCTGTTCCCCATCATCCAAGACTGTAGGACCCAATATAACAGGCTTAAGTTACAAGAAGGCCAATTTTGGTTGAACATAAAGAAAAACTTCCTAACAGTTATAGCAGTTAGACAATGGAACCAAGTGCCTAGGGAGGTAGTGGACTCTCTTTCACTGGAGGTATTCAAACAAAATCTGGACAGCCATCTGTCAGGCATGCTTTAAACTGGATTCCTGCACTGAGCAGGGGGTTGGATTTGATGGCCTAAATGGCCTCTTCAAACTCTATGATTCTGTGATTAGGAGTGCATTGGTAACGAATATGGAAACCTCCTTCTGTTCATGTCTTCCCCCACTGCAGTCTGTACTCTCTGAAGTGTTTTTCTCCACTGCATTCCATTACCATGTGTCCTCAATCACATGTGTCTATGTCAACTTGCACATGTGCATCTGTACTTGATGGACACAGAAATACCAGGATCTTGGGCAGAGGCATGATTGGGCACAAGGCAGATTGTACATTGTACTAGATACAGTGGGGAAATTAGCTCAAGAACCCTGCCAAAGATTCAGGGTGAAGAGTACACTTTTTATATTACCACAAATATTTGCAGAAGGAAAAGATGGAATAGTACCCTGCCTCTAACACTGGACCAGCACTTTATTCCCTTATGATTCCTAACAGCAGCACCTGAGACTTCTTTCTCTTTTGTTTTTGGGCACCTGAGACTTCTTTCTCTTTTGTTTTTGCTCACACATTGGTACCTTCCCCTCTTGTTCTTCTATTGTTCCTTTTTGGGTATTTGGAGGCCTAGATGCAATGGGGAAGATTCAAGTTTCAGTGGCCCAGGGTTGGTTATATAAGGGACAGAATTGACAGTTTTAGCACGATATCAGGAGAGCAAGAAGGAATAAACTCAGAGCGACTATATTTATCTGTTTCAGAGAAGGGGAAAGGGCTTCACTTCCTGGTTGTTCACAATCAGTTGAAAATTCACAGAGGGAAATGGCTGCCCTGGCTCCTCCAGGCTTCCAGTCACAAATTCATGGAGTAATCACCCCAGTCTTATTGATATTGGGATGCACCACATTATCAACAAATATCTAAAAGAAACACAACAATGGGGGACTGATGACAAGCTGAGCTAGTATTAGGAATCCCTGAGCTTCCTACAGTGTGGAACATGGTTATAAAAATAGAATTTAAAATGGAGGGCAGAGAAGCAGTGCCTCTTCTGAGAACCAAACGGACCCAAAGAAAATAACAAATATGGAGAAGAGGCAAGGGAAATGGGAAAAGGAGGCAAGATAAGCTAGCTAGGTGTTGAATGCACCTAGCTTGAGAGAACACATGGGTCCTGAACTTAAACACATCAAGTGCTAGTAGAAATCACCTTAAAACCAGGATCCTACTTCTCCTAGCTGCCATAAGTCCCTTTCTCATGCAGCCTTCTGGAACAATAAAAAATAGACCAGTGCTTTGTTGGTGATGCCAACGAAATGCACATGTAAAGTAATCATACCTGAGCTTCTGTGTAATGACTTTGATACCATAATTGAATCTCACATGGAGAAAATTGTACTCAGGATATAGACTGTGAGGAAGTAAACTGTGGATAGGGGAAGGATATAGAAGCCCCTACTGTGGCGGAGTGACAGGCAGAAGCCCAGGGAGGGGCCAACCTGAACATTCCAGAGGCTCTGATTGGTTGAAGGAGAGCATAGAACCCCAGGGAGTTGACAGTTAAGGGTGGTTGGTTGTCAGTTGGGGAAGAGAGTGGGTTGGAGTGAGAGAGGGAGTGGAAGGTTAGTAGCGTAGGTAGGGAAAGGTGGTACTGAAGAGAAGAGTTCAGACAGGAAATCTAGTAACTAAGTTGTGAGAAAGCAAACGTGAAGGTGTTAGTAGAGAACAGTTCACAGCAGTCTCCACTTAGGGAGTGAAGGACCTTCTGTCTGAGGAAGAAGGAGAAACTCTGGACTAGTGTGAGGGACAGTTAAGTTCTCTGGTCTGATACCGTAACTTTCAAGTAACCAAGCCAAATTGATACAAAGAGCACTGTATAACATCTGCCTGCCTTTAACCTGAATCTAAGCAAAGAACAAGTTTGAATTAACTGTTGAAAATCCAAGTTATCTGTGCCTGAGTTGAATATCAGTTTAGAGACTTTGTTAGAACAATAAATCAATCTTTTTATTCAAAGTTCTAATTCTCCAGAGTCTGACTGGTGACAGGAAAGTAAGAAGTGAATTAACGGAGGGGCACCCTGCTTCAAGTAATCAAATAAAACAAACTGCTCTTAATAAAGACAAACAAACGTGGGTGAACAGCTACATATAACACCTAAGACACATAATCGGCTAACGCAGTTTAAGAAGATAGCTTCAAGTCTGAAGTGACACATACAAGGGGGCACTTGGTGAGAGCGAAGTACACTTTGAGGGTGTGGGCTTTGGAGTAAAGGGTACCGTCCGCTACACCTACATCTTTATCGCATTTGCTGTTTACATTTGCCCCTCACCCACCATTTTTATGTGATTTGGATCTGACTTTGTCACATCTAGTTTGGCTCTTAGTCTCCCTTCCTGACCACTTTGTCCCACCACCTTCCTCATTCTTCCTACCTGTCCTGTTCCATGGCAAATTCCATCATCCCTACAAGGTGACAGCTCAAGCAAAGGACATGGAGTTAAGGGGTGGTTGTTGTTGTGGACAATGGCTGAAGTGCTTCAAAGTACAGCAACTTCAGAACCCTAGATAGAATTGCAGGTGCTGACTCAGGACTGTGAACTCAGTTTCAGGACCATGGAGAGCAATATACAGTCAAATGAGGCAAATTACCCTCGCATAAGTTTAGCAACTGTCAGGGTTTTATAGTCAGACTGGGAGAGCCCTTCTGGGAGCTCCACCTCCTCAAACACCATATCCCGGTTTTAAAAAAAAAGAAAAAAAAGAGCCAGTGCCATTTGGTGCACTGTCTGGCTTCTTATGGGTGGTCAGGAGCTAGTTGGGGAATGCAGTCCAGGGCTTCCCTGCTCACTGAAGGACAGAGTCAGAGGGTGGCAGCACCTTCTGGGGTGGGGAGAAGATAGGGTAGGGGATCCAAGGTGAAGCAGCCCACTGGTGAAGGTCCAGGAACTATTTCTAACTCCTCATTGGAGTTGCTGCCACTAGAAACCAGTCTCAGAGGGCTCTCAGACCTGGGCCATTACACCTCCTATCAATAGCTTGAAACTGCTTTGGATAGTCTAACAGTGTGGCATAGTGGTTAGAGCATTGAACTGGGACTTGGGAGATCTGGGTTCTAGTCCTCACTTGGCCACGAAGGTCACTGGGTGACTTTGGGCCAGTCACTGACTCTCAGCCTAACCTACCTCACAGGGTTGTTGTGAGGATAAAACGGAGAGGAGGAGGCAGGCAGGCAGTAGCTACCGTAATTGTTAGCATATTGTATAAAGACTAGCAAGGAACTCAGGTCACACTGGACACTGGGATTCAGTGGTAACAGTACCCTAGCTGAAAGGGACCTTCCAGAAGGTGGAAGGCAATGCATCTCTGGCACTTTACACAAAGAGACACATTGCCTACCATGCGCCTTGATCCCAGTGGGCTTCTGTTCTGTGCATATTCCTTAGGGCACCTTCAGCCTTTTTAGACTTATTTAGTTGAGACTGTGCATTATGGGTACAGATGGATATATCTCTCAGTTTCAGTTTCTCTCAGTTTGTCATTTTTTCAATCCTAAGTCTGCTCCAACCCAAATGTTGAGAATTTTTTCAGTCTTATGTTTGTTTTTTTCTGAATATTGAGGTGTGTTTTTTTTTTAAGTTCACATGATATTTTTTTTATTATTATTATTTTGCCAGGAGCATCTATTTTGGTCCTAACGCTTGTGTTAACATGTACAATTGTATTCATATATGCAGACTTCAAAACACTTCATTTAAAAAACATTTCCAGGGGTGCTGGTGAACATTTCCCTTTTTCCCACCAGCCATTGCTGCTGGCTGGACAGTGCCCCTGCCATGGTGATAGCAGGGCAGGCTCACACAGGCACTTCAGATATGGTGCACTTTACTGCCCGTAGTTGTTTTTTGGTGGTGGTTTATCCTTGCTAGTAGCGTGCTATAATCTTGATTTTATTTTAACTGACTTTGGGAAATATTGATCGGTGCACAGGGCTGAGGTGACCTAAAGGTAATGTAACCCAACACTGTGTATTGAAGCATACTGTTCTGTTCTGTCATTCCAACAGAATGGAATGTGGTGCTTGGAGTGATGGTGTATTATTCAGTTCCCTGGATATTTTCCTGTAACCTTTGGATATGCCATCTGAACCATGATAAAGGGAGAAAGAAACAGAATCTCACCTCTTCTGCTAATGTTGCTTCCAATACATGCTCCCCTTTCCCTTTTAATCAATGACTTGCTGTACAGTATGTTAATTGCAGAGTGTCTTTTTCATTTCATTCACAATCTAACATAAGAGGGAGACAAGGCGATACTGAAAATGGTAGAAATAATTAACGCTTACAGTTTATTAGCTTCTGGTTTATCTTTTACAGCTAACATTCCCACCCCTTCCCAAATAATTGTTCTGCAATTTAAGAAGTAGAATTTTGAGAAGATCATAATTAAGATGCAGTCCTGTGTACAGTTAAAATTACTCTTACAGCACAATCCAGTGAGGCTGCCCGTAACCCTCTGAACTCGGCGGGGTATGGGCATCCTATGGAGGACAGAAGAAACACGGAGCTGAAGGTCGTCTCCGTGCTCCTCCCACCCTGCAAAACACTTAAACAGCTGATTTCGGCTATCTAAGTGTTTTGCCCTGGAATGTGAGGAGGGGAGGCTGAAGTGCCACCAGGATACTACATACTGGCAGAGCCTGACTCCTCCCCTCTCTGCCCCCTCCCCACCCATAAAACTCCATTTCCAAGGTCACACTTGCAACCTCAGAGCTGCAGCTGGAATGGTTCTTTTTGTGCTGGCTGTGAGGGTGGAGGGAGGGTGCTCTGTGTTCGGGGTCCTAGCTCCAATCTTGGAGCGCTTTTCCGAGGTCGGAGCTGGGTCTCCGAATTATCCGATGACCATCTAGGCTCTGTCTAGAGACCATAGGATTGCGTCCTTAGTCCCAAGTTGATATCAGTGGAACATAAGTGTATGTTTACAGGCTGGGCCTGTAGGGTCTGATATATGTACATTTGACTTTTCCCCTTTGCTATTTTTACTCGCTCTTTAAAAAAAGCTTTGCACCACAGGCCTTGTGTCAATTCTATGCAACATTAACACAAATTAAAAATAAACCAATGCACATTTATGCATTATGCACAATGGATGATGTGAGCATTACTTTCTTTAGCAAGTACTCTAACACAAGGCAATATACAGGAATTTCCTCCGCAGAGCAGGGGGGAACTGTGTACTGCAAATAGTCAACCGGATGATGCTAAGAGTGTTGTTTTACTATGATGTTGTAAGAGATGAAGAAAAATACAGAGGCTTAAGCTTTTTAAGTGCTCAAGATTGTCTTTCTAAATGATAGGAAGATGCATAATTTGAAGCTATCCCCTTGAAAACAATACATTTCATACTTAACCGAACTGAAGTCTGTGCATTGATCACATGTTTCACCTGCAAAACATTAGGATATTATATGCATGCTATTGAGAGTGCCTGCTTACTAGGATTCAGACATCCCAGGGGCCTAAATGGAGGGGAAAACACAGGATAGGTCAGACCTGCTGTCCTCTCTGCCAACAGTAGAAACCCCTACCCTTGCAGAAAACCCAGCCTTAGATGAGAGTTGCATAGATATGTGCTTCCTTCTTACTGCTGGGGAATGTTCAGCAGCAGAAGACAATGTACAAATGCTGACCTAGGGCCAGATTACTTTAAAGACATCGCTGGTAGCTACATCTTCCTCCCCCTCTTTTTACTCTAAAGTAAGTGAAGACCCAATTCAGACTGAGAATCTTGTGGGGGTAGGGGTTAACTCTTTGTTCCCCACTGCAGTCCTGATCCAGATCACCCGCCTGCCGCACCTACAATTTCCATTGACCCAAAGTGATCCATTAAAAGAAATGGCCCATGTGCAGGAGCTGGGACAGCAGGGAAATTGTGTTGGCTGAGCAGGAAGCAAGTTCTGCTTGTGTCTCTCTGCCAGCTCTTCCACCCTCACACATGGTTTTGTTGGAGGAGAGGGGGGCGGGTGCTGAACCTTCCCCTTTGTCTTTAAAGTGACCTTTGCGGAAGAAGGAGGATTTGGACTCATGAGACAAAAGCCTCTTTGGCACATCATCTAGGAGTTCATTTCCCTTACTTCCACAGTCACTATTGGGGATGAAGGGATGGCTGATCCATCTCTTTACCTTCAAAGTTCTCACAGGGGTGAGGTGAGAGCTGGATCTAACACAGTACATCCCTTTGGCAAGAAAAGAATGAATTAGGGCAGCAGCAGCACAATCCTATCACCACTAGACAGGGTCTAGATGGCCATAGGAGTTTTTGGATTCCCAGCTATGAGGTCAGAAAATCTCTTTGATCTCATAGCTGGGGATCCATGTTCGGATCCCCCCCCCCCCCGCCAGCATGGAAAGAATAACGCCGGCTGCTTCTCCGAGGTCATAAGGGCTTTTGGGGGTGGGGAGGGGGACAGAGAAGGAAGGAGACCTGTGCCACCAAGATATGACATATCATGGCAGTGCCTCATCCTCCTTCCCTCCCACTCCAAAGCGTTGCACTTGAATGGCCAAAATTGGCCATCTAAGTGCTTTGCAGAGTGAGAGGAACATAGAGGCGACCTTCTCTTCCATGCTCCTCCTGCCCTCCATAGGACGTCCAGAACCCTCCGAGTTTAGAGTGTTATGGGCATCCCTATAGGATTTTGCCTTAAGTTGCTCAAACCACTCTCACTACAATTCCCTTCAGTAATTGAAGTTACTGAATTGTGTGTGTTTTTCTATAAAAATTTGGGAACGGCAAGTATTCCATTACAGAAGAAGTCTGGGGAGATAAAATTATCTTCCATTGTTCCTGCACTGTTGCTCTAGATGGGTACGGGGTTTCCAAGAATTTTGTAATAGGTTTCCAATATAATAAATTAGAGCCCCATTGTTCCCATTCCTTTTTGTGACACTTCTATACGAACACAATATTTCTCCCTCTGGCCTTTCCATTGAATAAACCATTAAGCTAGCAAGACTAAAATAATTGGCAAGATTTGGTAACACCAGACCATACTGCTTAAGAGGACAGTAGAAGTCTAAATCTTGATCTGTATCCTAACTGGATTATATTTTGCTGCTCTTTCTTGAGTGAGCATATGGCATTTCTCTTCAGCTTCAAATTCCATTGTGATTTGGGCTTAACTTGAATGGAAAAGACTCATAGTCAGGATGAAAGAGCTACATTGGGATGGCCTTTTTCAAAATCAAACATTGGTACATGTACAAAACTGACACCTGCACTTTTATCCTGGAAGGTGTACTTGTACAAGTGAAAGTCTGAGATTGGAATCAGATAGCCAAATACTTCCCACAGGCTCACTCAGTATTATGAACCTGCTCAGTCCCATATGTGAGCCTGTCTGGAGCCTGCATTCATCATCCAAGGCCCTGCTCCTTGTCCCACATCTAATAGAGTGTCAAGGCCGTACTTCTCCTCCTCCTTCCAAGAAGAATCCAGATAATGGCTTCTAACTAAAAAGCTTTATTAGCTAATGTAAGCCAGGCAAACTGCCTTAAAAATACAAAAGAAGCATATTGCAGAAATCAATCACAAAAGAAACAAGCTCAGTTAGAATTCTAGCCATTAAGGAAGAATGACCTAATGTTGAGAAGTTGATTCCAAACTGGAAACCTCTGCTCCCTTCCAGACTCAAATTACCCATACACACAACCCTAACTGGTGGTTCCTTATTCTTAAGGGCCAATCTCTTGGAGCACCTGACACAGACACTGCTCAGCTGGCCCATCCTCCTTAGCTGACATATGACCCTGGGGTTAGTGAGCTTGATTCACCCTCCTCCTGATCAGAGAGTTCATATTGCTTTCCACGCAATTTGACACTGATCCTCACTGACTGTTTGGATTATCTCTAAGTCCGCTGGCCTTGGCAAACCAGCTGCAGGTTCCCTTCCCTCTCCATCTCCTCCTCAGACTCAGAATCCATTCCCAGATTCTCTTCTGTAGGAACAGTGGTTCCAATCCTTACATAGGGGTTGGTGGGGACTTGAGATAGAGCCTTCTGTGTAGCACCACCCCAGTTGCGGAGCTCCCTTTCCAGGTGGGTTAGACTGATCCCCTCATTATTGGCCTTGTGACAGTTGGTAAAAACTACTGTTGTTCCAAGCTTTTCATGATTAATGCTGTTATTTGGGTTTAGAGGGTTCACCTGTTTTATTGTAATTTGTTTTAGATTTTTCTTTCATTGTTGTATTTTAGGGTTGTTGTTGTTGTTGTTTTAAATGATTTTATTGTAAATTGCCTGGAGCAGTCATTGAGCAGGTGATTCAAAGACATATTCAATAAATAAATAAATAAATAAATAAATATTATTGTTGTGGTGAGTTCAAATGATGGCATTTAGTGGTCTTTAACATAATAAATTGCAATTATCACTTGATAGTTTGATGTTAAGTTGGCTTATAGCTCCTGCTCCTTCTCCTGCCATGCTATACCATCTGCCAACCTTGCAACTGCATAAACGAGTGACTTCAAATGGCCTACAGGTGTTCCTGAAATGGCATTTGGATGCTACTACTACTGCCAAATAATAAACCAGCTAATGGTTGGTATGGCTATTGGACAGATGGGTGATGGATTCCATTGTGTTGTTTCCTTGCTATAAAGTTCTACTCTTGCCTAAAAGGCTTGTGGAGGCTCTGCTGGGAGGAATCACTGAGCTTTGGCTCAGATGTGAGTTTAGTGGGCTTGTTAAACTAATCTCAAAAAAGTTGAGATTTACCAAGCTCCCAATTCTTCTCTGACTCAGATTAATATCAGAGCTGGGGGGAACTCTCCAGCTTACTCCCCCAGTCTTCCTACCCCTCCACCCATCCAGGTCCTCTGATCCCCCAAGCCCCATCCCATCCCTCTTTCTTTTAAATCACACTCACCAAATTCCAGTCATGATAAAAGAAGAGGAAAGGAAGAAGAATGTTCCTTTTCCTACCTTCCCTCTCTGGCACCCTATTAGAATATCAGGAGCAAAGCCCCCAGTGGCCCATGGGAGTTGCAACAGGGCAAAACTACAACTCCCATGGGCCAGCAGGGAATTTCCTCTTGGTATGTTAGCAGTACACCAGAGAGTAAGGAAAGGAGTGATCCATTTCCCCTCCTTCCCTGTTATCATGGATGGAGTACCTTTGCTGCCCCTGCCATGTCATCCAGTAAGTGTTATTTAAAGGGGAGGGACTTGGGGGATCAGGGGCTATGGCTTGTTCTCCCATACAATCCACCCCGCACACTCAGGTCCCCTGGGAAGAATTTACTTCAGTCAGCCAAAACTAGGCTGACGGGTACTACCCAGAGGACCTTTTCTTCTTCTGCTCCCAGATTATGGAATGGCCTGCCGGAGGAGATTCGTCAGCTCACCAGTCTTTTGGAATTTAAAAAAGCCATAAAGACTGATCTCTTCTGGCAGGCCTATCCGGCGGAATTTTAGGTTGCCTTTAAGATGTTTTTACGATATTTTAATGATGTTTTAATGATGTTTTAATGATGTTGTTTATGATGTTTTAAATATGTTTTAAGATGTTTTAATAGTATGTATTGTGTATTTTATATTTTTGTTGTTCCCCGCCTCGATCTAGACGGAGAGGCGGGTAAGAAATAAAATTTATTATTATTATTATTATTATTATTATTATTAGTGAGAAAAAGGATTTGGGAATTAGGGTGATTTGGTGAGAGGGAAGAGGTGGGTCACTTCCAAAGTCAGATTGGACCGAAAGATAAGCAAAGCTAATTTTTTGACTTTGGGGGAAATAGCTCAGCTTATTTCAGAGCCGATCCAATTTGGGCTTAGGGGAGGTCACCCATCATTAATGTAAATGAGCATTATCTAGAACTTCTTAGCAGATTGTGCCCTTACTGACTAGATAGTACAGGTCTCTAATTTAACAGTCATGAAAACTGTGATGCGTTAATGTACTTACTTGCATTGCTGAGCTTAAAATAGTTATCACATATTAAGAAGGGAATATATGGGTCCAAAGGTACACAGCAGTAGTTTGGCTAGAAAGGAGTACTTTCAAGCTGCAAAAGTGCCAGGGTGACTTATAAACACACATTCACAAAATAACAAAGAACACTTTCTTCTCTATAAAGCTATTTTTTGTACTATGAGAAAATGCTTACTTATCATATTTAGGTACAATGCCAGTGCTTTTAGTGAGCAAAAATAGTCATTTGCTAATTTCCATGTTCTTTGACTTGTTTTGTCTGAAGATGATTCTAGGCAGCAGCATTCTGCAGCACAATGATAAAATGAACATGCTTTTTTTAGCATGCGATTTAAATGAAAATAGAGAACGCTTAAACAGAATCACATTTATTTTGCACTGTTTTAAAGTGTTAATGAAGATACTTTCCTTGGCTGCATAGTGCAATGTGAAATACAAAATAAAGGTTTTGTTTTACATATATTTAGATATTTTTTCAGATTTTTTGTGTGGATATGAAATGCACAGAAAATACATTGACTGAGGGCAAAAAAATTCAGAGGAATTTTGATCAGTTCTGAGAAGAACAGGCTTCATATTTGTCACTTTTCCAGCAATCACTTCATTGAATCTCTTAGGTGTGCACCAAATATCTTTTATATCTACACCCAAAAATCTTGTGTGTGAATGCAACAAACACATGTTTGCAAATTCATGGATCATTCAGGTACATTTGTTAGGGAGCTATGTTTGCCAGTAGCTTCCTTTCAGTTTTTACTTGGTGGCAGATACCATAGTTTATCTCTGCATAATATGTGGAAATGGTCTATATCATACTCCTGGGCGGGATCTCAGGTGGAATTGAATTCAACCTATACATACCCCAAAGGAAGATTTGCCACACCCAAACAGCAAACAAAAGTTAGGTGGGGCAAGCATCCCTAAGCAAACTGTCATCGCTGGACAATTTTTAAAATGATCACTTAATAAGATTTAGGGTGCAATCCTATGGCTGCTAGACAAAGTCTAGATAGCTGTAAGATAATTTGGAGTCCCAGCTCTGACTTTGGAAACATGCTCCGAGGTCAGAGCTGGGACTCTGAATGTGGAGTGCCCTCCCTCCGCCCTTGCAGCCAGCATGGAAAGAACTGCACTGGCTGTGGCTCTAAGGTCACATGACCTCAGAAATTGAGGTTTCTGGGTGGAGAGGGGAGGAGTCAATCTCTGCCAGCATACATAGTATCCTGGTGGTGCCTCAGCCTCCTCTTATGCCCCGGGGCAAAACACTTAGATGACCAAAATCAGCCATCTAATTCTTTTGCAAGGTGGGAGGAGCATGGAGGCAACCTCTGTGCTCCTTCCACCCTCCATAGGATGCCTGTAATCCTCTGAGTTTGGAGGGTTATGGGCAGCATCACTGGATTATGCTGCCCAGGATACAAGTCCATGAGCAGTTCCTAGGGAGCAGGTCCTGCTGAACTCTGCGTGATTTATGCATTGGATAGGACCGTAAGAATAGTTTTCAAGATATTATGTGACATTTTGTATTACTGTCAAACCCTTTTGTGTTGATTGTTAAATTGTTTCCATTTAAATTGATGATATTTATAATTAAATTGGTTTGGTTTGAGATTTTGATTTTAAAAGACAAAAAACAAAAACCTAAGTACAGATGTCAAATTCTGGTATTCATGTTGCCTACATCTAATCTAAGCCTGCTCTCTTACAATTAAAGCCACTAACATTTTTCCTTGTTCGGAAAGGCAGTAGAGACCAATGTCTCTTCATCTTCTCAGTGCCAGCTTTTTAGATAATGGAAAATTCTCAATTCATTTTCTCAGCACGTCTAGGTCTTCCAAAGAAGTTGTTATCTTTTGAGATTTCATGTTGAACAGGAGAAAATGAAATGCTTTTGTGAGCAGGTGTGCACTTAATATTATCTGGAATATGCAGCTGATCAGGTAGAAATGAGGGGAGAGGACATTGCCTCTATAATTTGATGTGGAATGTTACATTACATGTACCATTCTCTAATTGTATGTTCATTTCAGTAGAGTTTATGCAAGAGAATGTCTTGGTGGACTGTGGATATGGCCAGCTCGCTGAAGTAGGGAGACTAGATAGCTGTGTAAGATGACACAGGATGAGGATCAAAAGATTCAGCCATGCAAGAAGCAGAATATAAGTCTTGGTTGTTGTGCTGCTTCCAGCATGGTGAAGAAAAAGGAAGAAGACACCAATGCAGGAGCAAGAGGAGATCAGGGGTGGGCAACTTATGGACTTCCAGATGTTTGGGCCTACAATTCCCATTATCCTTCACACTGTTGGCTATTCTGGCTAGGGCTGATGAGAGTTGTAAACCAAAACATCTGGGGGGCCACTCTTCCAGTACTTGAAGGGTTGTCACACAGAGGAGGGCCAGGATCTCTTCTCGATCATCCCAGTTTGCAGAACATGGAGTAATGGGCTCAAGTTACAGGAACCCAGATTCCACCTAAACATCAGGAAAAATTTCCTGACTGTTAGAGCAACAAGACAATGGAAACAACTACCTAGGGAGGTGGTGGGCTCTCCCACTCTGGAGGCATTCAAGGTGCAGCTGGACAGCCATCTGTCAGGGATGCTTTGACTTGGATTCCTGTAATGAGCAGGGGGTTGGACTCGATGGCCTTGTAGGCCTCTTCCAACTCTACTTTTCTATGATTCTATGATTCTAAGTGGACCAGCACTGTCCTAGATGCACAAAAGTATAATTTATTAGGTCTAGCACATTTTGAATAAGATCATTGTCAGGGGCAGTGTAAGACAAAACAAAACCTTTGTATTCTCCATGTACTCTGTTCAGCCTAGGAGATTCTCTTTCCTCTTGTTCTTGCTTCCAACATGGCCAGCTCCTCTGAAGAAATGGAGAATGTTCTCCAGGATTGTCTACTATAATAAGATGACTCACCAAATGACTCAAGATGACTGCCAAAGAACCTTAAATTAAGCCTGCTGGTGGATTTTAGTGTCAGATAATAATAATAACAACAACAACAACAACAACAACAACAACAATGAAAAGTTTTATGGCTAGTGGATCATCAGAGAATGGTACACACCATATAGTAAACTCTGGGATTCCCCACTTCACAGCTGTTGCTAAATATGGAGAAACAAGAGGGGAAGGCACTGGTGTATAACAAAAACAGACAGACAGGGGAGAGAAAGAGGAGTCCCAGGTACCTATGAAAAACATTTATTATTGCTCAATGTGTTTTGGAAATGTTTTACTTCATTGGGGGCTGCTAGTTTCCTGTTGGATATATTCAGGAAGAAATCCTTTGGCTATCTCCTTAGCACAGCCATGAATACCCCAGCAGTTTTAACCAGTTCTCCAGCAAATGAGGTAGATTTTTGGAACAAGATGTCTCATATAGGAGGCCTCCTATTTATATGTTTCTTCCCCTAACAAGGACTCCAGTAACACATGCCTCTAGGCTGCTGCCTGTTTGGACTGAACAACCCTTCAAACAGAAGCCTACACAAGGCCAACCTAAATCAGCTGCAAGAAAGAAGTGCCCAATCAATCACTTAAATTTTCTATGTAAAGCTGAGAATGTAATAATGGCACCACAGTACAGTATCTGGCTCTTGACTCAAGAAAGAGTGCCAGGAAAAGAAAGAAATAGGCCTCTTTGCTCTTCTTCCTTTTAAAAAAGTGTTCACCATTTAATGAGTTGATAATTCAATATTATCAATGTGTGTTCACACTCCAGAAATCTTTCTGCTGTACAACCACCCCTGCTCAAAAACCAATTTAAAGATTGTGTGGGGTGCTGAATGTAAGGAAAAGAGAATGAACAAGAACCCCTCCTGTCTCCCCCAAAATCTGCTTTGCAGTTTATTCCCAGTTTCTATGTAGCTACCTTCCTCCATGCAGAATTACTGGCCTTCTCATTCGGGCATGTTGGATTGGTGAATCCTATAATTATCTTTAACATCTGCAATAAAGGCATTTTTCACTTTCTAGGACATTGAGATACATTGGGCAGATTTCAGTGAGGGGATTTGTATTCATGGATTCCCTTGTGCCTCACTACAGAATGGACCTTATGGTGTGTGATTGTGGTCGCTATGCAAACAGTTCCATATGTTTGTATTCAAATGCACAGTACATTGTGTCTTGGCAATCTGTAAGGCCTGACAGTCAATGCCAAACATTCATCTTTGGATGTTTCAGGGAATGTCTTCAGTACAATTAGTTGAATTTGGGTCTAACAGCTGATCTCTACTTTACACTGTGGATATCCTCAGCCATTCCTTCCCAGCTTCCCCCCAGAGGCATGATTCTAAAACTGAGATGAGCAGTAAAAACATTTTAAACAATATGCCCACTACATCCTCTCCCCGATGTTATTTAACATCTACCTAAAGCTGCTGGGAGCTATCATCAGGAGGTTTGGGGTGCGGTGTCATCAGTATGTGGATGACACGCAGCTCTACCTCTCCTTCAAGTCCTCACCAAGGTTGGCTGTTGAAACCCTGTCCAAGTGCCTGGAGACAGTGGGTGGCTGGATGGGAAGGAACATGCTGAAACTGAACCCTGACAAGACCGAGGTGCTTCTGGTGGGGGACAAGGGGAGGTTAGGGGATGTTGACCTGGTGCTGAATGGGGTACATTTGTCCCTGAAGGACCAGGTTAACAGCTTGGGGGTCATTTTAGACTCCCAGCTGTCCATGGAGGCTTGGGTGTCAGCTGTGAGCCGGGCAGGCACTGTATCAACTCCATCTGATAGGGCAGCTGCGCCCCTACCTTCCTAATCATCTGCTCCCATCAGTGGTTCATGCCTTTGTCTCCTCTTGCCTAGACTACTGTAATGCGCTCTAGGTGGGGTTACCCTTGAAGATGGTTCGGAAGCTACAGCTGGTACAGAACGCAGTGGCTCGCCTGGTTAAAGGCAGCCACCGGCGGGATCACATCATGCCAGTGCTCAAGGAGCTGCACTGGCTACCAGTTGCTTGCCAAGCCGTTTTCAAGGTGTTGGTTTTGACCTTTAAAACCCTGTATGGCTCCGGTCCAGTTTATCCCAATGAGCATCTCTAGCAGCATCAAGTAGGCCGCACAACAAGATCTGCCACAGATGGCCTTCTCCTTGTCCCTTCAGCCAGAGCAGCTAGACTGGTGGGGACTAGGAAGAGGGCCTTTTCTGTGGCGGCCCCCATACTGTGGAACTCTCTCCCGAGTGACCTCCGCCATGCCCCCTCTCTGCTGAGCTTCCGCTGCTCACTAAAAACATGGCTGTTCAGGCGGGAATATGGGGTGGGCTAAGATTTTAAAATTTTATACTGTTTTAAATGTATTTTATTCTGCATTTTATTGTGTTGTACATCGCCCAGCGTGGCCGGTTTGCTGGCCAGATGGGCGATCCATAAATGTAACAAATAAATAAAAATACATGGAGCATCAAACCACTAAAAAGCCTTTCCTGGCTTCAATGGTGCTTAATTTTTAAGAAAAGAGATGCCCAGACTCTAGTTTGTCTAGAGGCCATGGCATACTCACTGGGTGACTTTGGGCCAGTCACTGACTCTCAGCCTAACCTACCTCACAGGGTTGTTGTGAGGATAAGAGGAGGAGGAGGATTAAGTAAGCCGCCTTGGGTTCCTTGCAGGAAAAAAGGTGGGGTATAAATATAATAAATAAATAAATAAATAAAATATGCCTCTGAAATATTCCCTAAGTGAATGGCAAGCAGGCAGTGTTTACTTAGCACCAGTGGTGAAAGTAGGTAATTTTAGATTCTGGACTGTATGGTCTTACCAGGGCTCCCCACTTTAGATGGTAATGTACATTACTTCACTGACTTCAAAATGTGGTAAGCCTGCTGGATTTGGGTACACTGCTCATTCTTTTGAGTTGAACCCTGGACCTTTGTCCTGACATCCTACCCTAACAGCACCATGGTTCAGTACTGTGAGACAGGCACTCTACACATGCTGGGAGGTGCTTTTCTTTATTATTACATCACATCACCTATTCTGGCATTGTGTCCTGAAAACACAGATTCCAGGCTGAGCTGAACCCTTTTGAACTTTAGTGCCTCCTAGGTGGAAAGAGGCAAGCCCAGAGCAGTCAGTGATTCATGCAGAGATACAATGGGCAGCTTCCTCTGAAGGAAGAAACTCTGCTGCATTCTCTGGATTATGAGTGATACACACATGATGCAGAGCTATCCCCTGGCAGAGGATGAATGGAAAGAGGCAAAGCCAGAACAGTCAATCATGCAGAATCACAGCGGGGCAACCTCCTTGGCGGATGGCTACTTGGGCCCACAGGAGACTTTAATGATATTATTTATTTTGCATGGTGCACTAATGTCCTTCAGTGTGCAGGTTGGGAATGACTGCTCCCCATTGCAGAGGCATCAAATTGGGCTCTCCCTCAATAATTTCCCCACTAAAACCTCATTCCACAAGCACACCAAGAGGAACAGGTTTGGTCACTTGTATATATCTGAAGTACATTTAATCTATGTGGCTGTCATTATTTAATATATGGCCTACAGCATTTAATCTTGTTAAATTACTATTTAAGGAGCATGTCCCTAATGTAAGAAGATTAGACTGTGCCAGACTTTGTTTGTACTGCAATGGGGAAGGAGCTTAACCTAATTTGGAGGGGGGAAATTCAATAAAACTTATCTCAGAAAAGTAGTTAAGTAGATTTCATTGTTGACTAATCTGCCTAGTTATTGTACTACTGTAATGCTGAATGTCTTTGTTATTTTTCCTTGTTCCTTCAGATGAAATCTGCTGAATAAATTTCTGAGCGCTACAACTAATTATGGTTTTTTCAGGTTCCTTCTGCACAGTCAGGCATAGTCTTTTCATATAGCTTGCTGGAAGTAAATGTGAATAAATTCTTTAGAAGGAAAGATAAGTCAAGGGAAATGGAATTCAGGTGGACAAAGATGCCCAGAAAGTCTATCAACTGTCTAACCACATGACAGAGCCAGAGATAAATCTAACCTGCCAGGCTAGCAGCCTGTTCTGCCAAAGAATTGGTTGGTGCTGATAGAATATTTCCAGTTTTATCTTGGCAGCTCGGTGCTAAAATTACAATTTTAGTGTGGTTGAACAGTGTTTGGGATAGATGCTTTTCTCGCTGATATTCTTCCTGTTTGTACCAAGAAAGTACATTCACCCCATGCCCTTGTGAAACATTTGTTTAAAATGCAGGACAAATTGACTATATACAATTCCTGTTGCATCTCTATTCTCATGCCTATTTATTTCCTTTTAATTTCCTTTTTATACTCAGTAATTTTATGTAAAAATAAATCACACACACACACACACACGATAATTTTATACCACATAGAAAGGTCAAAGGCATTGACTACATTTCCAACTTGCACATTCACAGCTCAGAGACATCGAACTTTATTCGTTTATTTACTTCTTTGCAAGATTTATATACCACTCCATATTCCAATATGAAGATTTCAGAGCAGTGAACAATAAAAGATAAAACAAAAGAATTAAACAATGTGTTAAAAACAAGAGCGATAAAACCAGATCAATAAAACCATGGCTGGTTAGACCTGGAATGCTTCCTAAAATAAAAGGGTTTTCAGGAGGCACCGAAAACAATACCATGTTGGCGCCTGCTTGATCTCCAGAGGCAGGGAGTTTCACAGAAATGGAGCTGCTATGCTGAAGGCTCGTCTCCTGGTGGACTCCAGTTGTGCCATAGGTCAATGTGGAACCACCAGGGACATGCCATCCAATGACCTCAGTGAGCGGGCAGGTTGGTATGAGAGAAGGTGTTCTCTCAGGTATCCTGGTCCCAAGTTGTTTTGGGCTTTATACACTACTACCAAAACCTTAAACCTGGCCCAGTAGCAAATAGGGAGCCAGTGCAGTTCCCCCAGCAATGGAATGCTGAAAGGGGGCAGCTCCTAGCAACAGCTGGGCTGCTGCATTCTGAACTAGCTCCACCTTCTGGAGCAGCCTGAAGGGCAGCCTAATTTGTTTGGTTTGCAGTCTCTTAGATTGCATCTCAAAATGCTTCTCGTTCAAATGTGTATGAAATAAGATTTGTCTTCTCCCAGCAGACAAGCAACCACATTTCTACTGAGACAGAGAGTCCAAGATCTTTTCATCACCATCCTACCTCAATTTATGGTTTTGCAAAGGATTCCATAGTTAATAATCTATTGCTGTGATTCACAAAAATGGAATTATCAACAGAATTACTCTACTAGGTTTGCACATCTCTGCTCTGAGAGTCAAAGTACATGTAATGTTAAACACATGGCTTGGCTTTGCCTTTTTTTCAAGCAAACAAACAAAGTTTAAACAGCAGCTATAGGGGGATCCAGTCAGGATTTTATGGTGTGAATGGAAGGTTTTTTAACAAGGGTTCTTACCCTCACAGCTCTGGTGACTGCTTTTTAAAGTTTAAGAAAATGCAATGCCACTCTTAGTGATCTTATAAGGTTATCCTGTTGTATTACGGTCAGTTTTATCCTGTTGTATTTTATTGCAATCCTATATTTTATCAGTTTTGTTTTAGTTTTAGATTTGTTTGGAATTGTTGTATTTTATTGTTTTTATGATTTTACTGTTAATTGCTCTGAGCACTCACGGAATGGAGGGGCAGTTCAGAAATACATTGATAAATAAATAAATGCATACAGTTGGACAGGTTTGCTTCTCAAGAATCACGTTAAAAATGTTAATGATTCTGTATGCTATATTAATTTTCATTTTATGAACTATGCAAACATCCAATGAGCGAAGAATACAATTTTGCTGCAAAGCAAACAAAGTAGTTGTTGTCTTTTAAAACAAACAAACAAACCAAAATAACAACAACACACAACACAAAATAATCCTACCATTAAAACTCATGCCTTTCTTTCACATAGTTTTAATTGTGTTTTATACTGTGTGTGTGTGTGTGTGTCCCCTTGTATTTTATCGCATTGTACATCGCTCAGAGTGGCCGGATGTCTGGCCAGATGGGCGATTCATAAATATAATAAATAAATAAATAAATAGTTAATACATTATAGCTGTTCTCAATAAACAAAAGTTCAGGGTGATTCCCCCTGAGGCTGTAATGGTTCAAGGAAATATCCAACCTTTTCTTTTAATGCATATCGCTGTAATGATAAAATCAGAACATGGGGGAAAATAGATGCACATTAAATAGATGCACAGTTTCTAGGTTCAGATGTGAAAAAGATATGAGAAAAACATCTCACATTGTCATTTCAATTTTCCACCATAGCTGAAAGGAGGACAAAAGTGCAAAGAGAAATAGGCTTATTTGTGTGGGAGCCTTTCAGATTTTTACCACATATAAACTCTAAATAAGATTCTAACTTCTTATAAATAGATTTCATAGATTATAGAGTTGGAAGGAGCCTACAAGGCTATCGAGTCCAACCCCCTGCTCAATGCAGGAAACTAGAGGAGGGGGTCTCCCATCCAAAGTAATAACCAGGCCTGAACAAGATGACCATCTAAAGACAGTATGGGATAATGAATTTGAAGAGGTGACCTCGAAGGTGGGTTGGAACAATATATGGGATAGACGGATTGTGAAAGTTATGTCAACTAGGATAAAGGAGAATTTGTATAAAATAATATGGAGATGGTACCTAACTCCAGTAAGATTAAATAGAATAGATAACAATTGCTTCGCACTTTGCAGGAGAAGATGTCAGGAAATAGGTACATATGCTCATATGTGATGGAGTTGTAAAAATGTTCTGGAATTTTGGCGAGAGGTTTTTACAGAAATATCAGAAATTACTGGCCTTAAATCTAGAGGTCTGTCCTAAACTTTCTTTGTTATTGATAACTGATAAAGTCACTTGTGCCCAAAATACGAAGGAACTAATCGTAAACTTGTTAACTGCGGCTAGGTTAATGAGGAAATGGAAAGTACAACATGTTTTTCTAATAACTGATTGGTATCAGAGCCAGTGTGGCCTAGTGGTTAGAGTGTTGGACTGGGACTCAGGAGATCCAGGTTCTATTCCCCACTCGGCCATGAAACCCACTGGGTGACTTTGGGCCAGTCACTGACTCTCAGCCTAACCTACCTCACAGGGCTGTTGCGAGGATAAAATGGAGAGGAGGAGGAGGAAGAAGAAGAAGAAGATTATGTATGCCACCTTGGGTTCCTTGCAGGAAAAAAGGTGGGATATAAATATAATAAATAAAATAAATAAATAAGGAAGTTTGGGATATAGCCCTAAATGATAAACTAACTTGTAGTATCAAATGCAAAAAGGGACAGTTAAAGAAGAATAATTTTATGGATATATGGAATCAATTATTAGACTATGTATTAATAAAGGGGAAGGGGAGTATGCCTTGTTAGGATATGTTATATTTTGGAATGTGGAATTTAATTGATTAAGGGGATGGATGTATATTGGTTGGTCCCTAGGCGGGTGGGGGGGTGCACCTTATGATTTATTTTAGTTGTATGTTTGCATTTCATAGTTTTGTATGTAGTTTATAATAATTAAATAAAATTTATTTTTTTAAAACACCAAGTAATAACCAGGCCTGACCCTACTTAGCTTTCCACGCTCAGACAAGCTGAGCCAGCGTAAGCCACAAGCCTGTCTCTATGAGCTACCTCTTCTTACCAGTTTCACATTATTCAACTTACAGCAGCCCAGAATTATCCCAATTTTCTTCCAACATGGAGAGAGAGTTGGTCTCTCTAAGAGCTGAGGATCTGGAGAAAGTGAAGCAGGGTAGACAGATGAACTTGGCAGATGTGAACTGACAAGTATTGAGGGTGGTGGGCAGGAGATACGGTAAGCTCGTTGGCAGGAGACCAAGAGGCAGGGGAAGCAAGTAGGCAGAGAGAAGCAACTAGGGATCAAGCCTAGAGCTAGAAGAAGCTTTATTGATCATCAGCTTTATTTTGTCAGCTGATATATGCAGATATGTTAGTTGCAATACCACCTTCGAACCAGGGTAGCCATTAGGAAATGCATCACTAAAAAGGGAGACAAAAGAAGACACAGTTTTTAATAAAATGTGCATTTGCTAATTTATATGTAAAAGGTTCAAATGTAGAGGGGGAAATGCTATGATTTCAATAGAAATACATTACATCTCACCATACTGGGGAAGCCTGTGAACAGGAGCTAACTGTTGATGAGCAGCTTACAAGGGCCCCTGCACTCCCTTCTTATGGTTCTTAAAAAATTAAACTGGACTTGTACTTCAAATAGACTAAAGGATGGCTATTTGGCATCCTATCCTCTGCAAATTAGGACTGTCCTTGCAAATTAGGGCACATGACCACCCTATTCTGAACATCTCCAGTGGTGGTAGCTAAATCCAGCAGTAATCAGGTCAGCAGTTCCATTTCATGGCAAACTGCTATAGTGGGAAGAAAGTAAGGCAGGTAGGTGAATCCTTCTGCCAGAAACCCTGTTCATCATTCAGAGCCCTGCCATTTACAGTCTTTTTTGTGTGTCTCCTCACAATGTTATGGTCTTATTAAAAGAAATTATCAGATCATGATCCCACTATGCTAATTCCCAACCCTTCTCTGAATTAGTTCTGTGTCACTTTCAGCACCAATATGAAGAGTGAGCAGATGAGGTTCCCTGAACAGGATTGTAGCCCGCCTTACTTCACTTTCTGCACAATGCAAGCTGTCAGCATTAAATAAATGTGGCATGTTTGCAACTACCTTTGCAGAAAGCAATAATATGCTGCAGCTACAAAGTAATTCACTGTATGCTGCACACACTGCAAACTTAATGGGGTGTCCCCACTGAATTCAGTGAGGAATGTACAGCTCTCCCTGCTGGAACAACTACTGCTATTTGAAAGTGTAGGTGGAAATACACCTTCATAGCTGAAGCAATAGTTTGGTTCCTGTATTCAGTGTATTTTTTTGTTTTTGTTTAGCCAGTGCTCTGTCTCTGACAGCAGCTAGTATGACAAAAATGCACAGAGAACTATCCTCAACCTACTACATTCCTTGCTATTTTACTCACATTTACCAAATGGGCTGGAAAATAGTGATGGATTTTTCTTTTTTTACTTGACTTGGCATTCAGAGTTTAAAGAGAGAATATAAGCCACAATCTTCATATTTCAAGTTTTTGCTCCAAACTGGATCCACTTAAGATGCATCCCACTACATAACTGCAGGCAAAAATATGTCTATTGGGGGCTCTTCCCACAGCTGAATTGAAGCCAGCGGCACAGATCTTCATGAAATGGTGTAGCATGCTCTGAAAAGTTAACATACTCAAACATGTACCCAGATCCTGGGGGAAATATTATGGTGAAGAAGGTGTAGGATCCAACATTCCCCTCTATTCCCAAACAACTATGCATATAGTTCTAATCTGTGGTCAGGTTAAAGGGAGACTGACAGTACAATCCTTTAAAGGTCTGCTCAGAAGTAAGTCCCATTGAATTCAGTACTTACATTCAGGTAAGTGAGCATAGGATTGAAGCCTAAACTGCATTTAAATTATAATTTCATTGACATCTTCTTCCTTTACCGCCATCCCACCACCCAGAAGAAGAGGAAAAAAGGAAATATGTAGGACTACATTATACATTATACTATAGGGATAATATGTATCTGGAATTGCTTCCCCCTCCCTCATTACTTTACTGTAAGCTGGTTCCTATGTGACAAGAAGCAGGGAAAACTGAAGTGCAACTAGTTAAAACTAGAGTACTTGATATTAAACTAGATTTGTAGTTAAGGCCTATGCCAGTGTTCTCCAACCTTGGGTCCCCAGATGTTTTTGGCCTACAACTCCCAGCATGCGTAGCTGGCTGGGGCATGCTGGGAGTTGTAGGCCAAAAAACATCTGGGGACCCAAGGTTGGAGAACACTGGCCTATGCTATGTGCTCTTGAGGTGGCAGCAGGATTCAAAGCCTGCTCCTGACACAACAGAAGCCATTCGTGAGGGTTCCCTCTAGACATGATGCAATACATTTTAAGGGGGGATGGCAATAGAGTATTACCAGAATATGCAAAGGCAAGATGCCTTGTTGTATGGTACAGGTGGGGATGTACGAGAAAGTCGTTTCAGTTCGTTTTTGATCTGGATTTCCCCAGTTCACACCTTCCGGACCGAACATGGACTCAGACACAATCTGCAGTCTGTGTCTGCATATTTCTGAGCTTGCAATGTCATTTGCATACAAAAAAATTATTATTGTGTTCAGCAACGTACGCACATTTGAAAAATGTGCATAAAAGTGCGTGCCTTTGAAAAATGTGCACAAATACACTTCAATCAATGGGGAAATAATGTGGACATCTCAAAGATATGCACAGACAGACGATGCATACATTTGGGAAAAATATGCATGAAAATACACAGATATTTTCACGTGAAAAGGGGGGGAAAAACAAAGCTTGAAATTGGATACAAACTTGAGTCAGAATAACCTTTGAGATGGAATTCGGAGAACTTCGACGCGCTCACGTTTTGCTGATTTGCGCACAGACTTCCAAGCCTATCAGACCTTAAGGGTATGCAGAATATAGCTGAGAAATGACATTCATTTCATTGAAACTTTTCTGGGTTCCCTTGAAATTCCTCCGCTAGCCACCTGTGGAGGAAACCTCAAAATCTTTAGGCAAAAGCCACTGGCAACCTAGGGATCTGTGAGACCCCCCACTGCACCCCGCACACACACACACATACATACGCTATGAAATTTAATCGCTCTTATCAATACTGTCCTTGCTTCCCTTGGAGCTCCTTGGATCTTTTACCTGAGGAGGAACGCAAGATTTGCATTGTTTCTATTTCATTTTTGATGAAATATCAAAGCTTTTTGTTACATCGACTCATGGAGGATCATGCAAACCTGTGCTGGTGTCAGCTGGAAGTATTGTGCTGATCCAATTGGAAGTCTTTTTGTAGCCATCCCCACTCATCCCCTCTCACTGTACAATTCAACAGTCTGGGGGAGGCAGTGGTTGGAAAGTAGTGGCAGGAGGAGTTGGCTTTCTGCATATATTCAGGGGACAGGGGTTACTGAAGCTCTGGCTCCATAGCTTCAGATGCCAGTAGGAGGATTTGGCTTGGAGAGATGAGCTGGGAAGCCACTGAGTTTGTGTGGGAGAAGCAGCAGGAAGAGAAAGGAAAAGTGATGCCAAGCCCCTGAAAACAAGTTGCAAAATATGGTGCTGTCACTCCTCTGCTCAGACAACCAGTCAGAAGTAAAGTAGTGACTGAGAGGAAGGGGAGGAGGAAGCGAGTCAGAAAAACCCTTGCTGATCTTCAGCAAATCAGTCAGCATTCGATCAGTGAATCCTGAATGAGATTCTGCCCACCCCTACAATGTAAGAAGTGAAATGATTTGCCCATAAACACAGGAGATCAGTGATGAACATTGGCAAGAAGTTCTGCATTTCCATTTCCTGTTCTGTTGAATGCCAAGTTTTAAATGCAAATAGAATCTGAGTTCCCACTTAGCAGTCATGCTAGGAGCATAATGAACATTAGCCAGTAACAGACATTGGGATGTTGGCCAGATGCCTACAATAAAGTTATAGAAGAAACTGTAGTGTCACTTAAGTGCACTATAGATGATTCATTATGCCAATTATATTATGGGCTGGAGAAAGCGGAATTTAATTAAAAGTTGTATTTGCAATGGTTGGATCTTTGTGGTTAAAAGGGGGAGGGAATATATTCCTAAATATTAAAAAGTTCTGAGTGATTTAAGGACCATCAATGTACAAACTCTAAAGCTCTTGTTTCACAAACACTCTAATATACTAAATATCTTGTCCGTCAGTGCTTGCGTGTGACTGAATAATAGTTCCCACAATATTGTTCTAAGAATCACAAGGCAGGCTCACACTCTCCATCCAAAACTGAACCCACTCACCCTCCTTGTGGAATGAGTGTTTTCTGTGGTGGCATTTGAAGTAGGGAATTAAAACCTACTCCACCTGGGGAACACCTACTCCAATATAAGCCACTTTGGCTGCAATCTTATGCAGATTCAGACAGAAAAAAGTCCTACAACTTCCAGCATTCCAGCATACTGGAAGTTATAGGCCTGTTTCTTTCTCAAAACATGCATAGGATTGTGCCCTTCATTTACTTAGGTTGTCAGGAGAGATCTTGCTCCATGTTCTTGCTTTTACTCAAGTATGATTGGCTATGGTGCAAATTAGGGCCTTCTTTGTGATGGCCCCACATACTTGGAGAATCTATCAAAAAGATAGACCTTGCATTCTGTATTTATGAAGGCATTCTCAGGCTGACTTTTCATGCTTTTCTTCTGCCAAATCTTGAAGGGTTGGATCCAGGATCAGGCTTCCATTGACAGAAGGGCTCCAATGTCTGACTGCCGTCTCCCAAAGCAGTTACTTTATTCCCAACTCAAGGATGGAAAGCGGAATATCGGTGGTCAGTATAAGAGGTTTAAAGATGTTCTTAAGGCTAATCTAAAAAAATGCAATATAAACATCAAAGACTGGGAAGCTCTGGCCCATGAACGATCTAACTGGAGGTTGGCCTTTCACAAAGGTTCCATGGACTTTGAAGAAGCCCGAGTGCAAGGTGAAAGGGAGAAACGTGCTAAGCGAAAAGCACATCAAATGAATCCTTTACAGGACCATCTTCTATCTGGTAACCTGTGTCCTCACTGTGGGAAGCTGTGTGGATCTAGAATTGGCCTCCACAGTCACTTACGGACCCATCGCTAGAGTCTACACAATTTTTTAGAATTTCCTCCTTTTATAATTTTCTTTTTGTAATTTTATCCTGGAAGACAATCTTACTCGGTCACGAGTGATCGCCTACTACTACTACTACTACTCACGGCAGATGCCTCTGCCCAATATTAGATGATCCCCCTCTCTCTGCACCATGACTTACCCCTTTCAGCAGGGCTGTAGAGGCTGCCATGGGGAGGAGGGGATGGGAAAGTAGTTTGCTTCCACCAGCCCAGTTATACACAGCTAAACCTAGATTCAACCTGAAATGAACTGTGGCTGAATTTTAGGCTTTGGCAATCCTTGCTGGTTATGTATGACACTGGATACCCTTAAGAGGACAATGTGAATAACAACAATAGCAAGAACCATGACAAGGGTTGTTGTGAGGATAAAATGTAGTGGAGGAGGAGGTTTATGTAAGCTGCCTTGGGTTCCTTGCAGGAAAAAAGGCGGGGTATAAATATAATAAATAAATAAATAATAAGATCTAGGGAAGAGAAGGGGGAGCAATTTTTGGGGCATGCCTTGTCACAGAGCAGCTTTCTCTAGATAGGAGAAGTTGAAAGGAACTGTGGGTGGTATAGTGTTTAGAAGTCCACACCATACTTTTTTTCTAGCAGTTCTTCTAACATGTTTTAATTATGACTCAGTCCTGCTCTACAACCTAGAACTGCTTCACGTAGCCATGAAAGATTCTGATAGGCCTCATTCTAAATACTTATTTATACTAAATACTTATTTATTCTCAAGTTGTTGTTTTTAAATAAAACTCTACTTTGCCCTGAATTGTCTTTCTAAGCCCTTGCGGCACAGGAATTGTCCCTCCTCCTTCAAATATTACAAAACATATACTGCTGTCCAATTCTTTATGTGCATTTATGTATTAAAATAAATATTTATGCTCCACTTTTGGGCCTTCAAAAAACAACCCAAGGCATCTTACAAATATATGCATAGAATTGGATCTAGACTAAGGGGGGCACAGTCCTATGTATGTTTAGACAGAAAAAGGTCATATACAGCATGTCTGGCTGGGGTATGCTGGAAGTTGTATGACTTCTTTTCTGTCTAAACATGCATAGGATTTTGCCCAGGATTGGCCCTACTATTAAGCAGAGTGAAGCAGTTGCTTCAGGCAGCAGATGCTGGGAGGAAGCAAGGTGTTAAAGGACAGAGCTATGGGCCACACAGCCTGCCCTGCTGCCCCACCTAAGCTAGCCTGTTGCCTTCAGGTGTAGTGGTGGATGCTGTTCTACTGCCAGCATCAACGAAAGATCCGCTGCTAGTCCAGTCTTTTTTCGTACATGGAATGGGAGGAGGCACCATCATGTCCTTTGCCTCAGGCAGCAAAATGTCTTTGGCTAGTCCTGATTGTGCCATAAGTTAGCTGAACGTAGTTTCCATTAAAATAATTGAGACTTAAATTATGACTAACTTATTCCATTCATCTTAATGGGAACTATGTTCAACTAACTTGGTGTAGATCCAGCCTGTATTGCATAACTGCAGCAGCATAAATCAAGCAATTAAAACATTCCGTCAGTTATTTATTACAGATTTTTAAACTGATCCTAGGGGAATATTATAATAACCACAAAATTTAGACTCTCCCCTGCTCCCCCAATTTTAGTTGCCCTCCCCTGAGTTAGAGGAAAAGATAGTTTGATTTCATGCAGAAGGATCAGTTCATTAGTATTGTAATGTAGTACTTTTCTTTTAGACTCACCAGTTTGACTTCTGGGAAATGAGGGTTTTGACTGGTCACGCCCACCATGGAAGCCATTTTACAAATGGGAAAGCTTCCTTCATTTTGTGAGAGTGCCTATCACACTCAAAATTCCAAATATGCCCTCTGAACCAAGAAGGTTGCGGACCCCTATAATACTGGCTTTGGTATATAACCATGACTCCAACTGCATCATCTATATGCTCTTCATCTGTAAGATACAATGGTATTTGTTGCTGCATATTAAAATATCAACAGACAGAGCTCAATCAAACATGCCCTTTCATGAACAGAAGGAGCCCTTTCACACATGGAGAGAGCTTGGATCCAGCAGACGGTTCCATGAATGAAGGTGAGGGCATCACAATTTCTGAGGATTCCTGATTCCCCTGGCAGTGCCCCAATCCCATGCCACTTCTTACACTGTTCTGGAGAGTCCTCTAACATAACTAATTGACTGTACCATACCTCAGCAATAAATGAAAATAGCATTTTGTGACATACAGACTAATCCAACAGAAGTCAGTCTGTCTTCCTTTCCTTCTTTCCTTCCTTCCTTCCCATTTTCATTGTGCCATTTTAGTAAATTTTCAAGGACATGAATGATCATTATTCTTTTTCCTGTGAGCTATTGCTTAATTAGATACTTCCAAGCTGCACATTAGAAGATGCTAGTTAAAATGTATACTGGGAGGGACTGCATTTAAATCAAGGATTAATAAAACAAAGGTTGTTTGGAGTTTACGTGACTGTTGTTTTTCTTCTTCTTGCTGTTAAGGAATAAACTGCCATGTTAAGTACCTTGAAAATAAATTATTATTTTTAATAGCTGTGGCCTTCTCAAGGTTGGAGATTGAGTACAAAATTCATTTTCATAAAGCACTAATCACATCTCCTTTTTAAATGCTTATGTTTATCCAGAATGTTATGACTATGGGGAATGTGAAAGGAAAATGAATGTTGATGTGAATGTTGCTGTTATTAGTTAAATCCTAGATCCATAGATTTGTACAGAGACAATAGCATCCTGCACATTAAGCAAGCCTGCCATTGATGTGACCTGGTGTAGCAATCAGTTTCTATGGCTGTACACCATCCTACCATCTGCCTCATCAGGCGATCACTCGTGACCGAGTAAGATTGTCTTCCGGGATAAAAGGAGGAAATTCTAAAGAAGATTGTGTAGACTCTAGCGATGGGTCCGTAAGTGACTGTGGAGGCCAATTCTAGATCCACACAGCTTCCCACAGTGAGGACACAGGTTACCAGATAGAAGATGGTCCTGTAAAGGATTCATTTGACGTGCTTTTCGCTTAGCACGTTTCTCCCTTTCACCTTGCACTCGGGCTTCTTCAAAGTCCATGGAACCTTTGTGAAAGGCCAACCTCCATACCATCTGCCTACACTGCTTTTATTCATGTTATCCCATCATGCTGGTTCTCTATCACCTTTTTATTCCTTGATATCTTGCTAGTGAGAACATAGCGATTAGATTTGAATCATATGCAATGCCTATTATTTGTATGGCTTTTTCTCCCAAGTATGGTCAGGTGTCTCAAAGGCAAGCCTATTCTTTAACTGTCATTTCCTAAACCTCTGGTACAAATCCTCAAAAAATGTTGGAAATATATGTGGAATAAAATATTGTAGTGGGAGAGATTTGAGTGGCAGAAGAGCAAATACCACTGATTCGCCATCTGTCAGAATTAGAGTTTGCTTAGAGCTATTCTAAAAGATCAACAAGGATCTAAAAGTAAAAGGAAAGCAGACTATAGACATTCAGAGTATACTGGAATCTCTATATATTAACCTAGCAGCAGAGATAGGTGAGAAATTTTAATGCAAGTTTACCCAATCTGCACCCTTGGAACCAAATGCAGACATGTATGCAGTTGATGGTCAGAAACTGTACATCTCCCAGTTTGTGATGTGCTCTGCAAAAAATAAATAAAACTAAAATAAAATAAAAATGACTTGATGCACACGTTTGAAAAATGTGCAAGGAAAAATGTGTACATTTCTAAAATGTTCACAAACACACTTTAATCAATAGGCACACGCATATAAAAATGGGTACATTTGAAAAATGTACGCAAAAATGCATATGAACATTTGTGCAGGGTGGGGGAGTGGGAAGTTTGCATGGAACAGAATGAGCCTAGCAGTGGGAAACAGATTCTGAATGAGAGCCAGTTTGACAGATTTGCCTTTGCGCGCGCAAAAGAGGAAATAAGAGTCGAGACACAGAATGATGGTGAAATTATGGGCCACATTTATTGATTCGAGGATCTGGGAAGGGACGAGTGCGGGTGCTAGCTAAACCGGCTCTCGGCCAGTATACCCTTCAATGGGCGAAGCATCCCAATCGGAGGTGTGGCTCTGTAACTCGCCACTCCCCAATTTTACACCATGCGGTGTCGGAAGGCCTCCTCCATGTCACCGCACAGGGCCATGAAACGCCATGCGGGTGAGAGGAATTGGCCTCAAAGGCGGACCCTATCTCCCTGGCCGTGCCGTGAAACTGGGCTCAGGTGAGGCTAAGGTATCGCCAGTCACCTGAAAGGTGCCGTGGGATGATCACCGAACCTCACCCCACTGCCTAAAACCCGCACTTACCGCCACAGAGAGGGACTGGCTAAGCCAAGTCCCCTCTCCCCCACCTGCGCTGAATAAATTCGAGCAGGGCCCTTCGCAGATCCTCCAAGAAAATATCGTTACCCCCGTCGGAGAGATGAACACCATCTGCCCGATACAGCTCCCCCCGGGCCAAGGAGATCACAGGGTGAGGAATCGCAAAACCTACCCCTCCGAGGCCCCTACAAAGCTGACGATTCAGCCTTCTTCCCTCTCTGTTTAAGGCGTTGGGGCTGCACCACCCCACCACAGAAACGAGACATATGGGACCAGAGAATCTGGACCCCAGGCCAGCACTGCCACACAACAGCAAGGTCCGTAAACGCTTGCTCAATCAAGGACTTGCCCTCGAGCAATCCAAGATCATTCCCACTGAGGTGCACCACCAGCACGTCTGGGAAGATGGCCACATGGCCTGACCGGAGCAAAGTCGGAAGGAGGCCGCTCCACTGCATTCCACGCCGACCCAGCCATTGCCCGTCAGCGATCCGGCTGATCCCAAGCTGGGGTCCAACACGCGACCGTGCAGCTCTCTGGGCAGCCCAGTACACCATGCTGTGTCCGAACACGAGCACACGAATTGGCCTCGATCCACTCCAGTGACCTGCAACAAGAAGAAAGGCACAGCAGCAGCACCACTCACGGTAACTTTTCGAATATAAGAATGATAGTCAGCTGAGCGCCACCGGCCCACAGCCTGTATTTCAGCTGGTGGAAAATTCAGAGCAGCGACCGTCCAAAACAAACAAATAAACAAACAAAACAACAACTGATGACTGTAGAATGCTCTAAGCACCTGGCATGTACTGTACCAGTGACTGACAGGAGTGTCTTAAACCAACACCACACCTCTCAAAAGTGCGGAGAAGCAAAAGCTCGGCCTTGACTATCAAGTCTGCAAAGGCCACATACTCAATATTGTTGATCAGAATAATCGCAAATGCAGGCAGCACTTGGGTAATATTATGCTTCTGCAATACAGCCATTCCAGTGCGTTCGAAGAACAGGATGTTGCTTTCATGTGCGATTGCAACTACAGGGGAGGCAATACATTGCACTCCCTGCCTGGGCCAGGATTGGAGTCGGCCATCGTCATATCTATGGACACTCATGGCAGCTGCCTACTGCTCCAGTAGTAAGAGAAGCCCCGTAGGCTAGGCAGGGGCTATAAAGGGAACCAAACAGGTGGCTTGTATTTCACGGCCGGCAGACAGGAATTAGCATGTGCCGCACCTTGACAACCGAGGGTGCATAAAGCACGCCCGACTATAACTATACACTTCATGAAAAACTGTCACAGACGCAATCAGCAATCTGGGCCAAACATAGTGCATGGAAGCACATAGGTTGGACGAGCCTTATTTTGTTGCATGCCATCCTTGCACTGCCAAAACGGTTGCAGCCTCTGACAGAAAAACCCCTACTTCCTTAGAGGAAATAAAAGGGGTATGGATCTGCCTAGAGCCACCTAAAAGGAGGCCTCGAAGAGGAAATGCGCTTATGGCAACTGAGCCCCCAATTGATGCCGCAGAGGCAAAGGATTGCTGCCCATATCTTAGGGATACCCACTTGCTGATACCCAAAGCAGTCTCCCGGGAAGGCAAAAATGAAATTGGGCCCTTCCCACATTAATATGAGCCCGCCCAGCTATAGCTGGCACCCCATGGCAGTCCATGCCAGAAGATCAGAGGGCAAAACCAATTATACTAGGACATGGATCACTCTATTGAAAGCATGAAGTAACCCAAAATTGGGAACCCATCCCCACCTGTAGGAGGCATGTAGCCAAGAGAGGATGCCTGAAGCAAAGTCCACCTGAGTACTGCCCAATGACAGCCAATCACACTGCCTACTACCCCTAACTCAAGCAAAACAGGGGAACCAAAATAAATAACATTGAGGATGAAGGCAAGTCATTATCAGGTCCAGGAACTAGATGGGCCAAACGAATCCCATAACTCTGGGAATGGAAGTAACCCTTTCAGAGTTACCTGCTTGAAATTGTCATGAAGTGATGAAAGAAGTTCAAGCCACCAGAGAAAGCACATGGCTTAAGAGCATTGGGACTCACGATTACGCGCTGGATGAAGAAATAAATGATGAAAACATCTCCTCAAAGGACTAACAGGTACGCTACTGCAGATCCAGGAATTGCCTCATGGAGAACACACGGCTTAAGAGCACCGGGGAAAACAGCAAAAGAAAACATACAGTATTAATATCAAGGGATGGCATGGCAGGGGACAAAACCATGAAATGAACAAAGACGTCATAATACCCAAGCGGTTGAGGCAACGGGAAACAGAACGGGGCTGCACGTGGGTGTCACGTACTAGCAGGGCGTATGTATCAATGCCCGCTGAACTGCAAATAAAAACGCCACATGAACTAACAGCACGACTTGGCATGATAAAATTGCTCTTGCAAGCCCAGAACATGACTTGGTTGGCAATGCCAGGACAACACGGATTAAGAAAAGTGAGCAATGCCACATTCGCTATAAAAACCTTAAGTGAAGCAAGATTTGTGTGGGCGTATGTCCCGCATTAAAATAATTAAGATCATACGAAAATTAATAGGGTGAACATGAAGTCCCTATCATTAACACGCCAAGACCACTGACTGGATAAACTGAATCAGACCATTGGGCCATCCAGTCCTTTACCCCCGACATTGAGGAGCAATGGCCATCTGGGTTCCAGGCAGGAGGCCCCAATGAGATGCCGGGAACCTGTTCCCGGGATCCCCGGTACACAAGCCAGAGTTAAACCATAGAGCCACAGCCAAGTGCTCATGGAAACACCCCTTTCTTTTTCCCTGCCATCAAGCCCCCCATCATGAGGCAACTCAATGCCAAATAATATAAGGGGATCACCAGTGGCAGATTTCTTCCTGCTGGATGACTATACAGCACATAGAAATCCGCTTTATACTGAGTCAGATTATTGGTCAAACTAGCAAAATACAGTCTGCTCTGACTGGCAGGGGCCCTCCAGGGCACCAGGCAGGGATCCCTCCCAGCTCCATCTAGAGAGGCCAGAGACTGAACCCGGGACCCTCCGCATGTAAAGCAAGTGCTCTACCACTGAGCCATGACCCATTCCTAAATTGAGAAAAGTTAATGAAATGAGGACCACCAGAACAACAGACCACTCGGCTCAGTACCACCGACTAGCAGTGTCTCTCCATGATTTTAGGCAGGATTGTTTCCCAACCCTCCTAGAGATGCTGATGACTGAACAAGTGGGCATACGCTTGCAAAACGGGTGCCCCACCTACAGAGCAATGGCAATTAACTTGCAACAGATTGTTTTAATTCACTTGTTTCAGTACTAGAGCAATCAGTGTTTCACATACTTTCTCGCACAGTGATCTTGTGAGGTAGACCGGGATACGAACCCCCTATTTTAAGGAAGGTATTGTGTAGTATTGTACTGGTATCCCGCCTGCTTTCCTGCAAGGAAGCCAAGGCGGCGCACACAATTTTCTTTACATGTTATCCTCACAACAACCCTGTAAGGCATGGCAGGCCGATAAGGCATAAAACAAGAGGGGGGAAGGTAAACCAACCCGTATGTGTAAGGCAGGGCCAGAACCTGTGCAAGAAAAGCAAATTTTACCGCCAGACCATAGACAATTAAGGATATAGAAAGTATGAACAAGCGAGCTGTCATTGCTCAGCTAATACCATTAGTAACTAATCACAAAATTATATATATATATATATATATATATATATATCACAACAACTCTGCAAGGTAGGAACAAGGCAAAAATCAGTAGGGTAGGAATCCAATGCCCAATCGTTGCCACACGAGCCAGACGGGACCCCTCACATAGGCAGGTAAGAATCAGGGTAGTAGCATGGGGGGGCAGGGCGGCCACGTGAGCAAGCAAGCCCCCCCCCACAAACCAAGGGCCTAGAATTTGTGCTCCTTTATTATCATTATTATTATTGTCATTGGAATTAGTATTATTTAGCTGTGTATAGCAATTATTCATGTGTATGTATATATATATACATACACACACATATACAACGACCACCCTGGAAGGTAGGACAGTGATGGAAATTGGGGACCACAATCACAACAATATCGAGGTATTTGGTTGGCAACTGTGAACAACAACCCCATGAGGTAGCACATCAGGCAAAAGAGCACAAGTAGCCATTTCTCTCCTAACACACAATATGCTTATCAAGGGAACCGAGGAGACGCCTCAAAGCCTAAGAGGGCAAAGCCCTATAGAGGCCTGCGAAGGAGGCCCCCACTGGAGCCCCAAAATGGCCTGCAAACAGAGGCCTGCTAAGGAGGCCCTGGAGTCTTAAATTGGCCTGCAGGCAGAGGCCTGCGAAGGAGGCCCCCACTGGAGCCCCAAAATGGCCTGCAAACAGAGGCCTGCGAAGGAGGCCCCCACTGGAGCCCCAAAATGGCCTGCAGGCAGAGGCCTGCGAAGGAGGCCCTCACTGGAGTCCTAAATCGGCCTGCAGGCAGAGGCCTGCTAAGGAGGCCCTCACTGGAGCCCCAAAATGGCCTGCAAACAGAGGCCTGCGAAGGAGGCCCCCACTGGAGCCCCAAATCGGCCTGCAGCCAGGAGGGAGGCCCCACCAGATCCCACCCTCCAAGCTGTGCCTAACGTGCTAGTGATCCAGCACCTACTCCCAGTAACAGGCAAGGCATAGGGAGGGCCCTGGACTAGGCCAGCAATCCCCCCCACTCACCCCCAAAAAAGCCCACAAAGGGGGGGAGGGAAACAGAATCAAATAAAATTAAAGTAAGAGAGAGAAAACAAGAAGAGATGGGATCAGAGAGAGCAGGGAGTCCCAGGACTCCACCCCTACTGGTCCCACACAAACCACAGTAAAAGCACCAACTGGCACAGAACCTTCCTCCAGCAGCTGCTTTGAGAAAAGAGGCAGAGGGTGGAGCAACGCTGCCTAATAAAGGCCTCCACCGCTCCTCCCCCCGCCTTGAGCCCATAGGTGGTTTCTAAATTAAACAGCCTCACCTCTCATTCCTCTACGCGTGCAAATAGTCCTCCCACCAACAGCTACGCGTTGGTGGGGGAAGGGGAATCTGTACCTAGCAGTATTTCATATCACATGCAGCTGCCTTATAGCACCGCATACGATATGAAGGTGTCAGTCAGACCACTGGTCCATCTAGCCCAGTACTACCTACTCTGACTGGTAGCGGCTCTTCAAGAGCTCAGACAGAGGTCTTTCCCAGCCCTACTGCTGAGGTCTTTTAATGGGTAACACCAGTGATTGAACCTGCAATTTTTTGCATGCAAACATGTGCACTACCACTCAGCCACTGTCTTTCCCAGAACAGCTGCAGAGTTCCAAATGATGTATGTTTGGATGTTTTCAGCACAGTATCATATAGATTAAAAAGCAGGAAGCAGTCGCTGTTAGGGCAGATGCAAAGTTGTTTTGCATATCTGGCCAGATTCCATGTTTATGGTAGGCTTTCATAGGCTGGTTGAGTTGGAACTGAAGCTGCCTGCACACATCTCTAGGTGCTGATAGATTGGATAGGATGTAGTGTGCACCCTGCTACAGTCTTCACACTAATATTTAAAAATAATTGCCTTCTGCTTCTGCTGTGACTTCTGCTGCTACTATCCAATTTGATGGCTTTCGAAATAAAGAGGCATGCCAATAGTGGCTTCCTCCTTCTACTTTTGAGGCCTCATCTTTTGGTGCCATTCAAAGAAACATATGGGCATCTCTTCAACCACTTACACAACACCTTCTCCACTGGACATACTCCACCTTTAAACTGTATGCCAAACTCTGCTGACCTAACTGTGGGATCCTGCAGAAAGGAGAAAATTTATTTATTGAAATAAAGAAATATCACAGATCATACCTAGTAGAAGTGTGCACGAAAAACAAGATTCAACTTGAACCATGCTTTGTAAATGACCCAATTCTGCTCAGGCTGATTTGGAGGCTTGCTATCAAACCTGATCCATAGGGTTTGACACACGTTCCTTATTCTTCTGAAAATGACAGACAACACAGAGATGGCCTAAGAAAGAATACTGCAAAGTTTCAGAAGGATAGGTGTAGTAGTTTGTGTGGAAGGGAAGACCTCAAACTACCAGGGGGTAGTTCTTGGGGAGGAGGTTTCAGACCCTCGGCTGCTCACTTGTGGGGTGCTGCAGGGTTCCATCCTCTCCCCGATGTTATTCAACATCTACCTAAAGCCGCTGGGGGTTTAGGAGGTTTGGGGTGCGATGCAAAACTATGCAAAACTATGCAAAACATCAGGAGGTTTGGGGTGCGATGTTATCAATATGCGGATGACACGCAGCTCTACCTCTCTTTCAAGTTCTCACCAAGGTTGGCCGTTGAGACCCTGTCTAGGTGCCTGGAGGCAGTGGGTGGCTGGATGGGAAGGAACATGTTGAAACTGAACCCCGACAAGACCGAGGTACTTCTGGTGGGAGACAAGGGGAGGTTAGGGGATGTTGACCAGGTGCTGAATGGGGTACATCTTCCCCTGAAGGACCAGGTCCGCAGCTAGGGGGTCATTCTAGACTCCCAGCTGTCCATGGAGGCTCAGGTGTCAGCTGTGAGCCGGGCGGCGCTGTATCAACTCCATCTGCGCCCCTACCTTCCTAATCATCTGCTCCCATCAGTGGTTCATGCCTTGGTCTCCTCTCGCCTAGACTACTGTAATGCGCTCTAGGTGGGATTACCCTGGAAGTCGGTTTGGAAGCTTCAGCTGGTACAGAACGCAGCGGCTTGCCTGGTTAAGGGCAGCCACCAGCGTGATCACATCACGCCAGTGCTTAAGGAGTTGCATTGGCTACCAGTTGCTTGTCGAGCCGAATTCAAGGTGTTGGTTTTGACCTTTAAAACCCTACACAGCTCTGGCCCAGTTTATCTCAAGGAGCACCTCCAGCAACATCAAGTAGGCCGCTCAATGAGATCTGCCACGGACGGCCTTCTCCTTATCCCATCAGCCAGAGCAGCCAGGCTGGTGGGGACTAGGAAGAGGGCCTTCTCTGTGGCGGCCCCCAAGTTATAGAACTTCCTCCCTAGTTACCTTCGCCATGCCCCCTCCATGATGAGCTTCCGCCATGCATTAAAAACATGGTATTTCAGGCGGGAATATGGGGTGGGTTAGGATTTTAAAAGAATTTTTATACTGTTTTAATTGTCATGTTTTATTGCAGTGTTTTAATTGTACATCACCCAGGGTGGCCGGGTAACCAGTCAGATGGGCGATTAACAAATGTGATAAATAAATAAATAAATAAATAAATTGGGGTTGGGGGTTGGAGTGTGTTATTTGCTTCCAGATTTGGGCAATGTGTATGAAAATGGCAAACATCATAGAGGTGCCTCCAGGCAATAAACCTACAAAGTTCCAGGAGGATAGGTGCAGGGGGCTACAGAGTTATGATAACTGAAAACCAGTTTAAGATCTTTTTTTCATTGAAGGAATGGCCATCCTTTCCTTCTGCAAACCAGTGATTGGGGAGCCCATATTAAAATGTATATGCTTGCTCCAGTATCAGAGGCAGTATGACTATGTACTCCAGTTGTTGGGGAGCATGGGCAGGAAGGTGCTGTTGCACTCATGTCCTGCTTGTGGGTTTTCTGTGGGCAGCTGGTTGGCCACTGTGTGAACAGAATGCTGGACTAGATGGACCCCTGGTCTGGTCCAGCATGGCTCTTCTTATGTTTTTATGCCTGGTAAATGCATATCATCTAAACACAGTGGAGCCTGGTGGCTCCAATGTCAGTGAAGTGGTGTATCCACTCTAGGTTTTACTCTGAACTTTAAAGGAGCTATCCATGGTCCTGAACACTCTCTCCAAAATAGGTTCAACACCATGGACAGCTCCTTAAAAGTTTGGACTACAACCTGGAGTGGATACACTTCCCTACTGATATTGGAGCCACCAACCTCCACTGTCTAAATGTAGATAGATAGATAGATAGATAGATAGATACACACACACACACACAAACACACACTTCAGACTTCCACTTTTTCTTTTTTCTTTTGGTCTCTTAAAGTATCAGTGAGAAATAAAATCCTCACTAGGGTATTTCAAGCTGCTAGGAACCCTTTGACACTAAACACTGTTAAAAGGCATTCAATAAAATTCCTTTCACTCTTCATGTTTTATTCACCTAAATAAACAAAGTGTAGAAATATCAAAGAAACATGAACAAATCATTTAAATGGGCCTAGAGAATGGAAACCATATTTTCCCTATAAAAGCCAGCACAGATCTTGGCAATGCGGAACAGAATCAGATGCAAAAAAAAATTAGAAAATAAGATGAGTCTTCAAGCTCTTTAGGTTCTTGGTCTGGCTGGACATCCAGATATTGAAGAAATTAGCCCCAAAGCATATGTCATGTTAAATATGTCTTTGCACTTTGCAGTTAGCATGCAGGCTTTTAAAAATGGAAGTAACATCAGCCAGGGAGACTGATAATTATTTGTATTATAGCAGGTGAGGAGGGGGGAATTTAATTATTTCATCCCCAGCTGAGGTCTTGAGGCAAATCCCCTGTATGAAGCCGATATTTACCCATGGCATGGGGGATTAATTCCTCCAAATGGAAATACCAGCTTCAGAGGAGGTGTCTTCTCAAACCCATGTTTGCTGAATTTGTTATTGCCAAAATAACAATAACAAAATAATAATTTAGAGGGCGGGGTACGTGGGTTGTGGGAGCTCTCACTAGGGAAAATGGATGGGCAAGGAATGTGCTTAACACTTCCCACGCCTACTAATTTTCATCTCTAAAAGGCTGTTCAGTCCCCGGGCCTGTTTCTCATCCAGCTGGGCTTACTTTCTGTTTTTTAGACCATCGGGGAAAACATATAAAAACAAAGAGGCTGTGGAAAATTTTCAGAGAAGAATCACAGGGGTGGGGGGAGGAGGGTTAAATATCTCCTCCAAGTATCTTTCCACCCATTCTTCCATGGAAATGCCTCCCTCTGCCCCATTTTAGTGTTATGAGGAAATATGGGGTTGGAACCCTGTTCCCCCCCCCCATACTTTAGCACTAAATCTGGATGTGGTACTTTTAAATATTCATCTTTAAAAAATAATTTTAAAAAATCACTTGTTTCCCTAAAGGAGTCATACTGGCAGAAAGACATGACTTTTGGTTAAAACAAGACATTTGAAAGGTCATGACTGACTCCCATAATGGGTGAACTCAAGCTTAGTCCTGCGTCAGTTCTTTTGAACTGCTAATGGATGAAGACACATTGTGATAAAATCACTGAGAGCCTTCCCAAAATTACTGTGAGAAGTGAACTAGATTTGTGCACCTGTGTCCCTTCTGACTGAACAGAGAGAACAAAGGTAGATTCTTGCTCCATTATGGATTTGAAAGAGAAGGGCAAGAGTGTTTCTTGCAGGCTGCCTTATTATTTGCTTAATTTTGATGAACAGATCCCTGTGTCTTGTAGATGAGAGAGCTAATGGGAAGTGAAATGCCACACTGCCTGTTTGTCATTGTAGATTTATGTACAAACCATGTCACATATCATTTGTATTGTTTAATCATATGTTTAAAGTGTGTCAAGGAGAGGTGTTACAAACAATGTCCAGGACAATTAATAAGCTCATCCTTCTTGCTGTTCTTTTTTCTTTTTTAAAAATCTTCTCCTTTACAGTCATCTCATTTCATGTTTGTAAAATAATGTTAATTTTTTAAACATTGATTTACTCAGCTCAGATTGGGCTACCACTAGCTTGGCAAATTATTATTTTGCTTCAATTAACGCTAATTGAATTTGCTCCTTAGGAGGACCTTTCAAAACTTTGAGTAAACATGAACAGAATTACATTGTTACCGCTGACTTAAGTCAGATAGATTCTACAAACAGCAAGAACCAAGAAAAACCAAACCAAACCAAACCAAACCCCTGAATGTTTAAAAGCAACCCCAAATTATGTATCCCCACTCACCAGTTTAGTGTAATTCAAAACTTGGATTTGTTTTCAAGGGAGATGTTTTTGGCATGGACTTTGATGCAGAAATATAAGAGATTTCCTGGCTCATGTGACATATGTGGATAGGAGGGGTAGAGAGTCTGCATGTGATAAAGACAACAGTGATGACTGCCGCTACTATTACATTTGCATTTAGCACTATTGGAGGGCCAAGATGCTGCAGGAAACTGCACATGCTTTAGTCTGGAATTATCTTTTAGAAATTCTTCAGGTTAAACCAGAATACAGGCGTTCAATGAAAATCGGAATGAACCCGCAGAATAATGGAACAGGATAAATCCTTTCATTCCAAATGGGAAGCCAATGAAATAAGCCATTTCATTCCAAGTGGGAAGTCAATGTACTTTCATCAGCCAGCACATTGTCCAATGAGCATCCCATTGTTTTCCACTAAAGGCATTGATCCCTTAACGAATGATCATCTGTGTTTGCTCGGACAGAAATAGACATGAATAGCATCATTTTCCCACTGGGTGATGCTGGGACACGTAGTATCAGTCCCTTCTCTGTGCAGGATCATACACTCAGAGCATCTTCTGAGTATAATGCATTTCCTGGGCTACATGCCTTCACACTGTGACACATTAAGTGCTATTGCTGGTTGCAGCACTAAAACTTATACAGGCTTGCCCAGAATTTTAGATGACATTTCCACAAGTTGGAGAGAGAGAGAAAATGTACCATCAATGTACCATCAGAACTCACAATGCCTTGTAATTTGTACATGTAGTCTGTATGGCTCTAAGAACACAGCAGATGTAAATCAGTTATGCTACATCAGCATCATCAGTTATACTGTAGAAGAATTCCATGACTGCCTTCAGCAGCACATTTGTTGTGCTCATTATCAAACCTTTCTGTGGAAAAACTGTCTGTCCCAGTTTCCACATATTCCCAGTCCAGATGGCTATGCATGAAGGATGGCAGAGATACTTACCGTACAATAGATGACTGGAAAACCAGCGCCAGAGTCAGTTCTTGAACTGTTGTCCTGTACATGTAAGCAGTCTTGTGCAGCTCACACATATACCTGTATGAAGGATGGTATGATATGCACATTGGCAATATGTCATGTACAACACTGACAACCAAACTGACAATGATACTGAATCTGTCCTTGAAGGAAATAGTGGTGACCCTTTTGCCATTAGTTAAAATGTTTGAGCAAATGTTGTAGTTCAATTTTGCTGAGTTGAGTGGTGTTCAACCTATTCTGGAGTGGGGTTGCACTCCCCTGAAGGATCAGGTGAAGGGTTTGGGGGTGCTCCTAGATCCATCACTATAACTTGAGGCACAAGTGGTCTCAGTGACTAGGGTTGTCTTTTATCAGCATAGGCTGATATGTCAGCTGTGAACCTATCTGGATAGAGATAGCCTAATGGTAGTTATCCATGTTCTCTCTCAAACAGTTGGGTTACTGCAATGTATTGTATGTGGGACTTCCTTTGAAAATGGTGTGGAAACTTCAATTAGTCCAAAACAGAGCCACTAGATTACTAATGGAGACTGGTTGATAAGATCATTTGACACCAGTGCTTCATCAGTTGAACTCAATGCTTCATCAGTTTGTTTCCCAGCCCAATTCAAATTCTTTGTGTTGACCTTTATAGCCCTAAACAGCTTGTGGCCATGGTATCTAAAGGAATGTCTCCTCCCATATGAACCTGCCCAGACACTTAGGTCATCTTCGGGTACTTCCAGTGAATGAAATTAGGCAGGTATCTAAGAAAGAGAAGATATTTTCAGTTACAACACCCCGTTTATGGAATGCCCCCCCCCGGGGCTCACTTAGCACCCATACTGTTGTGTTTTTTTCAGTACCAGGCAAAGACATTCCTCTTCTTCAAGGTATTTTAGATTTTATTACTATGATTTTAAATCTTTTGAGGCCTTTTAAATCTCTATTGTATTTTTATCATTGTTATTTTTACCTTGTTTTAATGTGTGAGACACCCTGAGAACTTTTTGTTATGAGGCGACATAAAAATTATAAATAAAATACAAATAGGTGATAGAATGGTAGCACTAGATCAAACATCAACATAAATCCTGAATGGTATGCAGCTCCATAAGATGCATGTTTACCCAAAATTAAGACCCAATGAGTTCAAGGGGGCTTACTGACAAATACATGTGCATAGGATTGGAACCTTATTCTGTCAAGCATTTAAAGTCTACCCAGGGAGAGTGGCAAGAATGTTAGTTCAGTTGTAACACCTGCTAGGGATCCTTACTCACAGGAATCTGGATTATGCTGGTAACCCATGTGGTGATTCACTACCTGTAAGGATCACTTTAAGCTAAAGGAGAGGATGGAGTATTGATGCTTTCCCCACTTCCTTTTAAAGAGTTACTGAGATAACATAATTGTGGGTATGAGCACCGTGGCAGTCGTGCTGTGGATATCTGCTTTGTCTAGAAAGTTCTGCAAAATGTTTGGTGCACAAGAAGCATATTTGTATGGGAATTTGTTGAGCCAACAGGACATGTAAGAATTTTCTCTTTTATAGTGCAGACAGGCATATGCCTCAACAGAGCATCTCACTTGTAGAAGTCACCACCTACAGTGTCCACACTAGTGTTCTTTTCTGCCATACTGAGGGTGTTTAGTGTATGCAGGAATGAACAAGTGTTTCCAGACTCTCCTAATTACTGGCAAAAAGAAAAGGGAAAAAGTCCTAAGCAGAAGCAACTTAGAGCAGTTGGGCCACATACTACTGAAGAACTTTTCTATCAATAATATCATTTTAAAAGCTCTATGGCTATGTGAATATGAGTTTCCTCTTGGTTTCCTCCAGAATGAATACATGTCTTTGAGGACCTGTTAGAAAGTTCCCTTTGCAAAAACATAATTTAATTTCATTTTTGTGAGAGTGAGTTGAATGTCTTATTTCTAACTCAGCAAGAGGGTGATTGGAGCATTAGCATGTGACCAGAGGTTGGTATTTGGGGGGTGGGGGTAGTGGGGCTTAAGTGTGAAGCCATCTACGGTATGAAAATGTGAATTGTGTCTACTAATGTGTATGGCATTTTTCCTCCTGGTGCATTGAAGGGCAAATGAGAACCAATGTGATAATATGTTAATATTCTCACTACAGTGTATTCTTCCAACACAGATCAGCCAAATAAAGCAGTGTAGGATTGTTCGTTTAAATTACAAATACAACTATTATTATGTTTCCCAACATGATCTGACAAGAACGTATTAGCGAAACATCAAATAGAGGTGGACAGAATGTTGCTAATGGGAATAGAAATCTTTACACTTCAGAAAGCTGCTCATGCCTTAAAATGTGATGTAGTACTGAAGCAGAATGAGGTAATAATGATCAAAAGGGGAAAAAATTAACATATGTTTGTATCATTACTATTTAGAGTGAGAAAGGTAAAGGCACCAACTCTGCTTATTTGGACCACTATGTTTTCACTTTATAAAGCTCTTGTTTGTAGCAGGCTACTTTTGAAAAGGCTACCCAAGCACTGTCTCATATTTTGATTCATTAGGGCAATTCTAGGGATGGATAAATCTGTCAAGTTCAATTTCTGCTCAGGTTCTCTTTTCCCCAACATTAAGTTCGTTCCATTTCTGCATCAGTTTGTGATTTTTTAAAAAGAGGGCACACAAATTCATACAAATTTTTGTGTGTAATTATCAAAATATAGACCTTTTGTGCACATTTTCCCCAATGATAGATATTTAAAGTGATTTTCCACTAATATAATTACCTTCCACCGGCCACGCCTCGCTGTTGCTGGGGAGAGGTTTGCGCGTGGGGGAGGGATGGGGAGTCCGGCCACGATCAGGCCATAACTTTGCAGCCAATGGGCTTCGTAGGGTGGGGAGTGGGGATCGCCATCTAAGAGCCAGTCTCCCTGCCCCCTGCCGCTTTCGTTTTTGGCTCCCTCCCTTCCCACCCTGTCAGCAGTGTGAGCTGCTCTGGTCGCCCTTTTCGGGCCGAGTAGGAATTTTGGCTCACTGTCTTAATTGGCTGGAGGCAATGGGCGAGTTTCGCCTAGTCTACACTGTGAGTCAGGGTGGGATTTCTTAATTTTTTCGATTTTGATTCATTCCAATTGGGATTCTTTAATTCGGTCACGTATTGCAGGAAGTGCGGAAATAGGCAGCGGGGGCCAGGGCTCCGGTGATCACCTTTCAATGGCAGCTTTCAAGGTGACTGGAGACAACCCGAGGCTTCCCTTGCTAATGCCATGCGGCCTAACATGAGGGAGGTTGGGCCGCCTTTGGGGGCCTACCCTTCTCACTCACAGTGGTTGTCTTGCAGCGCCGATGGGAGGGGAAATCAGTAAAGCCCTCCAGCTCCAAATGGAGAGCAACTGGAGGGCGGCAAGTGAAGACGCCGCTGCTCCGCTTTTAGGATGCTTTCTCCCAAACTTGTTTCACCGGCCGATGGCCAGTTTAGATTAGAACCGTACTTTTAGTGAGGGATGCTAAAAACAACAAGAAAGCTTTCTTCAGATACATGCACAGTAAAAGACAGAGGAAAGAAATGATGGTTCAGCTACACAATGAGGATGGCAAATCGATAACAGAAGACAAAGAAAAGGCAGAAGTGTTCAATTCTTACTTCGGCTCGGTCTTCTCCCAAAAGAGAGTTTATGTCCCCCCTGGCAAACCTGAAGTGCAGACTGAAGGGGCAGGATTGCAGCTTGAGATTGACAGGCAAATGGTCAAGGAGCACCTGATTACTTTGAACGAGTTTAAATCTCCAGGGCCTGACGAACTGCATCCTAAAGTAATAAAGGAACTGGCAGAAGAACTCTCAGAACCACTGTCTATTATCTTTGAGAAATCATGGAGGACAGGTGAAGTGCCAGATGACTAGAGGAGGGCAAATTTATTTATTAATTATATTTATACCCCACCTTTTTTCCTGCAAGGAACCCAAGGTGGCTTACATAATCCTCCTCCTCCTCCTCTTCATTTTATCCTCACAACTACCCTGTGAGGTAGGTTAGCTGAGAGTCAGTGACTGGCCCAAAGTCACCCAGTGAGTTTCATGGCCAAGCGGGGACTAGAACCCGGAGCTCCCGAGTCCCAGTCCAACACTCTCACCACTACGCCACACTGGCTTATGTTATTCCTATCTTCAAAAAGGGCAAGAAGGAGGAACCTGGGAACTATAGACCAGTCAGTCTGACATCAATCCCTGGGAAAATTCTGGAGCAGATTATAAAGAAGTCAGTCTGCAAGCACCTTGAAAACAATGCAGTGATTACTAGAAGCCAGCATGGATTTGTCAAGAACAAATCCTGCCAGACTAATCTGATCTCATTTTTTGATCGGGTAACCTCCCTTGTGGACTGTGGGAATGCTGTGGACATAATATATCTGGACTTCAGCAAAGCTTTCGACAAAGTGCCTCATGATATCCTGATTAGCAAGCTAGCTAAAAGTGGGCTAGATGGAACAACTATCAGGTGGATCCACAATTGGCTACAGAATCGGACTCAAAGAGTGCTTATCAATGGTTCCTTCTCAAACTGGGGAGAGGTAACGAGCGGGGTACCACAGGGCTCGGTCCTGGGCCCAGTGCTCTTCAACATTTTTATTAATGACTTGGACGAGGAGGTGCAGGGAACGCTTATCAAATTTGCAGATGACACAAAGTTGGGTGGAACAACTAATACTCTGGAAGACAGAAATAAAATTCAAAGCGATCTCGATAGGCTGGAGGGCTGGGCCGAAAACAACAGAATGAAATTTAACAGGGATAATAGCCAAGTGCTGCACCTAGGGAAAGGAAACCAAATGCAGAGTTACAGAATGGGGGACACTTGGCTCAACAATACTACAAGTGAGAAGGATCTTGGAATTGTGGTAGATCACAAACTGAATATGAGGCAGCAAAGCGATGTGGCTGCAAAGGAGGCAAATGCTATTTTGGGCTGCATTAATAGAAGTATAGTTTCCAAATCACGTGAAGTGATAATTCCCCTTTACTCAGCACTGGTTAGACTTCATCTTGAGTACTGCGTCCAGTTCTGAGCACCACACTTTAAGAAGGATGTAGACAAACTGGAGAGGGTTCAGAGGAGGGCAACAAGGATGATAAAGTGACTGGAAACAAGGCCCTATGAGGAGAGACTGAAAGAACTGGGCATGTTTAGCCTTCAGAAGAGGAGACTGAGAGGAGATATGATAGCACTCTTCCAATACTTGAAGGGTTGTCACACAGAGGAGGGCCAGGACCTCTTCTCGAGCATCCCAGTTTGCAGGACACAGAATAATGGGCTCAAGTTACAGGAACCCAGATGATTCCACCTGAACATCAGGAAAAATTTCCTTACTGTCAGAGCAATAAGACAATGGAACCAACTACCTAGGGAGGTGGTGAGCTCTCCCACTCTGGAGGCATTCAAGGTGCAGCTGGACAGCCATCTGTCAGGGATGCTTTGACCTGGATTCCTGCATTGAGCAGGGGGTTGGACTCGATGGCCTTGTAGGCCCCTTCCAAATCTACTTTTCTATGATTCTATGATTCTCCCTTCGCAGAACTTTGATTTAATAAATGTGGCCCTGATCTGAAACCATATTTCTGTGTTTGGCTCTTCATTTTCTTCTCATACGCATGCAATACACTTTTCTCTAATATACACATTTTTGTGCACATTTTTTGTTTTGTGAACTGCATTGCAATAATAATAATAATAATAATAATGATGATGATGTAATAATAAAATTGTATTTCTTACCCGCCTCTCCACTCAGATCGATTGCAACATTTGGAAAAGTGCACATATCCACATCACTGCTTTTCAACTTGTGTGTAGATTTTGGAAGAGCAAATTTTGTAAGTTCACATTAGAATGAAAACCCAACAAATTTTGCCCTAGACAATTTTGCTTCAAAAAATGGTAGTGCAGTTTTTCATTATCCCTACAAATATTCTCATAGAAAGTGTCCTGCTTGAGCTTGATCCAAGCCTGTTCCACAACCTGACTGCAGTAGAGAGGCTAAGTCAGACCACAGTGCAGGACTAGGCAAACCCTGGGAGTCACAGACAGTCTTGGGTGGCAGGGCCAACCCAAAATGAAGAGTTCCAAGCAGATGTAAAGTCAACATGTCAACATGGCGGAGAAAGCTAAGGGACAGGAGCAGTCTCAGGAACAAGGTTAGGCTGGTAGTTAGGAGTCAGAAACATGGGCCAGTTTACCAGAAAGCTGTGTTGTTCAGAGCATAGGACCTGTGTTATTCCAGAAGTGGATAGACCAGGACATAAGGCTTATATAGCCAGTTCTTCCAGAGTCCCACCCAGACCAATCTGTAAACAGTCAGCCCAGGCCTCAAGGACTGCTCTCGAGGAGTCCTCTACTAGGCCTGTGGCTCACGCTGGCTCAGCTTGCCTGAGCGTGGAAAGCTAAGCAGGGTCAGGCCTGGTTGTTACTTGGATGGGAGACCCCTCCTCTAGTTTCCTGCATTGAGCAGGGGGTTGGACTCGATAGCCTTGTAGGCTCCTTCCAACTCTATCTATGAAAATGAAATGAAAGATCCCCTATTTCCAAACAGCCTTCTTCTTACTACTGAAGAGCCTGTTTTTTTCTGGGCCTAAGGTTCACCAATGGGAGGCTGCTGCTGCCTGTGCCTGCAGTTCCTTGCACCGACCCTCTCTAGGGTTGAGTCAATGCTTGGAGTACTCCTCTGACTCCATGGGTGAGGTAGGTTCATCTGGGGCCCCATCCATGGGTCCCTCAAGGTCCACCGTTGCCAAAGGGCATGAAGAGGTCATGGAGTCTCATCGAGTGTTCAGCCTCAGACCTTCATCACCAGAGAAGGAGTCCTCCTGGCTTGGTCCTTGGTCAGGCATGACAAAAAGAGAGTGGATTATTTGTTTCTATACTTGCATGCAATTATATTTTTATCAGCCTGGGGGTGTTGCTTATATTTAGGCTGAGGTAGTTCAAGTTCAAAAGTCCATAATGTTGTTGGTTTTCATTTTGAATATTGCAAAATATTTCAATTTTGGAATCATAAATAATTCAAATAACTTTTTGTTAGGCAATATATGACAAAATCATTTGAATTTTTTAACCTGTTTCATGAAATGCGAAGAACACTCCTAACATAGTAAGAATGTTTCAAAAGAAATCCATAAAAAGATCATCTCAAAAAGTCCTTGATTCATTCCCTGTTTTCTAGTTCTCAACCATTAATCAAAGCTTCTAGCTTATTTCTTGTTGGGAAATTTAATAAATCTTTATATCCCCATAGCTTTTAAATTATTCACAATGCTTACTGCTCTCCTTCTGAAGGGAGATTATCTTTTTTAATTGGAAATCTTCTATTATTTGTGTCTGAAATGTTTGAAAGTACAAGTGTAGGCTCCAATGCTATTAATAGCCATACTGCCAGCAAGCATAATAAAGGATGAGGTTGCATGAAAGCTATTCATTGCAAGGCATATTAACACAGTCAGTTTCATTAATCATGCTCAAAACACAGCACAGTTTAACAATAGTCCTACTTTTTATTTTATTAAATGTTTTTGCAGTTTCATTTCCATTTATCACTTGGGAAGTGAATGGAGAACCAAAATAGTCAGACTGTGTTCTTGAGTAACTTGTATTACCTTGCCTTAAGAACCATTTTCTAAAACCTGCTGAGAATCCCCTTTCACTTGGTACAATGAAAAGTAGCATTCTAGTCTGACAGTTTACACGGCTTGCTATTTTACATTAGTTCATTGGATCAAATATCTTGCCTCTTGCCAGAATGACTTTTTCATGATAAGGGATACTTCTATGAACTCTGCAGTTTTCTAGGAATTCAATATTTCCAGATTCCCATATGTCCTGATCCACACTTTGTAGACTAATGTGCTGATAAAAACATCACTATCCAACAGATTTCAAAGATCTTTGAATGTTGCATCACCATTCTCAGCAGTTTCAACGTATCAAAATATGGATTAAAATATGTATTTTAAGAGAAAACGCACATTCCTGTTAAACCAATACACTCACTGAGTTCAGCCTCAAGCCTGGGAATAGATGGTACTTTTTCAAGGGTTGGAATGTGGTATGATAAGAGGCATCATTTTCCATGGTAGTTACACAATATTCTTTTGTCCCACCAACATGTCTAGTCAAATAGATTTTTCAAGTTGTTAAGCAGTCCTAATATTTCAAACAAAGATAATGAGTAAAGTGTTCACACTATGGACCATGATGTCTCTGTTTTACTACATTCAATTCTTGAAGACATTATCAGATATCTCCAAAATAATTTAAATAATTGGACAAATTGTTTTAAGATTGAATGTGTTACTTTAAGGATTAAATGTGCTAGGTTAAAGGTGCAATCCTATTCATGTTTAGACAGAAAATTTATTTATTTATTTATTATATTTATACCCACAAGGAACCCAAGGCAGCTTACATAATCCTCCTCCTCTCCATTTTATCTTCACAACAACCCTGTGAGCTCCGAGTGACCTTGCATGCTGAGGTGTGGTGGTGGTGGTGGTGGGTACTTTGGTGTCGCCCTTTTCAGTATTAGACCCCCCCAGTTTAGGAATACCCCCCAAGAGGTCTGCTGGTGCCTACATTGTTGTTGGTGGTGCCAAAGGCCTTTTTATTCTGTCAAGCTTTTTAGGCTGAGAGTCAGTGACTGACCCAAAGTCACCCAGTGAGTTTCATGGCTGGGCGGGGACTAGAACCCAGATCTCCTGAGTCCCAGTCCAACACTCTCACCACTAGCAATCACCAGCCAGCATGTTGTAGGGCTTTTTTCTGTCTAAACATGTATAGGATTGCACCCTAAATGTGCTAGTGAAGTCATCTAGTGATTTAGAATGCAGTGTCATCAGCATGCTGATGACATGCAGCTCTATCTCTTTTTGTCATCAGCTTCAGGTGAGATGTTGAAAGTGCTTAATCAGTGCCTGGTTGCTGTAATGGACTAGATAGGAGCCAATAAACTTAACCTCAATCCAGACAAGATGGAGGTACTGTTAGTGGATGGTTTGCCTGTCTGCATGATTGGTGTTCAACTTATTCTGGAAGGGGCTGCACTCCCCCTAAAGGATCAGGTTTGTAGCTGTAGAGCCATTTTTGTCATTAGAGGCATGGAACACCTGTTACCAGCTACTTGGATAGAGACAACTTGGCTTCAGCGATGCATGCCTTACAGCAAGGCCTGTGGCTCACGCTGGCTCAGCTTGTCTGAGTGTGGAAAGCTAAGCAGGGTCAGGCCTGGTTATTATTTGGATGGGGGACCCCTCCTCTAGTTTCCTGCATTGAGCAGGGGGTTGGACTCGATGGCCTTGTAGGCCCCTTCCAACTCTATGATCTATGAAATAAACGTCCATTTAGATTACTGTAATATGTTGTATATGGGCTGCCTTTGAAGTCAGTCCAGAAACTTCAGTTGGTACCAAATATGGCGGATAGGGTGCTGACTGGAACTGAGTGTTATGATCATATTATACCAGTATTGTATCATCTTCACTGGCTCCTGGTTTGTTTCCAGGCCCAATTCAATGTGCTGGTGTTAACTCATAAAGCCCTTCATAGCCTAGAACTACAGTTCCTGAAATAGCATCTCTTCCTGTATATTCCTACCCAAGCCCTGAGATCATCATCAGAAGCCCTGCTCCGAGTGACCTTGCATGCTGAGGTGTGGTGGTGGTGGTGGTGGGTACTTTGGTGTCGCCCTTTTCAGTATTAGCCCCCCCCCCCAGTTTAGGAATACCCCCCCAAGAGGTCTGCTGGTGCCTACATTGTTGTTGGTGGTGCCAAAGGCCTTTTTATTCTGTCAAGCTTTTTCATTCTGTGTATATTTTTGCTGTTATGTTGTGTTTTTTAAGAGCACAAACCTACCAGATTGATGATTAATAGATGACTCCGCCTATCCTATGCAGGGAAGGAGAAGAGACAGGACAGAGGGAGGCTTTTTAGCCACTGCATCCTCCTTTCCTTCCATTTCTGCTAGGTGGGACTCTGAGCCCATCTAGCTGATGTGCTCAGGTGGGGGCAGGGCCAAGGCTGGAGGCGGAGAAGCCTGTGAATCTGGCAGATCTACATCCTCTCTCCTCCCCACTCACAGTCCCATCCGGCTGAAACACTCATTTTCTCCTCTCCTGACATTGTAACACCGATCTCAAGAAAGGGCGATGTTGCAGAGCTTTCCTTGGTGGCCGGGAGGTGGGAGGGGAAAGGAAATCTGAGTGGGATCCCACCCCCCACCCCAGGTTGTAGCTCTGACTGAGGCCTCACAGGGGGAAATCCCCATGACTCACATGGAAACTCTACTGTCACAATACAACCTTTTAAAATTTACTTTATACCACTGCCACCACTTTATACACTGTGACACACCCGCCTCTGCCCCACAGTTGTGGAAGCCCTCAGTAGCATGTTTGACAGGTGTTTTGCCACTTTTCTCCTCAGAGTTTACAGCTGCCTTGCTCAGCTCAAGCTATGGCACCAATGCCAGATCACTATGTTCCCCTCAGGAGGATGTAACTGTTCACCCCGCGTGGGCGTAGCGGGCCGAAATTGGCCCCGCTCACATCCGCGCAGGTCTCGTGCGGGCCTACCTTTTGCAGCGGCGGTTTGCCTCTCCGCGGCGCGGCGCCCGTGCCGGTCCCATTGCATCGCATCCGGCCCCGGAAGTGATGTGACGGGACCCTGTGCAAGCGTGCTGGACCCCCGTGTGCCGTATTGCGCCTGCGCAGGGTCCCCGTCATGTCACTTCTGGGGCCGGATGTGACGCAACGGAACCAGCGCTGGCAGCTCGAGCAGCGTGGAGAACTGCTCTGCGCCGCACAGAAGATCGACGCGGGGGGGCTGCCCCTGTGGAGAGGCGAGCCGCAGAGAGCAGCGAGCCCCCCCCAAGGTTCGTGTTTCACCCCTACCTCAGGTATCCTGCTTGCCTCCTACTTGGTCTCATGGAAGACACTCAGCCTCTTTCACTCAGTCTCCCCTTCCCAGTCCCTCAGAGACACACCAGCAGTAGCCTGGGACACTTCCCTCCCCTCACAAGCCTTTGGCCCCAACCGCCTTGGGCTAACTAGGGTAATGACCTGTACACAGTAGCGATGTATCCAAGAGTCTCAGGGGGGCTGAAAGGCCCCCCCCGAGACTCTCACGACTTACCTTCCCACTGCTCAATCCAAGATGCACCAGGGAAAGGAGCTTCAAGTCCCCAGCATGTCTATTTCCAGTTCCCTGGCGCTGCATTTTTAGCGTAAAAACCAGGGCAACCCAGCTTAAAATGGCCGCGATTTGCTATTCGCGGCCATTTAAAGCTGGGTTGCCCTGGTTTTTATGCTAAAAACACAGCACCAGGGAACCGGAAGTGATGCGACGGGGAACCCGTCACATCACTTCCAGTTCCCTGGCGCTGTGAGCGGCGAGAGCAGGCGGGCAGTGCTCCAGAGCACCCCCCGAGAGCAGGTAAGTTCCCGCTCAGCATACTTCCCTAGTACACAGTTGTTTCCCTCGCTGCCACCTCATTCCCACACTAAGGGTAACAGTAAAAACCAAACAAGTTCACACACACACACACACACACACAGATGGAAACATAAGTTACATTCAAGAGCTTGCTTATCTTAAAACCAGTTACAATATTTCAACCCACTTTACTGATTCGGAGAGCTTCTCTCTAGAATGTTAATGCTACTAGCCCACCCTCCCACAGAAAGAGTCTCTCACAGTCTTGTCACAGCTCTCCGCCCCATTGCCAATGTTCTGAGTGCTGTGATTGGCTCTGCTGACTCATGGAGGGAGAGGCAGCCCTCCAGTTGTCCGTCACACCCCAATATCCTATGGCCCCTCATACACTGTCTAGGGCAGGGGTCTTCAAACCAAGGCCCGAGGGCCCACCTTGCCTTTTTATCCAGCCCGGCAGCCAATTGGTGGAAGCAGACTTTTTTTTAACTCTTTCACTTCAAGCACCAATTCTTTTGTCGGCGTTCCGCATCCGGCATAATTACATAATTTCCTGCCGACACTCGGCTCTCTCCCTTTCTCTCTCTCTCGTTCCCCCTCTCTTCTTTTCCCTCCCCCTTTCTCCGGACCCGGATGCTGACTTGTGGCGGCGGCAGCTCCTCTCAGGTCCGTCACTGAGCGGCTCCGCCGGGCCTCTTGTTCTGCATGATGGCAGCGGAGGAGGCCGGGGAAACATCTTGTTCCTCGGCGCCGGTGCGAGTGGCTGCTGCTGCGGACAGCTGCCTGTGTTGCGATGCCGACGGACTCTGCAGCCTCTGTTACCACCCAGCGCTCAACGCCATCAAAGTCATCTACGGCACCTCAGGGGCTATAGTCCGGCCCCCCTGAGGGACAATGAACTGGCCCCCTGTTTAAAAAGTTTGAGGACCCCTGGTCTAGGGGGACACAGACAGAATTGCTCTTTAAGTAGTTTTATATCTGTACTATTTTCAGATCTTCTTGTTGTGATGCCTGTTGTTCTGGCCTTTGCAGCTTTTAATTGCTATTAACTGATTGTATTATTATGCTACTTTTGGTTAGATTTTTATGGATTTTGAATTTTATTTGTATTTTTAATAATAAAATTGTGCCCTATTAGCTATAGGGTGACATTAATTAATTAATTAATTAACTAATTAAATGGGTTGTGGATTTCAGCACTTCGACCCTCTCCTTCAAAGCCTTTCACCAGCACAAATCTTCACAGAAGTGCAACAATAGATAATGAACTGTGACTATGATTAGTGTCGTCATCATCATCATCATCATCATCATCATCATCATCATCATCATATATTAAGCTGTAATCCATGCATTGTACATGTGTCCCATTCATGCACACTTTGGGGTTGTAGTGACTGAATTGGTGGGGAGTGCCTTAGGCTGAAAGTTTAATACCACCTTAGCTCGGAAGGTATGGTTTCAGATGTGCTGTTATTTCTTAATTTAAAATGACAGCTTATTGTTGTTTTGTTTATTGTCTAAGGACTTCAGAGTCAGATGGTACACGAAGAAACAGATCAGGAGGACTTTTTCTGACTTGAGACAGATGCAGTGATGTGTTAAAACAAGCCTCCAAGTAGGCTTTTTTGGGTGTCTATTCCATTCTTTTGCAATAAAGTATTCTCGTCAAAAGACAGATTTTTGCCAGCCCTCTAAGGAGTTTTTCTCCCATTGGAGAGCATGTACTTTAGTTCCCATTAACACTAATGGAAGATTAGAATGCCTATTTCAGACCTATATTCCTGCATGCATGCAGTTGTTGTTTTCTTCACATACACAAATCTGGGAACATGTACTATATCAACCAACAAGCAAATTAAACCAAGCCCACCATAAAGCCCATTGACACAAATATTAATGTATTTGGCAAATATATCAATATTGTTCATACTAGACAATCTAATATATCTACAGAGGTGGTTTTTTTTTTTAAAAAAATATCCATTTGTTCCTCAAGAATACGATTTAAATAATTCATACTGAATGTGTCAGTAGAACAATTAGTTTGTAGGTGAAGTGAGCTGCTCACTGCCAAAAAAACAATAAACAACATCAACTAGGGAGGTATCAGGGTCCCTTTGGGGGGTGTCCTCATATTTGCTAAACGGTGTCAGTGAGAGTCCTCAAAGAGCAGATTTTAATATAAAGCTTGAGAAATAGGTAAATAAATGCTGACTTTAGTGGTAGGAGCACAATTCCAAATTGTGGTGAGCATCTCATGGAGGTTAATGCTATCAATGGCTGCTGATCATGACGGCTATATTACCCGCAATATCAAAAGGCGAGGCGGTATACCTCTGAATGCCAGTTAATGGGGAGCATGGGCAAGAGGGTGCTATTGCACTCATGTCCTGCTTGTGTGCTTCTCATAGGCATCTGGTTGCCCATTGTGGGAACAAAATGCTGGACTAGATAGGCTTTTGGTCTGATCCAGCATAGCTCCTCTTATATTTTTATCTGAGAAAAGGACTCTCTTGGTTTGTTTTTTACTTGTATGGTCAACTGAAGTGGCACACTTGTATAGTGTTAAAATTACAAAAAGCAAGTGTTCTTCAAGTGCTTGCTTGCCACCATATAGGAATTGCACTAGTCTTTTATATTGTATAATCAGAAAAAAAAACTGAGTTTCAAATGGTAAGCAAATGAGCACAGTGAATAAACTTCCCCTGTGACTTTCAGAATCTTTCTAAATGCAAAGGAAAACATATAATAATTTTAGTACTTTTTTTTAATATCAACTACATTTAATCAATGAATCACACTAACCAATTATAAGTACAGATAAGCTCTGCAGACAGCAAGCACTATCTTAAAAGACACATTCCCCTTCTCTGTCACATAGAAGACCATACCTCTTTTAAGATGGCTGCTACAAAGCATACATGCATACTCTAAAAACATTTTTTTCTTGCTTCAGCACTTTTATTTCATTTTCATGCATGTTTATGCAAATTTAATTGAAAGAGAAATTAACTAAAACTCACATGATTAATTGACTATGAGTTATTTAGTTGGGTGACAACAACACTAATATTAAGTTTAACAGTGCAAACATGTCTACACAGATGTAAGCCCCTTTATATTCAATAGGACTTACTCCCAGGTAAGTGTGTATAGCTGGAGTCTCCGATGTGGTGCCCATGGACACCTCTTTTGGTGCCTGTTGGGCTCCCTGCCCTTCTAGATTTGTATTTTATTTCTTAAGTTACCTTTTAATTATTATTTTTTACCTGGGACACTGATGTGCTGCAAAGTAAAGTGCTGCCCGCCTCCAGCACCATCTTCATTTGGGTTCAAATGTATGATTTCTGTTTTAGATCTCAGACCCCTCCACTTCTGCCTTGAACTTAGGTTCTTGAGCAAATTACTTTTCTTTTAGCCTCACCAATTTGCCTTCGGCGAAAATGAGTATTTTGTGACTGGCCGTGTCTGCCATAGTAGCCATAGTAGCCATTATATAAATGGGCAAGCCCCCATGGCAGCCATTTTGTGAGAGTGTCCAAATGTGCCCACTGAGTCCAAAAGGTTGATGACCCCTGGTATTCAGGATTGTGGACTAAAAAAGAAGCTACACAATGAGGTTAACTCTTATTGAAATCAGTGAGACAAGTGCTTTGGCTGGATCATGTCCAAACAACATCCCTGCTCTGTTGCTTTAAACAATCAATACTTAAGGAGTGCATTTCCAAATGCATTCATTTTCTTGTCTGTGCTTGAGAGAAAGTTTTCAAGTGACCACTGTTCAAAACTTATTTCACCGTAGGCTTGTGTCACTCTGTTGAGAGATGCTAAACTCATTAATGAACGCATGATTCAAAAAGCCTTTCTTTCACAACATGATGGCTGAAGGTGTGATTCATTCTAATGGACTCCACTGAACTATTGGCCAAGGATATCATTTTTCAGTAGCAGCAGAGCAGGGTGTAGCAATTAGCTTTATTATTAAAGCAGTGCACTGGATCTCTAACAAGTAGGGAAAGTGTCTGTCGAGAAGCAGTTGATTCTAAAGGGTGGTAGTTTTTTTCCTGATCAATCCATGTAATTATGGGATGAATAATTCCATTGGCATATCATGATCGATACCCAGTAACAAAATGTATTCCAAATGGCTGATGGATGTTTCATGTTTAATATTACGCAAGCTAGGATTATTTAATCATACTTTAAGTGAAGCTCCTTTCCATCTAGGTATTAGAATCTTTTTGAATACTGGGCTGGCTTGATGTGTGACAAGTGAAATTTAAAAGAAATATGATCTTATGATTTATTTAGGTCATCATGCAGTTAATAATTAATGATGCTACACTGATTTGAAGGGAAGTTCTGAAGGACTCATTCACTTTGTTTCATATGCTTGAAATTCATAACTGTCTCTAGGGCCCTGCATTTATAATGAGTTATTCCATCCAGTATACTAATAGCAGCATCAAATGGTAAAGAAGAGTGAGGTGAAAATTGAGGAAACCTAACAATATATTATCTCACTGCCTGCTGCAGATACACACACACACACACACACACACACACACACACACACAGAGGCAGTCCCCGGGTTACGAACGAGATCCATTTGTAAGTCTGTCTTTAAGTCGAATGTAAGTCGGAACAGGAGCCACGCAATGTTTTCAAAGTGTTGCAAAGCATCGCAAAGTATAGTGCGTGCAAAGTACGAACCATTGTATTAACTTAGATTTTTACATATATGGCAGTCCATTCTTAAGTATGAGTTGTCCGTAAGTCAGGACGTTCGTAACCCGGGCACTGCATATATATATATATATATATATATATATATGCAATCTTACATTATTTTATTAGAGGTGTGTATTGTAACATCGTTTGTCTAAGATATGTAAAGCAGTGTTCTTCAACCTTGGGTCCCCAGATGTTTTTGGACTACAACTCCCAGCATGCCCCAGCCAGCTATGCTGGCTGGGGCATGCTGGGAGTTGTAAGCCAAAAACATCTGGGGACCCAAGGTTGGAGAACACTGATGTTAAGGAATGAATTGAAATCTAAAATGAATGCTTTTGGGTGCCATTCATCATACTTGCAAGATTACAGTAGCATTTAGGAATTATTAAACTAAGGGTATCTATTACATGGTGCTGAACTGTGTGCCTAAAGAGCTATCTAGAATCAAAGTGGTTTGAGGTTTGTGTTTTTCTCCTATGATGGTTCTCAAAGGTTTTGAGGAATCAGGCATGTTGGAATTTGAATAAAATAGGAAGAGTAGATCTTTTCTTCTTAATAAAATTCTTTCTTAGGAAAGTATTTATTTATTTATATCCCACCTTTTTCCTGTAAGGAACCCAAGGTGGCTTACATAATCCTCCTCTTCCTCTCCATTTCATCCTCACAACAACCCTGTGAGGTAGGCCAGGCTGAGTCCATGAGTGGCCCAAAGTCACCCAGTGAGCTTCATGGCCGAGTGGGGACTAGAACCCGGATCTCCGGAGTCCCAGTCCAACACTCCAACCACTACGCCACTCTGGCTCTTACTGCTGGCTTGAAGCTGCTCATATTGATCACTACAGTTTAATTATTTTTTATTGTTGTGTCAAAAGTTGCAATTTAAAACATTGTGTGTGTGTTTGTGTGTGTGTGTGTGTATACTGAGTGAGAAAGAAAAATGATGCAAAATAATCCAATTTTGAAGTTGTTTCATACTTTTCCTTTTTCTTTTCTTTTTTTAAAAGGTGAAGCTTCACGGTTCTATCTCCATCTACAGCAATGACTTCATCACAACCAAAATGATCAAGTGGCTAGAACAATCCCCTTATGAAGGAAGGTCGCAACATTTGAGGCTCTTTAGCCTAAAAAAATGTGAGTAAGGAGGGACAGGTTGGACTGAGGTATAAAAGTAGGCATGCTGTGGTGAAACCCAGGGGCACCCCATGAAACTGAATAGTGGAGATTCAGGATAGATAAAAGGAAGTACTACTTCACACTGTGCATAGTCAAACTATAAAATTTCCTACCATGAAATGTAGTGTTAGCCAACTTGGATAGCTTTTAAAATGGATTAGAAATGTCATGGAGGATAAGGCCATCTATGGCTACTAGTCCTGATGGCTATATATTACCTTCAGTATCAGAGGCAGTAATATGCTGGGAACACAAAGAGGATGGTGCTATTTCACTCATGTGTTGCTTGTGGGTTTCCCACTCCACAGGCATGTGGTTGGCCACCGTGGGAACAGAATGCTGGACTAGATAGGTCTTTGGTCTGATCAAGCAAGTTTCTTCTTCTGTTCTTAAATGGTGGGGTTTACGTAACCATTTGTGTACAAACTGGATTATGTTACATTGTTTATAGACATGCAAAATATATGTATGCAGATCTATGCACTGCTTGGCTCTTTCCACTCAGCATTATAACTGCCAGCCTTTGGTATTATATATTATTATTGTGAAGAAAAGCAGAGTCTGGGTGTCCATCTCCACCACACACATGTAAACAAGTGTAATCCCAGCTGGAGGTTGGGAACCTCATGCAAATGTACGTAGTTCCTCTGATGGCTCTGGGCCTCAGAATCTCCTGCAAATGTACATAGTTTTCTTTGATGGCTCTGTGCCTACTCAGTCTCCCATGTATTCACATGCAAATGTTCCCCAAGCACTCTAGTCATGGTCAGGAGTTCACCCCCCTGACACCTAGGAGCCACCCCTCCTCTGCCTAGCCCAGATGAAATTCATCCTGATTGGCCAAGGACAGCCGGGCTACTGAAAGGAGGGGCGGGGGGGAAATCCATACTGACAGCCGTGGCTTTTGGGTTTTGTTGTTGTCTGGACATGAAGGAGCGCGGAGTAGGGCTTTTGCTGAGGCAGGCCCTAAGAAGAACAACCTCCAGGCAAAGAGTAAGTGCCTTGGTGTTTATATAGTAAAGGAACTAGCTTTGTTGTTTTGTAGCTCTACTTGGGTATACCAAAGTGTCTTCCCGGCTTTTCCCCTTCCCTCATTTCCCACCTTTTATTGTAATCGGTTTACCTTAAATAAACTTTCCTGGTTCTACCCCACACGGTGTGTGTAGTTCCTCTGTGGTTCAGTGCTAAATCCAGTGTATAGACCAAGGGCAGAGCCCTGAGAGAATCAGTGTCAAGATGGCAGAGCCAAGGCTGGCAGTTTAGCACCTTTGATCTCTCATCTTGAGATAAAGGAACAGTTGCAGTCCTTCACAATTATATATTATATAATGTTACTGATGCCTCTGGCTTTATGGTTCATGCAGGTAGCACAGCATTAATTCATGGCAGCCTGACTATATAACTTTGTATTGTCCAAATTTTCAGAAAGTTGTCAAGCCAGTGTGGGTAGTGGTTAGAGTGTTGGACTGGGACTCGGGAGATCCAGGTTCTAGTCCCCGCTCGGCCATGAAACGCACTGGGTGACTTTGGGCCAGTCACTGACTCTCAGCCTAACTTACCTCACAGGGTTGTTGTGAGGATAAAATGGAGAGGAGGATGAGGATTATGTAAGCCGCCGTGGGTTCCTTGCAGGAAAAAAGGCAGGGTATAAATATAATAAATAAAAAAATAAGTTTTTTATAAAACAGATTTACCCAATTCAGATCTCTTGGAACTGAACATGGACCTGAATGCAATTTGCAGTCAGAAAACCATACATTTCTGAGCCTGCAAAGCATTCCATGAAACAATGTGTCCATTAACATATGCACATTTGAAAAATGTGCAAAGAAAACTGTACATTTCTAAAATGCTCACAATCACATTTTAGTCAATGGGAACATGCATACAAAATTGTGTACACTTGAAAACGGTACAAAAATGCAACCATTTGAAAAATGCACAATAAATATGTACAAATTTATGTGTGGAAAAAAAATCCCATATGGAACAATGATGGAACATGGCAGGGGAAAAATGAGAACCTCAATTGGATCAAGTTCGACGGGTTTACCCACCCCTACTTCTGAGCAATTTCATTGACTTTGGCCCCATTTGCACGTAACAGCAGCAAATTGTGTGTTAATTAACCCACGATTTGCCGTGGCACATGCCTGGTGTATGCCACCACCATTTGGAATATGCAACCTCTGATCACCTCTATCGGAGGTTATTCCGTGATGTTTGAACCTGGACACTATGGGTTAATCATGGCTTAAAAAACCACAGTTAACCTAAGAACTAATTGTAGGTTAACTATGGGTTGCTTAACCCACAATTAATCCACACTGTCTGGGTTCACATGTCATGGAAAAACCTCAAAGGTTGCATATTCAAAGTGGCAGCAGCACATGAGTCCAGCAAATCATGGATTAATTAACCCATGATTTGCCACAGTTACATGCAACTGTGTCATTGATTTGCCACAGTTACATGCAACTGGGTCACTGAGAGTTCACAGTTGTTTAAAAACAATGGCCTTGCCATCAACCCACAAGTCTAATTTAAGAGCTAAATCTATTTCTGTACAAGCTGATGGAATAATCATTCCTTTGTTTTTGTAGAAAATATAAAGGCTTTCATAATTTTATGTTAGGGAGGTCCGTGATAATTGGAATGTTGCAGTAGCAGGCTAATCCTACTAATTGCTAATGATGATTTTGGGTCATAAACAGTGCTGCATCCCACCTGAGAAGGTTACTAAAGTCAAGGGAGGTGAAGTCATCTTTAGCACAATATAGCAATTAACGTCTCTCTGCTACTCTTACAAAGGAAGGGATTGCTTATCAAGTAACAATTATCCAGGCTATTTGCATTTATGATTCACACATCTGGCATGTGTTTTTCTGCAAAAAATGGACCAAGGTAATTATTCCTGTAGCACTGAAACGACTCTTTGGGGTTACCTACAGAACAATGTTGCAGGAGAAATGGTCAATGGATATTTAATCACGAGGGGGAAATAAGGCTGTCTGCTCTGCAGCTGGATTGATGGTTTCTGCCTTTCCTTCAGAGTCAAATGTGCTGGCCTTTTAATTACTCTTTCAGCTGGAATTTCTCCCTATAGTCTACTTACTGGGCAGAAGGCCCTCAATCATACTCTTCAAAGATTGGGAATTTATACAGTAAATACCATTAGTTCTTTGCATTTTATGTTCAGGAAAGAAGGTGTCCCACTGCTATCTTAAATCACCTTTGGAGTTCCAGATGTGGTATTATTACACTGGCATTTTTAAGAATGTTAGCAAAATGCCCATAGTTATGATGGTGGGTAAGCGGGAAGCAAGTATTTTGGAAAGAAGGTGCAGTGCTCCACTGGCAGTAAAACCCAGCCACTCAGAAGCCCTGCACAACCTATATTCCTCCTTCCATTCGGAAGGAATATGGACTGCAACCAGATTTGCAGAAATATAGGGTGGGCTTATCCAGGGGAGTGGTGTGGCTAGGTCTGGACCAGTGTTCTCCCAGTGCTGGCTGGGGCATGCTGGGAGTTGTAGGCCAAAAACATCTGGGGACCCAAGGTTGGAGAACACTGGTCTGGACCTTTGGGCAGGGCCTCCAGTCCAGGGCAGCCCAAATGACCACAGATAATTAGGGCATCAGGGCAGCAGAAGCAAACTTCATTTTATTCCTGTAGTCATGGTGGTGCAATACTGTATGCTCAGGAACTAAAATTACTTAGCTGCACCACTGATCCAAAGTCAGCTTATTCTTACCCACAAGAATGAAGCCTGCCTCTACTTTGAATTCAGGAAAAGAAGGAGAAAAAAGCAGCAGGATACCCTTGAGATGTTTTCTCAGGAACCTAGGCACTGCATATCTGGGAGCACATTAAATGACTTCCACCACAGGCAGCATTTTAGTTTTCTCTATATTTCTGAATGGCTACCATTCACTTTTATATAGGAGAACGGACAGAGATGGACTTGGATACAATGCTCCCATGGACCTCAAGCTTTGAATATCAGACCTGCCCCTTTCTGCCCAGTCTACTGTAGGTTCTGTTTCTTGACCCTAGACTAGAGTGTGATAGATAGACTAGAGCAACTAGCTTTAATATGTAGATAAGCAGGCAGCTGCTTGCCTTATAATGAGTCATTGGTCCCTATAGCTCTTTACTTTTTATTCTGATGGTCAGAAGCATTCCAAGGTATAACTGCAATGGATGTCTCTCACATCCCTGCTAACTGAGACCCTTTAACTGTAGCTACCTAGGACAGAACATGAACCATTCTACAGTCATGCCTTGGATTGAGAGCATAATTCGTTCTGGAAACGTGCTTGTAATCCAAAACACTCTTATATCAAAACGAAACCCCCCCCAAAAAAAATGTGTACAGAGATGTTTAATTTAAGCCGTACTACAGTACTTGTATTGCAAGACGTCGCTTGTATATCAAGTTAAAAAAAATTAAATAAATATTTTAAAATTTGCTTGTCTTGCAAAACGCTCTCAAACCAAGTTACTTGCAATCCAAGGTATTACTGTACTTTGAAAGCATGTGCTGTCCCACTGATCGATGGTCCCTGTGTTAATTTATCTTTAGGGTCTGCATATATCCTTGTCAGTTGGAACAACTGTTCCATCAACCATCCCTGCAGTGCCCCTGACAAGGGAGAAAAGAAGGTGCCATTCATAACATATTTTAAGTTCATGTTGTTCGTGCTTTATCAATTAAATATAGAAAACATCAGGACTCTTTCATATTGCAATAATGAAAAATAAAGAATCTTAATATACAAATTATGATTTCTTTAAAGTTTGCTGACTACCTTCCAAATGTCTATGAAAACTCCATATTCATCTGTTTTGTTCTTTCAAGGTAACAATATTAAAATGACGTACAGTGTTATTTAGGACACTCTGTGGAGGCCAATCAGTGATTTTTACAAGATGGTCCATCTTTTTGTAGTTTTCAGTGTTACTCAGTATACTTCAAACACAATCAATCAATATCTCAATAATGCTATGCACTACGATGCATGCTGAGATAATTATCTGTTAACGTTTCCAGCTGTCCAGTACAGATGTCACTAATGGCGTCTACTTCAAACTGTACTCTTCACTGTCTACACGAGGTAGATGAATAAAAGAATACTTGCAATCTATTTTCCATTGGACTGCAGTTACTGAGAGGCCAGATACAAAGGTAATAATAGCATACTTCTGTTTACAAACTGCTATGCAGTGTGACTGATAGGTGGAGATGCAGTTTTCCAGGATGGCTTGAACTGATTTCATTGGTTAAGGTATGCTTCTGGGAAACCCAAGTGTCCCGTAGTTGCTTCTCAGGAATAATGGTGGATAATCTTTCCTGAAAGACAGCTTGCTCACTGCTGTCAGTCTTTATCTGCAGACTGCAGCCAATGTGCAGCCACACTGTAGTGTGACTGGCCAGGGCTCCAGCTCTTGTGGAGAAGCCCTAAGCATGTACCGCTGTATGGGTATAGCTTCCTTTTCACACTGACATGAAACACACAGCCACTGGGAGGCGTGGCCAGCAGGCATATCAGCATTGGAGGGGTGTGGGTTGCTGCTGGCAAAATCTCTCTCCTGCCTCACATGTTCACTGACTGAACACATGATGACGACATTTATCTGAAAGCTCTCATATCACCCACTAATTTTGCAGATCAAACTGTTTTGCTAAAGGTTAAGGACAGCTTCAGGGGCCGTTTGAAAATCTGGCAGCCCTAGATAAAGATGAACCCTGAAGCAATCAGAGGGCAGCTGGTGCTTCTCACATCTAGCAGATTAACAGCAACCTATAAAAAAAAAACCCTATTCCAGATCTCTGTAAAAATTCAATCATGGTTGAATGAAAAAACAGGTTAAAAAGAGAGAAATTTATGCTGGGGCTGAACTGAAGAAGCAAGACTCCTAAAAGGTACATTTCCCTGACAACGAGCTAACTGATCTAAACACATTGAAACAATTGTTTATGTACCGTATTTGTTTCATCCATTGGAATGGATTGGTTTGCATTCTGAACTTCTGCTTCCCTCTTTCATTGGAGTCCACAATAGTCAGCATGTGTGATGGAACAACAATGCTCTGAAACAAGGCCTCGGCCTGAGTAAGTTGTCTAAAGACCAAAACATAAACATGATAGGGGTATGCAGAGAAAAAAGATTAGGTTCAGACAGAAGCCACTTTTGAGCTTTGGATGAGAGGGGCACTTTGGCATGGAGTTTTGGATAGCATTTTGCTTTGATTTGGAGGATCCAAAGCAGAGCCTCACATTGGCTCGTTTCCTGATGTCTCCCCATTGAGGATTACAGGGAAATCAACAAATGGCGATTTTATTTCTTGTCAGAATTGGATGAAATGTGCAGGATAGTAGCTCCTTCTGAGGGAAGGAAGACTTCTAAAGTTAAAATGGATAGGTGCAGGGCGGCAGGGGGGTTGTGCAAGGAAATCCTTTAAAGTTTTAAAAACAACAACCCGTCCCTGTGGTTTTGTGGGTAATTTGCTGTTTTCTTTGTTGGGTGATCAGACAGTCAGACATCAACACACACATATATATACCCTGCCAATTTAAGACCAGAGTTAAGGTTATCTCATGTTGGCACAAACTTCACAAGGCCCGGAAACTGGATTCAGCGGTACTGAACATAACCTATTGGGGTGTTGGTGTCAGCCACTCACTGAACAGGCAGCAGTGGAATCTCTCAGTGATGGTTCTCAAACCATTCTTGGAAGTCCTGAGTGCTGCTGCTCTCTGTTGCTGCTGCCACAAACACAATCACAAAAAGAAGTGAAAACAAAACACTGGAATGGCATCTGATCAGTTCCTTCTACGCCTCTCCCCAAAGCACTGTGCTTGGAAGAAAAAGGAGAGCCCCGGTAAAGTCGTTCCCTGGTTGGAAGCTACACCTTCCTCTTCTCACCCACCTCCACTGTTTTCTTCTTATGGGAAAGTTTGCCTTGCCTGTATCAAATACAGGACTTTCAACTGAAATAAAACCACCTTCAGAAGCAGCTTGGTTGGAAGCTTCAAGGCAAGTGCACTTCAGTTTGGATCATTTGGGAGATGAGGTCCAAATGTCACTGAAGAAGACAGCTTCAGGTTGGGATGCAGAATTCATTTGCAATGGATGTACATGCCTAACATTGCACATGCTGTCTTCTATGAAAGTTAGCGCTTTCTTCCCACACAGAAAATCATCCAAAGTAAAAGTTTTCAGTTTCACTGTGTACTTTCCTTTCCTTTCAACAAGAACAGTGTCCGCTGGAATGTAAGGTACATATTTTACTCCTGTTCCTGTCATATCTCTTTACAAATTCCTTCTTTCTTTTTGAAATGCACACACAAACACACAAATACCCTTCTGGTCTGCCAACCATGGGTATATTCAAAGTCCATAAGAACAGTCTTCAGAAAGTCTTGCTTTCTCAGATAAAGCAAGGAACAACCTGGACATGCCAATTTTTAATTTAGTTTTTGCTTCTGTTTTTGGCTTTCTACATTCCTTCTGTTTATTCTGAGCACTTTCCAGAACTTAAACTGAACAAACATAAACCACCAAATGTATTTCCTCGCCACAATCCCCTTGAGAAACACCACAGCATGTACTTTTCTCCTTTTCCTTTTTAAGTTCATGTGATTCTTTAGTGTTGAGTTTGCTATACCAGGGAAGAAAAGGGTTCCTCTTGCATACAAATACATAGGCAGTTGACATGGACATGCTGAAAATGGAATATGCTGCACCAACATGTAAATTTATTTAGGATTATGGGTGCATAAATGCTAGTAGAATCCATTTTGGACCTTGTACTTTGTAGATGAAACTGTGCATTCCTGTTGCTGTTGTTGTTGAGACTTGAGTTTGTTTATTTATTTAGCAGTTTTTAGCAGTATATCCCAGTTTTTGGCTACAGTCCTCAAAGTGTTGGGCAGTGCAATCCAATGGGGATGCCAGTAATTCTCAAAATATCCTATGGAGGACAGAAGGAGCACAGAGGATTGTGCCCTTACAGTGTTTATATAATACAGCACAGGGCTGGCGCTACCGCTAGGCAAACTAGGCGATTGCCTAGGGCGCGTAGCTGAAGGGGGCGCAGAAACTCTGCGCTCCTCTTCGCTGCCGGCGCACTCCTGCCCTGCCCGGCCGCCTTGCCGACAAAGGCACCACCAGGTCAGTGCGGGGGGATTGCGGCCGGAGGTAGTGGTGTGGTGGGGCCGAGCCTGGGCGCCACCCCCCGCTGCCTCTGCCACCCCTGCCCCCCGCTGCCGCCGCCCCCGCCCCTCCGCTGCCACCGCCCCGCTGCCGCCGCCACCCCACCACCACCTACCTTCCCCGCGCCGCTTCCGGAGCCCCGTCCGCGCTCTGTTTTGGTGGGAGGAACCAGGGCAACAGGGCTTAAACAGCCCTGATGCCCTGGTTTCCCCGGCCAAAAACAGAGCGTAGGGGTCCCGTCGCGTCACTTCCTCCTCTTTGGAGGTGGCGGCCAGGGCGGGGGGAAGGTAGGTGGCGGGGGAAGGTAGGGGGGCTGTGGGGGGGTGGCAGCGGGTGGTGGTGGTTTGCAGAGCAGGGCTGCTTTGCTCCGGAGCCCCCCCCACGGCACGAGAGGGGGGGCGCTAAATATAATTTCACCTAGGGCGCCAAACTGCCCTGCACCGGTCCTGATACAGCAAGAAGCACATGCTCAAAAACAAACAAACCTGAACAATACAACCAGCTCCATTTGAGCAGTAGGCAGCATCTGATGTGGTGGGTAGTGGTCAAGGGGGACAACAGGGCAATCCAACTGGAATAGGCCCTAATGTTCCTTGTGCCTGCTCCTGTCTCCCTTGTCCCCTCTTCCTTTCTACAGAGCAGTTGATGTCAGTATGTGTATTGACACTGATATATATGCACATTTATGTATTACTCACTGATAGCTTTTCATTTCCCCACCACTTGCTAATAGAAAAAAGCATTCTAATGTGTAGTTTGATCCAACATATTGATGCATAGACTTCCATAACTATTTTCCAGTCTGCATAATGCACTGCATATATTTTTTTCTTCCTTTCATGCATATAAGCTCCATAAAACAATGCCCTTGACTAAAGCAACTGGACACAGAAGCTCACAACATTAGGCTTAAGCTTTGTACCATGTCATCTTGGCTAAGTGTATGAAAAGCATGTTTTGGGCACAGCCAATAATTCTAAATGATTGTTTATTACAACAACAACAACAACAACAACAACAACGGAGGGGAGTTGATGTCAACTCTCTGTACCCTTAGATTTAAACAATTCAGATGAATTGGGCATCTACATGATAAAGAATCTAGAGATGTTTCCCTTTCCCCAACTAGGCATAGCTGTGGGTGGGGAGGGGCTCTGAGGGCAATATTAGTCCAGGAGGCCCCTCCCTCTACCTCTTTCCTCTTTGCAGCTGCTAAAGAAAGAACTGCTCCTGCAATCCTCCTGCAGGCTCACGTGTGGGAGTGTTAAAGCAGCTGATATAGCCTAGTGGGGAAGGCAGGGCCGGATTAAGATAGGGGCTATTGGAGCGGCAGCTCCAGGCCCCTCCCCAAACATAGGCCCACCAATAGGGACGCGCAGCGCCGGGGGGAAATGAGGGTCACCTCGCTCATTGGATAGTGAGTGAGGATTGCAGCGTTCAAGTGCGCGTAAGCGTGCAGCCAGACCCCGTGCGCGTTTTCCTTCGCAGTAAGTCCTCCTTATTACGGCCAAACGTCTCCTCGGAAGCAAGTCGCAGTGAGACGGAGCGGAGGGTTCTTACTCGCAGGTGAGCGCACCCCGGCCTGCCGCCTCCGAGCCGCTCGCCGGCGGGGCTGCTGGCGCCTGGCTTCCTCCCGCCCCTTCGGCAGCGTGGCCGGGGCTCGGGCGCTCCCAGTGGCGGACTGAGGCGCAGAGTGTCAGGCGGGGCCGGGCGCACGGACGGAGTGGCGGCGGCCGAGAGCGGGACTGGCAGGTGGAGAGAGAGCAGGGGCGGAGGGATGCCGCCGGCGCTGGGGCTGCCCGCCTGCTGCTGCTGCTGCTCGCAGCCAGCCGGGAGGGCGCGCTGAGCCAAGCCCGAGCCCGCCGCGCCAGCATGTCCCGCAAGAAGAGCCCCAAGAGCAAGGGCGGCACCTCAGCACCCTCGTCTGCCCTGCCCGCCGCCCAGCAACGCCCCGATGCCAGCGGCCGGGGTGCGGCCCGGGCCAAGGGGGCAGCCGGAGCGGCGGCAGCGGCGGCGTCATCCTCCTGCTGCGCTGCCAACGGGGTGGCGCTGCCCAGCAGACCCTCGCTCAGCAACAGCGGAGAGTTCTACGACGTCGCCTTCAAGGTGAGCGGGCGGGGGGAGAACCGGGTGGGGGGAGAACTGGGCGGGTGGGCGCGCGCGAAGCCCCCGGCATGCCTGGGGGCGTCGTCCTCCTCCTCCTCGCCGGGTGGGGCTGCCGCGAGGTGCGCGCGCCACGCCCTCCTCCTCCTCCTCCTCTTCCTCCGCTTGGACGCGGGGGGGGCGGGGACCTGAGCATGCTCCCCAGAGCCACCTCACCCCGGAGCCTTTCTCGCCGCCGCCCTCCAAGTTTATCCATTTACGTCTCCCTCTCTTTTTGCCTCAGTTTCCCTCAATGTTTGTCCAGTTTCCCTGAGGGAAACCGAGGCAAAAAGGAAAGCAAGGTTGGCACAAAATGCCCCCCCTCACACGCAGACACTTCCGTTCTCTTTCTCCTGTTTCAGCTTCCCCCAAAGCACCTTCCTTCCTGCCTCAGTTTCCCTCAAAGTTTGCATACAGTTTCCCTCAAAGTTCGAGGGAAACAAGCAAAAGAGAAAGGCAGGCAGGCACAAAGTGGGTCCCCTTTCTATTCCCTTTCTCCTTCCATTTCTGCCTCAGCTTCCTTCAAAGTACTCTCCCTCCTTCCCGGCATCTGCCTCAGTTTCCCTCAGAGTGCCCTCTTTCCTGCCTGCCCACCTGTTTCCCATACAGGCGCTGCTGCCTTTTCACATTTATTTTATTTATTTATTTTATTTGTTATATTTATACCCCACCTTTTTTCCTGCAAGGAACCCAAGGCGACTTACAAAGTCCTCCTCCTCCTCCTCCTCCTCCTCCTCCTCCTCCATTTTATCCTCACAACAACCCTGTGAGGTAGGTTAGGCTGAGAGTCAGGGACTCTTTTATAATGTATTTCAGTTTACCCCACACAAAGCACTCACACACACAGAGCAGCCAAACAAAAGCAAAACACGCTTATAATTTGTAGGTAGCCTTTTATAATGTATTTCAATTTTAGACAGCAAAAAAGGTAGTACATTCTTATTTTTTAAACCCACTTTTGCCATCGAAATAAAATTCCATCCTCCATTTAATCATTTATTATTTATTTATTTATTTATTGCATTTATACCCCGCTCTTCAGCCAGAAAAGGCTCTCAGAGCGGCTTACACAGATTAATAATAAGACATTCCCTGCCCTCAGGCTCACAATCTAAAAGACATGACACAAAAGGAAAAGGGATTGGGAGGGAGGAGGAAGAATGCCAAACTCAGGCACCAATATAATGTTTGGCATTCTTCCTCCTCCCCCCCAATCCCTTTTCCTTTTGTGTCACGTCTTTTAGATTGTGAGCCTGAGGGTAGGGAATGTCTTATTATTACCGGTGATCTGTGTAAACCGCTCTGAGAGCCTTTTCTGGCTGAAGAGCGGGGTATAAATGGAATAAATAAATAAATAAATCATTAATTTCTACCCACTTTTGCCATCAAAATAACATTCCATCCTCCATTTAATCACTTGTTAATATTATAATTAATTTATAATAACTTTCCATTTAAGAAAAAAAAATTCACCCCTATCAAGTGAAAAAAAATGACCCAGGTTCTTTTTTTTTACTTGATCCATTCGTTCTTTTTTTTTTTTTAAACTATAGTCCGGTCCCCCAACAGTCTGAGAGACAATGAACTGGCCCCCTGTTTAAAAAGTTTGAGGACCCCTGTTGTAATCCTTACATCAACCCTGTAAGGCTGGTCAATAGCATTCTCTCCATACAGCACATGGGGGGGGGCAGCTGAGTAAGAGCTCGGTTCGTGTACATTGTTGCCTAACAGTCTGCATAATTCCCGAAGGGGTGGGCTGTGTTAGTCTATTGCAGCAAGAACAAGAGAGTCTTGTGGTACCCTAAAGACCAACACATTCATTCTGACATAAGCTTTCACGGACACTGCCCACTTCCATCAGGTTTTATTGAGTTAACAAGCTTATTGTTTACAAAAAAAGAAATATTTTCAATATGTTTCTGTTTTGGCACTTTAATGGTAATTAAAATATTTAATTTGTTTTAATATAAAATTGCGTCTTCATTTTATTTATTTCCATAAAAAGGCCCACCAAAATCCTCAGCACCAGACCCATAATGCTCTTAATCCGGCCCTGGGGGAAGGGTGCCTGGCTACGGAGTCAGATTGTGCAAGATCAAATTGCACTGAGATCTAGCCCTGAACAGCCTGAACTTGCCTGATGTTAGAAGCTAAGCAGGGTTGGGCTTGGTTAGTAACTGGATGGTTGACTGCTTTGTAATATGAGGCACTGTAGGGTGGGACCAGAGAGCTCAGTGTGATAGAGTAAATTTTCCCTTTAGGTACAGTAAATGCTTTTCTTGCTGCAGCTGCAGCACCCCCACCTCTACCCCCACCCCACTTAGGCCATAAGCTTAAATTTGCAAAGGCCTCCGGTTTACTGTTTCAGGTGCAGCCTTTGTAGCCGCTCCACTTGCTTCCCAGACTCACACAGCCTCCCTGGTGGTCCTCCGGTGGGCTTCTTTTCATCTCCTGCCTTCTCCTTTAGGTCTCCTCAGGTGGACAGAGGCCCGGGGCCTTTCTGCAGTCCCCTGTTTTGTTGCACTGAGTTGGTGTGTTAAAGCAGTGTTCTCCAACCTTGGGTCCCCAGATGTTTTTGGCCTACAACTCCCAGCATGGCTGGGGCATGCTGGGAGTGTAGACCAAAAACATCTGGGGACCCAAGGTTGGAGAACACTGCTTTAACACACCGCTGCCCAAGTCAGTCATGCCCCCTCTGCTTAGGCTGTCAGGCCTGCATTTGTGAGGGGGCCCGCCTAGATGGTTGCATTGGAAGGCCTGCTTTCAAGTGATCTCATGACTGCTATTATGGGTGCGGCCCTTGGAGCTGCTTCTGGCCTTTTGGGCTAGTCTCTCTATTTGATCCTTGAGTTTAGCTACACTGTGTTTTGCATTATTTCATCTTGCTGATCTTGCATGATACTTTTGGTTTTCCCACCTCTGTGGACCCGCCCCCCTGCCCCTAAAGTGTTGGCTTGGGACTGGAGCTTTGGTGTTCTGGTCCCCACTCATATATTGAGCTCCCTGAGTCACTTTGGGCCTGTCCATGATCCTCGGCCTATCCCACCTCAGAGGGTTGTTGTGAGAAAAATGTAGGGATGATTCTGTGGCTTCCTCGGCTTCCTCTCAGGGAAGGAGATGGGATACAGATATTATAAACATATCATGCCTCCCTTCCAATGTACTGGGGTAATCTGCTGGCCTAATTAACAGGGTTGTTTTGAGATAATGTATGTGAAGCACTTTGATTACTCAGAGTGATTTGAACAGTAATTTATTTCTCTGGTTGCAGGGGTTATTATGTTTTTTTTATTCTTTGACCTTCTCGTCATTATTATCTCAGATGGGGATGTCTGTTGAGAAGGGACAGGGCAGTAGGAAAAGGAGGGGGTGTACCCCAAGCAATTCCAGTCTAATTGCTATGCAGAGGATTTATATTTGGATGCAGTTTGTGTTACTTGCTCCCTCTGTAGATGTTGCCCTACATGCAAAGGTTGGTTTGAGCATTGTTTTGCATGTTTAGGTTCTCATCTTCATTCCCAACATCTTCAGTGGGGACTGGAAAATTCCTGCCTGGTACCCGCTGCCTCTTAAATGTCGACAATACTGGGCCTCCTGGTCCTGATCCGACTCAGTTTATCCAATCAGATGTGCAATGGCACATCATTTATAGCACGCTTTTGCGCGGGCCCTTATTTAATTTTTGGATAACCATGTAATTCTCAACTAGAATGTAGTGACGAGGAGGAGCGGTCGACAAGCCAATGAGAATCGAGCTTCAGGAACTCGGTACATTACTAGAGGGAGTTGCTGTGCCACACCTTGGGATTGGATGTTTCACCTGTAAATGGCTCCACTGGCCAACGGCCGGTTTTAGATAGCACCCACACTTTTGCCTTCGCAGATCTTTGATCAATAAATGTGGCCCTAATTTTACACCATAACTTCTCTCTCAACTCTTTATTTCCCACTTTATGTGTGCAAATGAATCAGTCTATATCCAGTCTGTGTCAGTTTCACATGTATTAAATCATAAGCTCTTTAATCCACTTTCTACATTGTGAATTGTATGGATTATAAAGGTATGTATAAGCACAGTTGAAATGCATTATGATATTGACATCAGTAGCACTATCCTAGATGTGTAACTGATTACAGTGAAATATCTGCACACTTGAAGTCTTCTTCACTATAGGCAAACTATAGATCTGGACACATCAAAGTGCTTCACATGGGTGCTTCACAGGGTATGAAGCTCTGTTTGGATAAACAAAGCAACAGAGCTATCTGGGCATGCAAGGCAACAAGGTGGTGCAAGCAAAGAGAAGTGCTGGTCCTGGCAATGTAGGTTCATCCCCAGATAAGAGGGAAAGGCTAGAAGTGGATAATGAGCAACGGATGATGTACCAAGTAGGCCCCAAGGGGATCTTGAAGCAATGCATCAGAGGGTCTGTGTTGGTCAGGCCCCAAAATCAAAATTCTCAAAGAGTGAGCTGGATTCAAAGGCAGTTATAAGGTTCAAGCAAAGAGCACAAAGGAGGCAATGAGTTTGGGCATACTCAAGATGAATCAATAGAACAAAGGAATCAATAGATTGGCTCTAGGGCAGTGATGGCGAACCTATGGCACGGGTGCCACAGCTGGCACACAGGGACCTCTCTGTGGGCACTCGAGCCATTGGTCACCAGATCGCGAAAAGACCATCCCCTTATGCAAAACACTAATGATCTTGTTCTTTCTCACAGTGTGGAACAGAATGATTTTATTCTAGAATTCCTGTTACAGAATTCTTTTCTACATTGTTACCACATTTAAAAGATTTTGAAGAATGATGCACAGAGCATGGCTTGGATGTAAAGCCCTAACAGTTGACCTGAGTGCTGCATGTGTTGCTCTCAAACTAACGGAGTATGAGCCAAGGTTTGACAAATTATCAGCATGCATGCAATAGCAAAAATCACATTAATTGTGCAAAAGCATGCCCAATGCAAACTTTTGCCTAATGCAGTGTTTGCAGTCCAAGACATAAAGTGTTTAAAATGTGTTAAGCACGTTTAGTTTTCTTGTTTATCTTGCTCATCCTAGTACAGGTTGACTTTTACTTTTACTAATCCGACACCTGTAGAAGCAGGGAAAGGACCCGGAGTAAAGCTTGCCCCATACAATTTCAGTCTGGCATATAATCATATTACAAGTTGAGAATCCCTTATCCAAAAATACATGTGCCTAATTATTTAAAAAGTTTGTATAAATTCCCTTCAGGCTATGTGTACAATGTAGTACTATAATAATTTTTTGAGTTGATTTTTTTTCCAACAAAAAACTGTTTGTATCATTGAAAGCTCTGTTATTGTGTTTTTCTTTTAAGACAAAAGATGTTAATTAGTTTGGACAACTGTATGAGTTGTTTTTCTAAAACTAAAACCTCGGTATTCAGGTTTAATTGCAGTGTTGGCACTTTGAAATAAATAAGTTGGTTTTGTGTTGCAGTTTGGGCACTCGGGCTCATTAAGGTTCGCCATCACTGCTCTAGGGAATGAATCCCCTTCCCCCACCAACGCGTAGCTGTTGGTGGGAGGACTATTTGCACGAGTAGAGGAATGAGAGGTGAGGCTGTTTAATTTAGAAACCACCTATGGGCTCAAGGCGGGGGGAGGAGCGGTGGAGGCCTTTATTAGGCAGCGTTGCTCCACCCTCTGCCTCTTTTCTCAAAGCAGCTGCTGGAGATAAGTTCTTTGCCAGTTGGTGCCTTTACTGTGGTTTGTGTGGGACCAGCAGGGGTGGAGTCCTGGGACTCCCTGCTCTCTCTGATCCCATCTCTTCTTGTTTTCTCTCTCTTACTTTAATTTTATTTGATTCTGTTTCCCTCCCCCCCTTTGTGGGCTTTTTCGGGGGTGAGTGGGGGGGATTGCTGGCCTAGTCCAGGGCCCTCCCTATGCCTTGCCTGTTACTGGAAGTAGGTGCTGGATCACTAGCACGTTAGGCACAGCTTGGAGGGTGGGATCTGGTGGGGCCTCCCTCCTGGCTGCAGGCCGATTTGGGGCTCCAGTGGGGGCCTCCTTAGCAGGCCTCTGTTTGCAGGCCGATTTAGGGCTTCAGTGAGGGCCTTCTTCGCAGGCCTCTGTTTGCAGGCCATTTTGGGGCTCCAGTGAGGGCCTCCTTAGCAGGCCTCTGCCTGCAGGCCGATTTAGGACTCCAGTGAGGGCCTCTTTCGCAGGCCTCTGTTTGCAGGCCATTTTGGGGCTCCAGTGGGGGCCTCCTTAGCAGGCCTCTGCCTGCAGGCTGATTTAGGACTCCAGTGAGGGCCTCCTTCGCAGGCCTCTGTTTGCAGGTCATTTTGGGGCTCCAGTGAGGGCCTCCTTCGCAGGCCTCTGCCTGCAGGCCGATTTAGGACTCCAGTGAGGGCCTCCTTAGCAGGCCTCTGTTTGCAGGCCATTTTGGGGCTCCAGTGGGGGCCTCCTTCGCAGGCCTCTATAGGGCTTTGCCCTCTTAGGCTTTGAGGCGTCTCCTCGGTTCCCTTGATAAGCATATTGTGTGTTAGGAGAGAAATGGCTACTTGTGCTCTTTTGCCTGATGTGCTACCTCATGGGGTTGTTGTTCACAGTTGCCAACCAAATACCTTGATATTGTTGTGATTGTGGGCCCCAATTTCCATCACTGTCCTACCTTCCAGGGTGGTCGTTGTATATGTGTGTGTATGTATATATATACATACACATGAATAATTGCTATACATCGCTAAATAATACTAATTCCAATGACAATAATAATAATGATAATAAAGGAGCACAAATTCTAGGCCCTTGGTTTGTGGGGGGGGGCTTGCTTGCTCACGTGGCCGCCCTGCCCCCCCATGCTACTACCCTGATTCTTGCCTGCCTATGTGAGGGGTCCCGTCTGGCTCGTGTGGCAACGATTGGGCATTGGATTCCTACCCTACTGATTTTTGCCTTGTTCCTACCTTGCAGAGTTGTTGTGATATATATATATATATATATATATATATAATTTTGTGATTAGTTACTAATGGTATTAGCTGAGCAATGACAGCTCGCTTGTTCATACTTTCTATATCCTTAATTGTCTATGGTCTGGCGGTAAAATTTGCTTTTCTTGCACAGGTTCTGGCCCTGCCTTACACATACGGGTTGGTTTACCTTCCCCCCTCTTGTTTTATGCCTTATCGGCCTGCCATGCCTTACAGGGTTATTGTGAGGATAACATGTAAAGTAAATTGTGTGCGCCGCCTTGGCTTCCTTGCAGGAAAGCAGGCGGGATACCAGTACAATACTACACAATACCTTCCTTAAAATAGGGGGTTCATATCCCGGTCTACCTCACAAGATCACTGTGCGAGAAAGTATGTGAAACACTGATTGCTCTAGTACTGAAACAAGTGAATTAAAACAATCTGTTGCAAGTTAATTGCCATTGCTCTGTAGGTGGGGCACCCGTTTTGCAAGCGTATGCCCACTTGTTCAGTCATCAGCATCTCTAGGAGGGTTGGGAAACAATCCTGCCTAAAATCATGGAGAGACACTGCTAGTCGGTGGTACTGAGCCGAGTGGTCTGTTGTTCTGGTGGTCCTCATTTCATTAACTTTTCTCAATTTAGGAATGGGTCATGGCTCAGTGGTAGAGCACTTGCTTTACATGCGGAGGGTCCCGGGTTCAGTCTCTGGCCTCTCTAGGTGGAGCTGGGAGGGATCCCTGCCTGGTGCCCTGGAGGGCCCCTGCCAGTCAGAGCAGACTGTATTTTGCTAGTTTGACCAATAATCTGACTCAGTATAAAGCGGATTTCTATGTGCTGTATAGTCATCCAGCAGGAAGAAATCTGCCACTGGTGATCCCCTTATATTATTTGGCATTGAGTTGCCTCATGATGGGGGGCTTGATGGCAGGGAAAAAGAAGGGTGTTTCCATGAGCACTTGGCTGTGGCTCTATGGTTTAACTCTGGCTTGTGTACCGGGGATCCCGGGAACAGGTTCCCGGCATCTCATTGGGGCCTCCTGCCTGGAACCCAGATGGCCATTGCTCCTCAATGTCGGGGGTAAAGGACTGGATGGCCCAATGGTCTGATTCAGTTTATCCAGTCAGTGGTCTTGGCGTGTTAATGATAGGGACTTCATGTTCACCCTATTAATTTTCGTATGATCTTAATTATTTTAATGCGGGACATACGCTCACACAAATCCTGCTTCACTTAAGGTTTTTATAGCGAATGTGGCATTGCTCACTTTTCTTAATCCGTGTTGTCCTGGCATTGCCAACCAAGTCATGTTCTGGGCTTGCAAGAGCAATTTTATCATGCCAAGTCGTGCTGTTAGTTCGTGTGGCGTTTTTATTTGCAGTTCAGCGGGCATTGATACATACGCCCTGCTAGTACCTGACACCCACGTGCAGCCCCGTTCTGTTTCCCGTTGCCTCAACCGCTTGGGTATTATGACGTCTTTGTTCATTTCATGGTTTTGTCCCCTGCCATGCCATCCCTTGATATTAATACTGTATGTTTTCTTTTGCTGTTTTCCCCGGTGCTCTTAAGCCGTGTGTTCTCCATGAGGCAATTCCTGGATCTGCAGTAGCGTACCTGTTAGTCCTTTGAGGAGATGTTTTCATCATTTATTTCTTCACCCAGCGCATAATCGTGAGTCCCAATGCTCTTAAGCCATGTGCTTTCTCTGGTGGCTTGAACGTCTTTCATCACTTCATGACAATTTCAAGCAGGTAACTCTGAAAGGGTTACTTCCATTCCCAGAGTTATGGGATTCGTTTGGCCCATCTAGTTCCTGGACCTGATAATGACTTGCCTTCATCCTCAATGTTATTTATTTTGGTTCCCCTGTTTTGCTTGAGTTATGGGTAGTAGGCAGTGTGATTGGCTGTCATTGGGCAGTACTCAGGTGGACTTTGCTTCAGGCATCCTCTCTTGGCTACATGCCTCCTACAGGTGGGGATGGGTTCCCAATTTTGGGTTACTTCATGCTTTCAATAGAGTGATCCATGTCCTAGTATAATTGGTTTTGCCCTCTGATCTTCTGGCATGGACTGCCATGGGGTGCCAGCTATAGCTGGGCGGGCTCATATTCTCATTAATGTGGGAAGGGCCCAATTTCATTTTTGCCTTCCCGGGAGACTGCTTGGGGTATCAGCAAGTGGGTATCCCTAAGATATGGGCAGCAATCCTTTGCCTCTACGGCATCAATTGGGGGCTCAGTTGCCATAAGTGCATTTCCTCTTCGAGGCCTCCTTTTAGGTGGCTCTAGGCAGTTCCATATCCCTTTTATTTCCTCTAAGGAAGTAGGGGGTTTTCTGTCAGAGGCTGCAACCGTTTTGGCAGTGCAAGGATGGTATGCAACAAAATAAGGCTCGTCCAACCTATGTGCTTCCATGCACTATGTTTGGCCCAGATTGCTGATTGCGTCTGTGACAGTTTTTCATGAAGTGTATAGTTATAGTCGGGCGTGCTTTATGCACCCTCGGTTGTCAAGGTGCGGCACATGCTAATTCCTGTCTGCCGGCCGTGAAATACAAGCCACCTGTTTGGTTCCCTTTATAGCCCCTGCCTAGCCTACGGGGCTTCTCTTACTACTGGAGCAGTAGGCAGCTGCCATGAGTGTCCATAGATACGACGATGGCCGACTCCAATCCTTGCCCAGGCAGGGAGTGCAATGTATTGCCTCCCCTGTAGTTGCAATCGCACATGAAAGCAACATCCTGTTCTTCGAACGCACTGGAATGGCTGTATTGCAGAAGCATAATATTACCCAAGTGCTGCCTGCATTTGCGATTATTCTGATCAACAATATTGAGTATGTGGCCTTTGCAGACTTGATAGTCAAGGCCGAGCTTTTGCTTCTCCGCACTTTTGAGAGGTGTGGTGTTGGTTTAAGACACTCCTGTCAGTCACTGGTACAGTACATGCCAGGTGCTTAGAGCATTCTACAGTCATCAGTTGTTGTTTTGTTTGTTTGTTTGTTTGTTTTGGACGGTCGCTGCTCCGAATTTTCCACCAGCTGAAATACAGGCTGTGGGCCGGTGGCGCTCAGCTGACTATCATGCTTATATTCGAAAAGTTACCGTGAGTGGTGCTGCTGCTGTGCCTTTCTTCTTGTTGCAGGTCACTGGAGTGGATCGAGGCCAATTCGTGTGCTCGTGTTCGGACACAGCATGGTGTACTGGGCTGCCCAGAGAGCTGCACGGTCGCGTGTTGGACCCCAGCTTGGGATCAGCCGGATCGCTGACGGGCAATGGCTGGGTCGGCGTGGAATGCAGTGGAGCGGCCTCCTTCCGACTTTGCTCCGGTCAGGCCATGTGGCCATCTTCCCAGACGTGCTGGTGGTGCACCTCAGTGGGAATGATCTTGGATTGCTCGAGGGCAAGTCCTTGATTGAGCAAGCGTTTACGGACCTTGCTGTTGTGTGGCAGTGCTGGCCTGGGGTCCAGATTCTCTGGTCCCACATGTCTCGTTTCTGTGGCGGGGTGGTGCAGCCCCAACGCCTTAAACAGAGCGGGAAGAAGGCTGAATCGTCAGCTTTGTAGGGGCCTCGGAGGGCTAGGTTTTGCGATTCCTCACCCTGTGATCTCCTTGGCCCGGGGGGAGCTGTATCGGGCAGATGGCGTTCATCTCTCCGACGGGGGTAACGATATTTTCTTGGAGGATCTGCGAAGGGCCCTGCTCGAATTTATTCAGCGCAGGTGGGGGAGAGGGGACTTGGCTTAGCCAGTCCCTCTCTGTGGCGGTAAGTGCGGGTTTTAGGCAGTGGGGTGAGGTTCGGTGATCATCCCACGGCACCTTTCAGGTGACTGGCGATACCTTAGCCTCACCTGAGCCCAGTTTCACGGCACGGCCAGGGAGATAGGGTCCGCCTTTGAGGCCAATTCCTCTCACCCGCATGGCGTTTCATGGCCCCGTGCGGTGACATGGAGGAGGCCTTCCGACACCGCATGGTGTAAAATTGGGGAGTGGCGAGTTACAGCGCCACACCTCCGATTGGGATGCTTCGCCCATTGAAGGGTATACTGGCCGAGAGCCGGTTTAGCTAGCACCCGCACTCGTCCCTTCCCAGATCCTCGAATCAATAAATGTGGCCCATAATTTCACCATCATTCTGTGTCTCGACTCTTATTTCCTCTTTTGCGCGCGCAATCCCCTTCCCCCACCAACGCATAGCTGTTGGTGGGAGGACTATTTGCACGCGTAGAGGAATGAGAGCTGAGGCTGTTTAATTTAGAAACCACCTATGGGCTCAAGGCGGGGGGAGGAGCGGTGGAGGCCTTTATTAGGCAGTGTTGCTCCACCCTCTGCCTCTTTTCTCAAAGCAGCTCCCTCCCTCCCTCCCAATTCACAGTGTGGGATTTCTGGTCGCCGGTTGACGGGGCCGAGTAGGAATTTTGGCTCACCATTGCTGATTGGCCTGGTGGTGGTGTGCGTGTTTCGCCTACTCTACACTGTGTTCTTGGGTTGGGTGCTTTTTTGTTTTGCGTAGTCTCCCTGATTTGGTCACATTGGCGGTAAGTGCGGGTTTTAGGCAGTGGGGTGAGGTTCGGTGATCATCCCACGGCACCTTTCAGGTGACTGGTGATACCTTAGCCTCACCTGAGCCCAGTTTCACGCCACGGCCAGGGAGATAGGGTCCGCCTTTGAGGCCAATTCCTCTCACCCACATGGCGTTTCATGGCCCCGTGCGGTGACATGGAGGAGGCCTTCCGACACCGCATGGTGTAAAATTGGGGAGTGGCGAGTTACAGCGCCACACCTCCGATTGGGATGCTTCGCCCATTGAAGGGTATACTGGCCGAGAGCCGGTTTAGCTAGCACCCGCACTCGTCCCTTCCCAGATCCTCGAATCAATAAATGTGGCCCATAACTTCACCATCATTCTGTGTCTCGACTCTTATTTCCTCTTTTGCGCGCGCAATAGGAGCCTTCCAGAGGGTCCTGGCTTCTTGACTGAATTTAGGTTGATTAAGCACTATGAAGAGCATGTTTCTGGGGGACAACCAGGTAGAGGTTCTTAGAACAAAGGGGATCATGAGGAGACCTGGTGGTTCTTTAACTAGCTGATCTATCTTGAGCTGAGGATGCTTCAGTGTTGGACCATATTTCCCACCAAGGCTTTTGATTGGCCAATTTAAAGGTACCTTCCTCTTCTAGTGTCCCTGGAGGAAAGCTACCCCTGATACTCACATATGTTACCTACACACACACACACACACACACACCATGAGAAATTCTTTGTCAGCACATTAATATCAAATAGGTATTAAATTCTTTACTTGCAGAGGGGAAAATTGATATATCCCTGCTCAGTGAACTTATGATCTAATAAAGCATCTCCAAATGCTCAGAAGGGCATGATAAAAATAATGGATTGGACTGGCAGTGGTGGGACATCACTCAGCAGCACTTGACTGGATGCCTAGAGACAACAACCATGGCATCAGAAAAGAAGTAAGTTTTTAAGGAGGTGCTTGAAAAAGAAAGAAGTTGAGTAGCTTCATGGATAAGAAGGTGAAGAGTATTCCATGCATAAAGGGTGAAAATGTATGAATGTGAAAATGAAAGAAATGAGGGCAGAGATGAGATTGTGACTGAGAGATGAACAAAGGAGAGGATAATGATGAATTGTAAAAATAAGAAATTCAAATACTCCAGCCCATTTGTCATTGCTTAACTACTTATTTCTTTATTTTATTTAAAACATTTATATTCCAGTTAGCTACTAGTGAGAACTGCCTTTCCATAACAGGAAAAAAAAATGATAATCTTGAATTCTCACTCTTAAGAGGCATAGCTAAAATTAAAGAAATGTAATCCAAGCAGATAATTTATACATAAAATATGTAAATGATTTCCAGGATGTTATTGCACAAATTTGCCTATTGCTTAGATAGCTCATAGGCTCTGTGACCTTGGTTGTATAGAAATGATAACTTTTAACCAAGAAAAAAAGGGGGGGAACAAAATAAAGGATAAAGCAATGAAATGTCTATGCCAGCAGTATTTATTTTAATTTAGTATATTATTTTCTGATGACTACATTCCTCTTCACTATGAAATCACTTCTTGGAAAGTGACAGTGAGTTCTCCATCATTCTAAACTTTGCTAAAATGAAACAGCCATACATTAATCCTGCTCTTACACAGTTTTGCATGACTTGTTCACAGTCCTCAGAGTCCTGTGGAGAGTAAATGCTGGACATCTATTAGGGGAACAGAATATCAAGAGCTATAGCAATAGCTACCAGTTCTCGTGAAAGAAGTATAAAACCACCATAGCGTAACCCAGTGGTCCCTGAACTGTGTGCAAAGGATTGTTATCAATAGATCAATTGGATAAGTGATCACTTACTGATCCCTACTCTTGTTGCCCAGAATCTGATTAGGAGGTTGAGTAGTAAAATCTAATGTGATACAGCATGGGATGATAACAGAAATGTCACCAAAGCCACTGGTGAAAAAAATACAATACCAGTAATACCTTGGATTGCAAGTAACTTGGTTTGAGAGCGTTTTGCAAGACAAGCAAATTTTTAAATATTTATTTATTTATTTATTACTTGATATACAAGCGACGTCTTGCAATACAAGTACTGTAGTACGGCTTAAATTAAAAATCTCTGTACAAATTTTTTGGGGGGATTTCATTTTGATATAAGAGTGTTTTGGATTACAAGCACGTTTCCGGAACAAATTATGCTCTCAATCCAAGGCATGACTGTAAAATCTAAAGAACCAAAAGCAAGGCTTAGAGATATGACTTGTTGTGCTACTCTGGTCCATGCTAAGGAAAAACCACACACTAATGATTCAGGATGAGTGTAGCTGGTAGTGATGGGTAGTGATAGATTCTGATGCTCAAAGAAAATACCAATGAGCACTGGAGGAAAGGATTCAACATTGGCTCAAAAGTTCATTCACACAAAAAATTTGTAAGGCGTGTGATCCTATTACCACTCTGCTACAACCTCCTCCAAACATGGATATTATGAAGATAGATTATACATTTTAAAAATTATATTTTTATCATTACACTTATATCCCACCTTTTCCCTCTTGTAAGGAACCCAAGGCAGCTTACAGGGTCCTCTTCCTCTCCATTTTATCTTCACAACAACCCTGTGAGGTAAGTTAAGCTGAGAGAGTCGGTGACTGGCCCAAAGTCATTCAGTGAGCTTCATGTCCAAGTGGGGACTAGAACCCAGATCTCCCAAGTCCCAGTCCAACACTCTAACCACTACACGACACTGTCTTCTCAGAAAATCAACCAGACAACTAGGTCCCCCTCCTTTTTAGAGCAGGGAGGTCTGCACTGGAGGCCTGAGATCTAGTGAGTGAAGACAGTCATTTTTGAGCCATCTCATCTTTTTAATCACAAATGTTGAACTTTGTCAGAATGGGAAATAATTCAGTTTTTAAGAACTGTTGCTGGGTGCCACACAGACCTATCTAGTCCAGCACCTTTGGAAACTTTCAATCAGGGCATGAAGGTGCTGCAGTCGTCATGCTTGCTGAATGTGCATGAATGAAATAGCCTGAAGCTAATCAAAATTCTTGCTACGCTCATCTGAAAGTGAAATACAGAACCTGGATATGAAAGAATGCACAGAAACTATATGGCAGGCAGCAGCTGATTCTGTCTGCAGTGAAGTCTTGTGCGGCAGATCCCAAACCAAGGCAACTGGTTCGTTCATTAGAGGTGCTTATCTAAATACAGGCATTTCATTTTGAAATTACTAACTACCTGACCTACAGATGGATTTTTATGGTGTGAAGGAGGGAGAACGGACCCAAGACTGTTATCCAGAAAGAGAGACTAATTTACTTTCCCTTAATTAATCATCCACATTTCCTCCCTTCTATTTAGTTTTATTCAATGAGCTGTAAATTACAGGGTCAGATGCATAATCCAGGAACAGTTCCAAATTAAATGTTCTTGCAAAGTGAAACTGCACTTAACAGGTACTTTAGTGTGTCACTGCCATTCACTTGTGGGCAAGCACCTAAGCTATAGAATGCAAAGATACTTCCCATGAAAAGGCCTCACAGATGATAGATTTTGTAGGTCCTTGCAAATTGGGATAGAATTCTTGATTGCCTTCAGAATCTTGAGCTAATGCAGAGGGAACAGGAAGCATAAGCGATTTGTGGTTCCTGCTCTCTGTATGGCTTTTCCCATTCTTTGTGAACGTTGCTGAAACAGATGTGTACTTTCTCACCCTTCACTTTTGTTTGTCATATAACAGACCAACCCCCAACCCATTTCATCTTCATCAATCATCAATCCATCAGACCAACCCCCAACCCATTTCATCTTCATCAATCCTTTATGATTTATTTGGTGTGGAGGTGCATAGCCTCCAACTGCCCCGAAAAAGCCGGGACCCTCACAAAAACCCTTAAGCCATCCCGGCTTCTCACTTTGTTGTGCAGAGGCCTGAATTCCCCTGGCTCCTGCAAGCTACTTTAAGCTGCTATTAAAGGAGCCATGGGCAAAATTGCAGCTAAGCTAAAACTTTTAACTTAGCTGCCATTTTGCCCATGGCCCCTTTAAGATAGCTCTGCTTAGGCTCCAAGGGCCTCCCTCTGTTGTAAAAATTCAGTAACCGATGAGTTAAAACTAATGAAATGTCCTTAGCTAGCTCAAGGAAAGAAGATAAGCGAGATAGCAGCATTCCTAACTCTACTTGCCTGTCTCATATCAGTCTAAACAACAGAAAGTAAGAGAGGGAAGCATTTCATTAGTTTTTCTTTTTAATTTTTAATATTTTATTTACTTTTCAAAACAAATTATAACAAAAAATATAACAGAATACAAGAATATCACAAAAATATAACCTAAACAGCATACAATAAATCATAAAGTGCACCCCCACCCCCACCCTCCAAGGGACCAATTAATATACTTCCATTCCATCCTCTTGATCAAATGAATTCCAAATTCCAAAAATATAACATATCCTGACAAGGCATGCTCCCCTTCCCCTTTATTAATACATACTCTAGTAATTGATTCCATATATCCATAAAATTATTCTTCTTTAGCAATCCTTTTTTGCATTTGATACTACTAGTTAGTTTATCATTTAGGGCTATGTCCCAAACTTCCTTATACCAGTCTGTTATTAGGAAAACATGTTGTACTTTCCATTTTCTCGCTATCATTAGTCTGGCCGCAGTTAACAAGTTTACAATTAACTCCTTCATATTTTGGTCTCAAATAAGCTTCTCCGTTATTGATAACAATGCTAATTTTGGACAGACCTCTAAATTAATACCAATAATTTTTGATATTTCTGTAAAAACCTCACGCCAAAATGCCAATTCATTTTTACAACTCCACCACATATGAGCATATGTCCCTTTTTCCTGACATCCTCTCAAACAAAATGCAGAACAATTATTATCTATTCTATTTAATCTTACTGGAGTTAAATACCATCTCCAAATTAGTTTATAAAAATTTTCCTTTATCCTAGTTGACATCACTTTCACAATCCGTCTATCCCATATATTGTTCCACTCCACCTTCGAGGTCACCTCTTCAAATTCATTATCCCATACTCTCTTAACCTGGTCCTCTTGTTCTGCTTTTTGAATCAATCTATATAAATCCCTTGTTATACCTCTTTTTGATGCATTACCTGGTAGGCCATCTCTAGACGTAACCATCTTTTCAAATTTAGTTAAATCTCTCTCATACTCAGTTTTCCTTTTCCATTTCTTTGACCACTGTTCTAACTGTAATAAATTTAACCACGACAATCTTCTTCTCCCAACAATTTCCATTATTTGGTCTCTAGTCCCCATCTTTTCCACCCAATCGGATAATCTAATAACCCTTTCTTCTCTTAGTTTACCCTCCAAATCTAATCTTAATTTTTTGGGGAAATCGTTTAGAGCCACTACTGGAGTTAATGGAGAAATCCCTGGTATAAATATACTCTTCATAGTACCCCAAGTCACTAACAAACTTCTTAAAAAAGGGTTGTCTATATTTTTTATCAATTTATTATTATTTTTTTGAAAAAGAATATTCTCCAACATATTTCGTAATTCAAATGTTTCTAACTCCAACCACATTATTTCTTTAGGCCGTGCTATAATATCCACTATATGTCTTAATTGATTAGCTATATAATACCATTTTAAATTCGGAAGACCCAAACCCCCTACTTTTTGTGCTTTATACCATCTTGTTTTAGTAATCCTAGACTTTTTCCCTCCATTACAATATGTATTAATAATTGTTTGCCATTCTTTAAGTTCCTTATCTGATATCGCACTTGGTATCATCTGAAATAAATTTTTTTATCTTTGGCAGAATCTTCATTTTAATCAAAGCAATTCTACCAAACAGGAAAGTCCAATTTTTTTATACTCCTCTATTTTATTCTTTACCTCATTCTTTAATTTCTTATAATTCTGGTCTCCCAATTTATCTATATCTTTTGGAATTACAATTCCTAAATATTTAATTACATTATTAATCTTATAATTACTTTTTTCCCTACACATTTCAATCTCTTCTCTTTTTCTATAATTAAACAACAGAAATTTAGATTTGTCCCAATTAATCTGTGGCCCCGTTACTTCCCCGAACTCCTTTAAATGATTCTCCACTCTATCCATATTTTCCATAGGGTTTTCAATTGTCAAAAGAGTATCATCTGCAAAGAGATTTATTGTTATCTTTTCTCTAATCCCTATCCCACATATATTCCTATCTTCTCTAAATACATTTGCTAAAATCTCCATTACCAATGCATACAAAATAGGTGAAAGGGGACAGCCTTGTCTAGTTCCTCGGCCTAGGTAAATTTGCTCTGTTAAACCATCATTTACCACAACTGACTAAACATTTTGTGAATATAATTGATTAACTACTCCTCTAAATCTCTCTTCAAACCCCATAGTTTTGATTAAACTTTTTAATGCTGGCCATTCCACGCAATCAAAGGCTTTAAAAATATCTAACGCTATTACCCCAGCTCTCAATTTATTTTTCTTTATTAAATATATTATATTTAACACTCTTCTTGTTAAATCTGCCATTTGTCTTCCTTGCATAAAACCACACTGGTCTACCCCAACATATTTAGTAATAAACCTGTTCATCCTTCTCGCTAATATTGCTGTCATCAATTTTGCATCTTGATTTATTAAGGAAATGGATCTATAGGAACCTGGCTCCGTTAAATCCTTCTCTGGCTTCGGGATTAAAATAATCTTAGATTGCTTCCATGAAGAGGGGATCTCTCCCCCCTCCAAAAAAATATTATTAAATAACCTTTTTAGTCTTGGAACTAACATTTTCTTTAAAATCTTATAATATTCAGCCGCTAAACCATCTAGTCTGGGGGTCTTACCCTCTTTCAGTTTATTTATTGCATATTCTATTTCCAATTCTGAAAAAGGTTGTTCCATAATGAAAAATATGGAACGCTTCACGAATTTGCGTGTCATCCTTGCGCAGGGGCCATGCTAATCTCTGTATCGTTCCAATTTTAGTATATGTGCTGCCGAAGCGAGCACCCTATTTCTCCTTTTCATCTTCATCAGGTGAGGCTGTGGATGTGCTAGATTGTTGCCTGGCTGACAGTGGACTGGATTAGGGTTAATACTCAGTCCAGACAAGACCGAGATGCTGTTAGTGGGTGTTCTTCTGACAGGATGGAGGGTGCTCAACCTGTTCTGGATGGGGTTGCACTGCCCCTGAAGAATAGGTTTTGTGGCTTGGCAGTTCTCTTGGAGCCATCTTTGTCATTTGAGGCTCAGGTGGGATCAATGGCATGGAGTGCCTTCTACCAGCTTTGGTTGGTGGCCCAGCTACACCTCTTTCTCTGGGCAGGGATAACCTGGCTTCATTTGTGTAACCTCTGGTAACCTCCAAGTTAGATTACTGCAATGTGCTCTACATGGGGCTGCCTTTGAAGACAGTTCAGAAGCTACAGCTCATGCAAAATGGAGAAGCAAGATTGATAACAGGGATAAGAAGGTCCAAACAGAAAACACCAATTCTGGCCCACTTGCACTGGCTGCTTGTATGTTTCCGAGTGTGATTCAAGGTGTTTGTTTTGACCTATAAAGCCTTACATGACTCGGGACTGCAGTACCTGATGGAGCGCCTTTGTTCATTATCAAAGGCCCTCCTCCAGGAGCCTCCGCCAAGGGAGGCTCAGAATGTGACAACAAGGGAGAGGGCCTTCTCAGTGGTGGCCCTCCAATTACAGAATGATCTCCTCAACGAGACTGCCTGATGCGAACATTGTTATCTTTTTGGTGCCAGGTTAAGACCTTCTTCTCTCAGGCATTTGGCAGCATATGATGAGGTTTTAATCAGATCCTGGATTTTTCTTGTTGTTGATTGTTTAAGATTGGTTGATTGTTTAAAATTGTTTTAGATAGATATGTATCTGTTTCTGTGTTGTCTGTTCATATGTTTGTATGTACGTATATGGTTTTCTATAATGTATTTTCAAGGTTTTAATCTTTGTAAACTGCCCAGAGAGCTTCAGCTATTGGGCAATATAGAAATGTAATAAATGAAATGGCACCCAGTCCTCAGGACTTCCAGTGTGCAGTAGAGGATTCTAATGAGGATGAGGCACAGGCTACTTCTTCAAGGGTAGGACAGTCAGTGTTTTATTCAGGGCCCTTCTGGCTGTGGAGACAGCCATGCCACCAGAGGATGAATCCCCAGCAGAATCTCCATCCTCCCAGCCTCACAGAAGTCTCTGATGACAAAATCAGCTGATGGCCCTTTAACAATCCAGTCAGCTCCTCCAGGAGAGGTGGAGCTGACCACACTACAGGTCTTGTCAGTCTAAGTAAAGCTTCAGTTGGCTTTAGCTCCCTGCTGAAACAGCATCCTCCTATTGTCCTAGCAGGAAAGAGTTCCTGCCAAAGAACCCACTTGAAGCTATACAAGGTCCTACTTTCTTCCTGTCTTAACCTGCCTTCCTGCTTTGGTCTTTCTGCCAACTTCCCCTGCGAGCCTCAAGGGACCACAGGATCGGACATGATTATGCAAATACAACATCTTCAGCACCTTCTCATGTTGTTGTTGTTTTCTTTTTCTATTCTCCCCCCACCAAATTTTTCCTACTTCTGTGACTGTATCACTGGCTGGCACAATTGGTAATGATAACGATAATTCAGTTACAAAAACATTGAGCCTGTTTGTATGCTTACAACGTGTCCTTCTACTAAGACAAATTTAAATTCAATTAGTTTGATTTTTTTCAAGTTACATGAAATGTTAACCTGGCTGCTCTGATAGACATATTCACAGTATGCATATACAGTCATTGTACTTTGGCTTCAGGAAAAAGCTGATGAAATGTAAACCATTTTGACATGTGGTGACTATCACAGAAGTTCGGCTAATGGAGGCCTTCATTTTGTACAACCCCAGTACTCATTCATATTACTCAGCTTGAATCCCATTAGTCTTTCACAGCACAAGAGCCATTTAATACTGTCATATTTCTATTAAGGCTAGAAAAACACACGTTGTGTGTTTTTATGTGATAGGTGTATTTTATATGAAGCTTTTAGAAACCTTGAAGGCAGAATGTGAAATATTTATACCGCAGTAAAATCCAAGTTATTGTTCTAATTTAAAAACAAACAAAAGGCCTTTGGTTTAAGAGAAGAGTTAAGGCATAACTATATCATTCATACATACATTCATTCATACATCAAAAAGCATGGAAATTGTATACCTACAGTGCAATCCTAAGTAGGTATACTCAGGAGGAAGTTTCACTGAGTTCTATGCATTTTACTCACTTGTAAGTGTCTGTTGCAACCTAAGTTGCTCACTTAACTTCCTCAAGATGTGAACTGTAAACACCTTCATGTTATTTGTGTTGCTCTTGAATTGCAAAACTGAAGGAAAGTGCACTGTTGTGTAAGCTGCCTTCTGTCAATCAAAGCCAGGATATCAATCTTCTAAATAAATAAATGCATAAATACATAAATAATAAAAATGCAAGTTACAACAACTTAGCCCCCATGCACTTACATTTTCCCTATATTGTCATCCATGTTCCTTTGTGACAGTTCAAGTATTTTGAAATTAGAATTGCTCTTACTAGACTGAAACATATTTTTTAAAAAATCAGTCAATTAAGGCAATAGGTAACACATTCTCATTCCAGAGAACGAATACATAAATGAACAAATCCAGAACAGCATAGTCTATTTCTGCTGCAGAACTACAGGTATTTAGATTAAAGAGACCAATGTGTCATCTCTGCATGCTGTATCACTGTGAGTGCAATCATAAATTACTCAGGATTTCAGCTTTTTAACACCTTGGTGTTATAGGCAGATATGGGCAAAGACAGATCTACTAAATATGACTGCTGGAAGCCGTCTTTGAAGATTGCAAATTTAATGATTCTATCTGCTGTCATTGGAAAAAAAGCATATGAGATGAAAAAGTGGGTGGCTAATAGTGATAAAGTCTTACGGTAATACAGAGTAAAATGAAGTAACTGGTTATATGGTATGTGATGTATTTAAAATTCAAGCATGTATTCTTACTTCTGAATGTGGAGCAAAGTCAAATCACCTAGGCCTCAGATACTGTGGCCAGGAGGAAAATTAATTTTCAATCTCTGATCATACCCCATCTAAATGGCCATTTGAAAGCTCTGATTACATTTCTTCATACATTTATTTTCTTTTTTCTTTTTTTTACAAAACTCCATTTACTTTTTACAAAACTTCATACATCCAGCTTTGGGAAATGGTGACACTCCAGATGTCTTTATCAGAAACATTGTGGTATAGCCACATATAGCCCCATGTTCTTTCCTGTGAATGGTTGAATGCACTTTCAGATTATAGACCAGCCTTCTCCATCTGGTGCCAACTGTCAGAATATTTTCATATTCAGGTTTGCCTTCGAGGCAGAAAGCTAGCCTTGGAGACAGGTGCAGTTAAGTGTCCAGGGACGTAGCTGATCTTTCACTCCACTGTGTGCCAGTTAACGTTTTTTCTATTGTGCTCTCCAGGACACATAGATAGGTGGAGACTGGTGATGTGTTCACTTACTTGCAGGTGTGTTTAACCGCTTGTAATATGAAGGTCTTGTATATATTGTATATAAGTATGTAATGATGATGATGGTGGTGGCAGGCAGTCACTCTATCTGTCTGGCTCTGTATGCTATGCTCTGTTTTGCTCTCTCTATATGCTCTGTTCATGATCAAGCCAAAAGCCTTAGGTAAAACCTTTTGCTAAAGAATACTTGGCTTGTGTTTTTTCTCATTTACATGGACTAGCATAATCCACAGGTCCAATATCCCTGCAACTCTGCTTCCAAGAGGGAATATTATTATTTTATTTCCCTGTTTTGACACCAACCCCCAGATGTGTTGGACTGCAATTCCATCATTCCCAGGCAACACAGCCAATGACCATGTTGACTCATCATCATCAGGCGATCACTCGTGACCGAGTAAGATTGTCTTCCGGGATAAAAGGAGGAAATTCTAAAGAAGATTGTGTAGACTCTAGCGATGGGTCCGTAAGTGACTGTGGAGGCCAATTCTAGATCCACACAGCTTCCCACAGAGAGGACACAGGTTACCAGATAGAAGATGGTCCTGTAAAGGATTCATTTGACGTGCTTTTCGCTTAGCACGTTTCTCCCTTTCACCTTGCACTCGGGCTTCTTCAAAGTCCATGGAACCTTTGTGAAAGGCCAACCTCCAGTTAGATCGTTCATGGGCCAGAGCTTCCCAGTTTTCGATGCTTATATTGCATTTTTTTAGATTAGCCTTATGAACATCTTTAAACCTCTTATGTTGACCACCGATATTCCGCTTTCCATCCTTGAGTTGGGAATAAAGTAACTGCTTTGGGAGACGGCAGTCAGGCATTCGAACAACATGACCGGTCCACTGAAGTTGGCGTTGAAGGATCATTTTTTCAATGCTAGTAGTCTTTGCTTCTTCCAGTACACTGACATTTGTTCGCCTATCTTCCCAAGTAATTTGCAGGATTTTCCGGAGGCAACGTTGATGAAACCTTTCAAGGAGGTGGAAGTGACGTTTATAGATAGTCCATGTTTCGCAGGCATACAATAAAGTTGGTAATACAATGGCTTCATAAACCAGTGTTTTGGTCTTACAAATATCCCGATCCTCGAACACTCTATGTTTCATTCGAGAAAATGCGGCACTTGCGGAGCTCAGACGATGCTGGATTTCACTGTCGATGTTAGCTGTAACAGAAAGATAGCTGCCAAGATAGAGAAAATGATCGACATTTTCCAGTATTGTCCCGCCAAGCTGGATAGATGGCATCACCAAAGGATTGGCTTGCACTTGCTGATGAAGCACTTTGGTTTTTTTGATGTTAAGTGAGAGACCAAGTTTTTCGTATGCTTCTGCAAAAGCATTTAGGATAGTTTGGAGATCATCCTCTGAATGTGCGGAGACCACATTATCATCAGCATACTGAAGTTCCACAACGGAGGTTGTAATTACCTTACTTTTTGCTTTCAGCCTGCTGAGATTAAAAAGCTTTCCATCTGTTCGATATATAATTCCCACACCGGTGGGAAGTTTCCCCTTGACAAGATGTAAAACCATGGCGATGAAAATGGCAAATAATGTTGGGGCGATAACACATCCCTGTTTAACACCTGATCCCACTTTAAATGGAGCACCATGAGAGCCGTTGTTGTCCAAAACCGTTGCCGTCATGTTGTCATGGAGAAGTCGCAAGATATTCACAAATTTATTGGGGCATCCAATTTTCATAAGGATAGTCCAGAGAGCTGTACGGTCTACAGTATCAAAGGCCTTAGCCAGATCGATAAATGACCATGTTGACTGGGTGTGATGGGGTTTGTAGCCTAACATATCAGGAGGGTTCTAAGTTGGGAGACACTGTTACAGACTGTTTCATAATTTCAAATACTATACAGATTAAGAATTCCAAGGTGGGGCTGGACCATGATGTCTGTAGGGTGTAATCCTTCTCCGCTATGAGTTGATTGAAAAAAGGCTACATCCTGGCTGTATGAATCCACTGTTAGGCTCTATATCTTGACTGCATCTCCCCTATTTTATCCTCAAATTCACAGCCCAACTCAATTTTAGTTTTGAATTCATAGATTTCAAATGAAACTTGTGACAAATGATGCTGAGGCCAACACTCCAGAGTATGAGATTCAGAGTAGCCGCTTAGGGATTTTATTATATTTAGCAGTATTAAAAAGTATCACAAATAATAATATATCTTGACTTCAGCAAAGCTTTCGACAAAGTGCCCCTCATGACATCCTGATTAGCTAGCTAAAAGTGGGCTAGATGGAACAACTATCAGGTGGATCCACAATTGGCTACAGAATCAGACTCAAAGAGTGCTTATCAATGGTTCCTTCTCAAACTGGGGAGAGGTAACAAGCGGGGTACCACAGGGCTCGGTCCTGGGCCCAGTGCTCTTCAACATTTTTATTCATGACTTGGATGAGGAGGTGCAGGGAATGCTTATCAAATTTGAAGATGACACAAAATTGGATGAAAGAGCTAATACTCTAGAAGGTAGAAACAAAATTTAAAGTGATCTCAATAGCTTGGAGCGCTGGGCTGAAACCAACAGAATGAAATTTAATAGGGATAAATGCCAAGTGCTGCACCTAGGGAAAAGAAACCAACTGCACAGTTACAGAATGGGGGACACTTGGCTCAACAATACTACAAGTGACAAGGATCTTGGAGTTGTTGTAGATCACAAGCTGAATATGAGCGTGCAATGTGTGATGTGGCTGTTCCAAATTGCATGAAGTACTAGTTCCCCTCTACTCAGCACTGATTACTGTAGGTCTCATCTTGAGTACTGCATCCAGTTCTGGGCACCACTTTAAGAAGGATGTAGACAAAGTGGGAAGGGTTCAGAGGAGGGCAACAAAGATGATTAGGGGACTGGAAACAAGGCCCTACAAGGATAGACTGAAAGAACTGGGCATGTTTAGCCTTCAGAAGACTGAGGGGAGATATATGATAGCACTCTTCAAGTACTTGAAAGGTTGTCACACAGAGGAGGGCCTGGATCTCTTCTCGATCATCCCAGATTGCAGGACATGGAATAATGGGCTCAAGTTACAGGAACCCAGATTCCACCTGGACATCAGGAAAAATTTCCTGACTATTAGAGCAGTATGCCAATAGAACCAACCAACTACTTGGGGAGGTAGTGGGCTCTCCAACACTGGAGGCATTCAAGGTACAGCTGGACAGCCATCCGTCAGGGATGCTTTGACTTGGGTTCCTGCATTGAGCAGGGGGTTGGACTCGATGGCCTTATAGGCCCCTTCCAACTCTTCTATGATTCTATGAATAAATAAATAAGACCCAGTTTGACTTATCAAATTGCATTATTAGTAGACATTTGTAGAACTGCATTTCTGATTAAAATTAACCACTCCTTTCTAATACTCTTGACCAACATGCAATAGCTATCAGCTTCCCAGAGTGATTTTCCACTTCCATTGCCTGCATAAGGGAACACAGGCATTTAGTATGTATACATGCTGTGTTACTATAAAGAACAATGGGGCACTGAAATCAGCAGGACATCTACGGTTGCTTTTAATGGATATAGATTACATCCAATGTTACAGGGGAAAGAAAACCAGATACTTCTACCTGACTTCAGCTAAATTAAGCTGTATCGAAGATCTGATGTATTAAACCTCAAACCTTGTAACTGGAAATGCCTTTGTACAGTGATTGAAGGTGTTAGGGGAAATTCTCTCAAATTCTCTTTTGTGGCTCCAAATAGAGGGAAAAGTAAGGTAATACAGGTAAAACTATTTTAGCATTAAACTATAATCTGACAGTTTATCTTCATATGCCACAAAGTCCTTCATATAATACACCCACAGGATTACTTCTTTGGTCAGTAGCCATGCTTGTATTGTACAAATAGGGCATATATCTTTAATAATGGAGTACAGGGTCTTTATTTTATAGTCACAGAATGTTATTGCTGAAACTGATTTACTGCTATCTCTACAGGAATATTATAGTCATTATAAGACAGGTAAAGCTTTGCAGAAGTATAGAACTATGAACATTTATTTCAGCAAGGACTAAGTGTACTTGAGATGTCATATTTAACCTGTACCAATGATGCATCAAGGCACCCTATGGTGCTGTTTTATCTTACAAGTCAAGACAGTCTTTTAATCTCATGGTAATACTATAGCGGTGGTGATGCTCTACAGGGGACATTTCCACCGACACATACGTTTCTGGATTTCCCAGAATATATTCTGAATGTTGCCTGGAATTTAAGGAAACAGGCTTCATACAGTGTTTCCATGTTTTTACCGAACAGTAGGGATGAGCAAATCTGTTGATTTTGATTTCTTTCAGTTTTTCAGTTTTCCAGTGTTAAGTAAGGTTCGTCCCAAACTTTGATAATTTTTAAACAAGTTTGCATGAAAATGCATAGGCATTTCTGTGCACTTTTCTAAATGCGTTTTGTTTGCCTAATATACACATTTTTGTAAGTAGTTTTCCTCTGATTTATGCATTTTTGTATGCTTTTTTTTTTTTTAAACTGGAGAACTCCACTGGGAAATTCAGGAAAAGTGCGAATTTCCGAGGATAACTGAGTTTCAGTTTGTACAATGATTGGAAAGCGCAGAATTAGATGAGTTTGCATTAAAATGTGAACTGAACAAATTTCTGCCCCATCTGTACCAAAGATCAGGAACTGGAAATGTGGTCATTTATGATGAGTAAAGAACCTTTTCAGACAAGATGCCACCAGGAAAATAAAGGGAAGTAGTAGACAAAAGTCCTTCAGAAGGAAAATCTGGTCAAAAGAAGATGCAGCAGCCAAAATAAAACAGAATTAAATAGGCTTAGATTGGAACTGGCACACTGCCCTGGAAACACTTGATTCCCAGTGTGCTAGAAAAGGGTGGACATCTGTAGAAGATAGTGAGTTGGATGGTTTGTGTGCTTAACTCTCCCACTGCCCCACTGACTGCTCTTTCCGATTACCTTTCCTCCATGTTGCTTTGCCTTCTTTCAAGAGCATGGCCGTTAAGACAGTATAAATATTTTTCTCCCAAGGAAAGGTTGTGCAGACAAAGTGAAGGGCTGGGCACTCGGTTTCAAAGTTCAGCAATGAGAATGATCACCCAATACAACCTTGGCACTCCACCCAGTGCTCACTTTAAATGAATATGTGGGAGTACTGGGGATTGCAGGTGGCTTGGGCTGATTCCAAAAAAAGGCTTTTACAGTAAACTGCATTGAAGGATTTTGAAAAGAGGAAGCAAGATTGTCACACAGTTACACTTCAGTAGGGGGCAAAAGAGGGCAGGTTACTCATACGTTTAATTGATTTATCTGCCTGGATTCCGCTGTGGACATTTGAACATTCAATGGAATTTTATAAAAGATTAATACAGCAAGTCCCACAATGATATGAGTATTTGATTTCCATATCAAACTCCACTTCTGGGTTTCAATCTTTGATATTTGATTATATTTGATGATATTTGAGAGAAGATGTTAACCTTTCAGTTGGTGTGCCAGCTTGCACCTCCCAACCTATGTTTTTATTTAGGAAGAACTTCAACAGTAGTAATACAAATATTTATTGAACATAAGCAAATCAGTCTAAATCCAACACAGTAACATATGCTTAAGCTGAGTGCTTTCAACAGGCTTCAGCATGCTAAGCTCTGTGATGGATGTAATATCCGTAACATACTATTACTTGAACCATTGGACTCAATAAAGAAATACAATGCACTCAATCAGGACGAAATCATTTATAAGTCTTATTGTTGTGCATTTTGCTAGCCGTGTATTACTCCTAGGGGTGGGCGACCCACCCGGCACTCGACTTGCGGTGTGCGAGCCCAAGTGCTCCCACTGTGTGAGCTGAGGCTAAGGCACTCGCCGGACTTCCAGATCCCCGGCTTTATGCTGTTTACGTAAAAAATAGTGTAAAATACATTTAAAACGGCCGTGATTTGCACAAATTAGGCCACGATTTGTGCAAATTATGCAATCATGGCTATTTTTAATGTATCTTATGCCATTTTCTACATAAACAATGTTGTGCCGGAAACCGGAAGTTGCTTCCCGCAGCTCAGCTCACAAGAACGCAAGTCAAGCCGGGGAAAAGGTAGGGGTGAGCGGAGCTCGGGGGGTTGAGCCCGGCAAGTTCACCAGACTTCCAACCCCCCAATCGAGCTCTGCGCACATCCCTACTGAAGTAATTATTTACTTCTACTACTATGAAGAACTTAACTTAAAAACAGTGAGCTGTATAGTATATAACATAAAATTAACGATGACAAAAGAATATGCCTGCAGGTTTATAATCTAAATAAAATGACACACAAGGAAAAAGTAAGAAGAGGGCGGTAAGGAAGACAGCATCCAGGGGGCCGTAGGATTCTTTGGATTCCCAGATCCGAGGTTGGAGACAGAGCTCTGACCTTGGAGCCGGGGATCTGTGCTCGGATCCCGGCCCATTCCCCCCGTCACAGCCGGAGCAGAAAGAACTTGCTGGCTTAAGAGCAACCTCAGAGAGGGTAAAGGGGGCATGCCACAGGGTGGGGAGGGGAGGATACTAGGGCCACCAGGATACAATGTTTCTTGATGGCGCTCTAGCCTCCTTCCCTTGCCCTCTGAAGCACCACAGCTAGATGGCTGAAATCTTCCATCTAGCTGACTTGCAGGCCAGGAGGAGCAGGGAGGTGTAGGTCACCTCTGCCCTGCATAGTATGCCCATGATCCTCCAAGTTCTGAGGATTATGGGCATCCTCCTGATTGGATTGCGCCCTCAGAGAGAAGTTCTATGCTCTTTCTGGAGTGCTCCAAGATCATAGCACTCCATTCCTTCCTATGCCCTGTCGGCTCTTGCTAGCAGGGCAGAAATCAGGAGAGAGGAGAGGTTTACAGTGCTTTTCTTCTATTCCAGATGGAAGAAAAATCATTTCCTGCCATTGCTGGCAGTGGGAGGGAAACATTTAGATACACTTTTGAGCTTATCTAAATATTTCCTGGGGATAGAGCTGGGAAGAGCTTAGGTGGCCGGGGAGCTGGGAGGCTTAGTCAGGAGCTGGGCAGTGGAGGCTGGTGACTCCAATGTCAGTGGGGCAGTGTATCCACTCCGGGTTTTAGTCTGAACTTTTAGGGAGCTATTCATGGTTCTTAAGCTATTTTGGGAATAGGGTTCAGCCCCATGGATATAAGGTTCAGACTAAAACCCAGAGTGGATATACCTCCCAATGACATTGGACCCACCAGTCTCCACTGGAGCAGGGAGGAGCTTAGGATTCCTGGGATGCTGGACAACTCCCCACCCACCAGCATACCCTGGGAATGTCCATTTCCAGCCGCCCTCCATGAGGCTGAAGTTCTGCCCTTGTAGAGGAAGCCACCTTGGAAGGAACACGATAGCAGCATAGCTCTACCCAAGAGCCCAGAACCAAACACAGACCCGAATTCAAGTTGAAGTCAGAAATCTGTACACTTCTGAGCTTGCGTTGTGTTCTGCAAAACAAAAAAAGTGCTGTTGACAGCATATGCAGATCTGGGAAATGTGCAAAGAAAAAATGTGTGCACACAAACATTTTAGTCAATGGGTGCATGCACCCCAAAATGTGTACAATTGAAAAATGCACACATTTGCAAAATGCGCACAAAAATACATATGAATTTATTATGTGTGAAGAAAAACAAAAGCTTGCAGGGAACAAGGATGGAATGAGTTTGGCAGTGGAAAAAGGAGAAGCTCAATGAGACCGAGATTGACAGATTTACCCATTCTGGTGCTTAAGAGACATATTTGTTTTTTAAGAAAAAGTAATGATGCACATTTTGTCCCTTTTACCTATTTAGATCCATTTGCTTAGTGTCCACATTTTTTCTAAATCATTCAGCACAACTTTTTACAGAATCTGACTCTTCAAATGTGTTTTGCCAGCTGGCTCTTATTAATGAGTAATATATCATTATGGTGACATTACTACTAACCAACTAATAACAGTTCCAGATGGCAAGGGTGCATTTTGGGAGATCATAGCCAGAAAAGAGACTGTCTTTAAATATCTTCAGATATTTTTTTTCTGCAGGCTCTAGTTGGCCTTTCAAAAGAAGCAGGGATGTGAATACTGTTCGATATGCCAATATTCCCACTGTTCTACAGCAATTGGAATCTTCACTTTATTTGAGATATAATTATCACATTTATCTCTAAGGGCCAAACTAGATGTGACGGCAGCAGTTCAAGCTGTTTAAATGTGGAACTGCACCAATCAAAGAGAAAGAAAAGGGTGGAATCTTAGTTTAACAGCAAAAGGGGTGCATGGGTGAGTAGTGGTGAACCCTCCTTCTGTCCTTGAGCAAGGTCCTTGAGTGGGTGATTGCCAACCAGCTCCAGGTGCTTTTGGATGAGACCAATTATCTGGATCCATTTCAGTTGGTGCTCAGGCTGAGTTCTGGCACTGAAACAGCCTTGGTTGCCCTGTTTGATGACCTATTCTAGGAAAGAGATAGGGGGAGTGTGACCCTATCAATTCTCCTTGATCTCTCAGTGGCTTTTGATACTATCAGCCATGGTATTCTTCTGGGGCAACTGTCTGAGATGGGAGCGGGAGTACTACATTGTGGTGGGTGCACTCCTACTTGGATGGCCAGCTCCAGAAGGTGGTGCTTGGGGGATATTGCTCTGCCCCATGGATTCTCCAGCATGGGGTTCCACAGGGGCTCGCTTTATCCCTCATACTATTTAACGTTTGTGTGAAAACATTGAGTGGAGTCATCCAGAGATTTGGAGTGCATTGCCATCAGTGCATCTTTTCATCTTCAGCAGGTAAGGCTGTGGATGTGCTAGATCAGTGCCTGGCTGTGACAGTGGATGAGGGCTAATAAACTGAAGCTCAATCAAGACAAGACGGAGATGCTGTTAGAGGGTGGTTCTATCTTTTGACTGGATGGAGGGTGTTCAACTTGTTCTGGATGGGGTTGCACTCTCCTGGAAGGAGCAGGTTCATAGCTTGGGGATCATCCTGGAGCCATATCTGTCACTTGAGGCTCAGATGGCCTCAGTGGCATGGAGTGCCTTCTACCAGCTTCACCCCTATCAGGACAGGGATAACCTGACTTCAGTAGTCTATGCTCTGGTGACCTCCAAGTTAGATTACTGCAATGCAGTCTACATGGGGCTGCCTTTGAAGTCTGTTCAGAAGCTGCAGCTTGCGCAAAATGTGGCAGCCAGATTAATAGCAGGGACCAGAACTTCTGAACATATATCACCAATTCTGACCTGCTTGCACTGGCTGCCTCTATGTTTCTGAGTCTAATTCAAGCTGCTGGTTTTAACCCATAAAGCCTTAGACAGCTTGGGACCACAATACCTGATGGACCACCTCTCCCAATATGAATCTACCCAGACACTACAAGCAAAATCTGAGACCCTCCTCTGAGTGCCTCCTCTGAGAGGCTTGGAGGATCGCAACAAGGAGGAGGGCCTTCTCAGTAGTAGCCCCCTGATTGTGGAATGCTCTTCCCACTGAGTTCTGCCTGGCATCAACATTGTCATCTTTTCGGCACCAGGTTAAGACTTTTCTCTAATCCCAGGCTGACTGCATATGAAGGAGCATTTATGTCAGTTGTTTTATCAGCTCACATTATGTTATTGCAACAGTTTTTTTAGCTGTTTTAAATTGTTTTTAAACTTTCCATGTTAAAGGTTTTATATTATATATTTAATATCTTGTACTTGTGGGTTGTAATTTTGTGATCCATCCAGAAAGCTTTAGCTATTGGGCAGTATAGAAATGAAAAAAATGAAATGAAATGCCTGTAGCTCACCTCTCTGCAGTATCTTTCCCTCTGTGCTTTTCTCTTTGGCTGCCCAGTTCTGATGAGGCTGATCCCATGGAGTAGGGAGCGTTGCCACTGGTCTGGAGGGGATAACAAGGCAGGAGTTCCGACAGGCAACAGGTTTCATAGGGGTAACTTTGCCATGCAACTTTTGCATGTGATCTTTTGAACTCACTAGAGCTGTGCACAAATGGTCTCTTGAATACTCTACCATATTTGTGAGTAGAAAAATTTGGAGGACTATTTCACTTAATTTCTCCAGTGGGAGGGGACATTCTCCAACCATTTCCCACATCACTAGCTAGGGTTGTTGTAGCACAGCTTGTTTTTCCCCTAAGGATTTTCTCTCTCTTTGCACTGGCACTGCAAGGGGCAACAGCATTCTGGAGCATGCGAGGGGTGAAGGAAGGCAGAACCCACCCAAAAATGGGGAAGAAAATTTGGCAAAATTCTGCAAAGTGGCCTTTTATTTCTAGGGAGGTAAGAAAAGAAAAATCTCAGGACCTTCTGCAAAATTTAGACTCCGCTCTAGTTGCCATTCTTAAGGGTTCAGCACCTGCCCCAGGATCTTACAAATGTTACATTTCTGAGGGTTGATTGTGGATATATATTGTCTCTAGTGCAGGTGCACAGAGATGACTAAAATGAAAAGCAGGACACTTGTACGCACTCCTGAGCCAACTCATAAGTGAGGTAAGCACAAGGACTCTGAACTCAACCCATGAGGATTTCTCCGAAATTTATGTATTATTATATTTATACCCCACCTTTTTTCCTGCAAGGAACCCAAGGTGGCTTACATAATCCTCCTCCTCCTCTCCATTTTATCCTCACAACAACCCTGTGAGGTAGGTTAGGCTGAGAGTCAGTGGCTGGCCCAAAGTCACCCAGTGAGTTTCATGGCCGAGCGGGGACTAGAACCTGCATCTCCTGATTCCCAGTTCAAAAGCACTTTATTTTCTAACAAATTGAATGAGAATGGTTGAAAATAATGTGGAAGAAATTTTTTGGCACAGAGCTAGAACGCACCCCTAAATCCTAAAGAATGTTGGGAAATGAACATTTGGCAAATTACCGTCAACGGTGCAGATCTCCACATTTCAAGAACAGCTCCCGCTCCATGTTTTGGATGGTGTGTGGAGCAGACTTTCTCCACCCTGTGAGTTCCCCCAACTGGCAACTTCCCCCTCTCATCAGAGGCAAACCATACAGAGGTAAAGGGTAAGTAATGGCTGAGGAAGCGGCTGCTTGCCACTTCTGTTGCGGATCACCTGACTGCATGGTGATGGTGCTAAGAGCAGCAGCTGTGGTGGGTCTTGTCCTCTGCTCAGCTAGGAAGTTGGGAGGAACAGTCAAGCAGTGCAGAAGACATACATTAATCCTCTCAGGAAAGCTGAAGGATGCCACCACAGAGAAAGAGAGACCGAGAAAGAGAGAGGCAGGCAGTGGTGATTGCCACTGAGCAATGATGGGTTAGGGCAGTGGTTCCCAACCTTGGGTCCCCAGATGTTGCTGGACTACAGCTCCCAGCATCCCTTGCCATTAGCCATGCTGGCAGGGTATGCTGGGAGCTGTAGTCCAGCAACATCTGGGGACCCAAGGTTGGGAACCACTGGGTTAGAGGTTAGCAGTGGGCCCTCCTGGGACACTAGGGCCTCAGCAGTTACCCATGTATGCCCACCCCCAGAGGCCATCCCTGTTCAAGACTCATCTCTCCCTCTAAAACGCATGGACCAGAAGATGTTCAATAACTACTGCTAGTAGATTCATCTGCTTCATGAATTAGTCCTCCTAACTTCCTCATGTGGAATTAAGTGATATAAGTTAGTTGTGCTGAATATGGAAAAAACGTTTTTTCTGTATCCTTATTTATTTCTACATTTATATCCTGCCATTATTCCTCAAGGAACCCAAGGCAGCTTACATGGTCTTTCTCTTCACAACAACTCTGTGTTTGTTTCTGGAATGAAAATATTTAAAGAGAAAGAAAGGCGGTAAAGTAGCTCAGGAAAGGCATCTTATCTTAATTTTGATAGAGGGTTCCAGGTAAGAATGTATTCCAAATATGTATTTTAAATTGCACTCACTCTGTCCCTTTCTGTTCATTCCTCCTCCAAGTCTCTAATATTGAAATTCTTGTCAGCATGGGTTTCAGCAGACAACTTTCTTCTTTTTGCTTAAACTCTTAATTAAAAAGTATAATTTAGAGTTTTAATTAGTTGAAAGCACCCACTGCTGCAGGTAAATTGTATTAAAGATTGGAACTTGCCTGAGTTGTGACATATATATATATATATATATATATATATATATATCTCCTTCCCTCCCTAAGTTGTGCTAATGTAATTTTTTTCATACCAATTAGAAATGCATTGGATTGCAACTTTGATTTAAAAGTGTAATTCTGAGCTAAGGATAACTAATTCAATAATTTAAATTACAAACAAAAAATTACAAGTGGCCAAGGTCACCATTATGCTTCTGAAATCAGCCACAGGCAGCATTTCTGTGTGAAAGCCACTTTGCCATGTTAGACCATTGGAATGTGAGAAATTAAATAGTGTGTATCTTATATTGAATCATGTAACGCTTTCAGCCGTTTGAGTTACACAGAATGCTTTTCCAGGTATAAACGTTCAGCGGAAATAAAAATTATAGGGCCTGTGACAGGTGTGCAGAGCTCTTTTTGGGTGCCCCCACACACCTGGTCTTCCATGGGCTGGATGACACCAGTGGGTGTGACCACACGCACTGACATCATAGTCCTGCCTGCCCCTCACCCATTTTGCCTTTCTCTGTGCCTCTTTCAGCGTGGAGAAAGGAATGTGGCCACTGCTGGGAGGAGCAGCTGCTCTTCCCAGCACCGACTCCCTGGCTTCATGCTGTCCCCATGGTGGTGGTGCATGATGCAGAAAAGGATATGGCCAGTGTCACCACTCTTCCCAGTTCCAACTGAGTCCATGACTTCAGGTGCCATGCATCATGTCAAAGGACTCAGTTGGCACTGGGAATATTTAATAACACTATCAGTAAGTATGTGTGATCCGTTTGATTATATTCTGTTAACAAAAGCCCTTGCAGTTTGACTTGTTGTGTTAAGGGCTTTCCATGTTTGCTCAAGCTTCAAAATGTGGGGAATCACAGCTGTTAAGGGTGCAGCCACACCCTTAATCAGTCATGTTATTTAGACAATAGGCATATGTGTCAGGCCTGAGCATATTCATACTAGGCCCTTGACCAAAGAAAGAGCAGCCATGTTGGGCTTCTGAGAGCATTTCCTGTGTCTCTGTCTTGCTTGCCTGCTCCTTCAGTACAGCCCTCCCTCGTGGAAATGAGAGATGGGCCCAAAGTACTCAAGCAAGCTTTAATTGGTTCTTGGCAGCGAAGTGAGCTGTGCGTATCCGTGTGTTTGGGCCTACTATGCTGAGAACCAACATACCAGGTGCACCGGCCCCAATGGTCAGCTATGATGAGAACTCACCCTGTTAATTATTCTTGTGCTTAACTGTCAGCTTCAAGGCCTAGTAGCTATGATGTTTAGCTTAGCTGTTAGCATTAAGCATAAACACTAGAAATGTATAAGAAGTAACGGCTTCCTTTGTTCAGTGTTCAGACCGTGTGTGCGCACGTCTGTTCCCAGTCCTCGTTGGGCATGCCTGTTGCTGCTCAGTGAGGCTGTCTGTTCCAAGTGTTTGTGTCTAGGAGTTCAGACCCTTGAGCGCCACCTGTGAGCCACACTGGTCTGTTCCTGGCTTTATTCTGGGTATGTATGATCTAAAGTTACTCAATAAAGCTGTCTCTTGTGAACAATCTCAGAGCTGACTCCTCATTTCCTTGGGATCCAAACGAAGAGGCCCGACAAGCCCCTGGTTCCCCAGTTGTCAGGTGAAACAGCATATGGAAGAGTATCCTATGCTGTGGTGAGTTGCAGCTTTACCACTACCTTGGAGCTAGATAGCTGTCAGTGGCAGAGTGGTGGACCTACATCCCAGATTTGTGGGGGGAACCATGGAGGCGGGATTTGGACCCAGGCATGCCAGATTTGCATGCAGGTGGGGCAGATTTGGCTCCCAGGCCTGAGGTTTCCTGCACACCTGGCTCAAATAATGTATTATTTCAGGTTAGGGCCATTAACAGATGTGTATCCACCCCACATCCCCATGCATACCAGGGTCCTGTCAATGGAAAACTGAGCCTAAGAGAAAGTGACTTGACCAAACCTACAAGTCACGAGTTCATAGCAGAGGCCAATGATGACAGAGGTGGGACATCAACCAAAGTCTTGCAGGTACCAGTCCATAATGCAGGTGTGGGTTTACTCACCTTTAAAAAAAAACAAAAAACCTACTTCTGCATGTACAGTATTATTACATTAGAGACACAGCCAATGAAATGGGGCCATGCAATTTACTATGTGCAATATGTACAGTCCCAAGGGCAAGATATCATGTGATTATTCTGGATGAATAGATCAGGTCTTATGCACACAGGATTGTTTTTTTCTATGTATCGTAATTATCTGTGTTGAATTTCACTTTGTTGCTATCTCACCCAAAGTTCCAGATGCTTCTCACTACAAAATATTTTGTATATGTAACTCGAAAGAAGCTAGGGTCTCTCTCCTCTTAAAGTTGGGAGCCAGGCTGCAAATAAATTTTCCAGTTAAAGCGGAGTTCTAGCAACACTGAAAACAGAGCACAGGGAATCTCCTTTACTGACATGAATGAACAGGTACAGGAATGCTTCTAAATGTTGCAAGATAATGGCTCTCAGGTGGATTCTTCTATATAAAACATCTCACCTGCCTCTAATTGCAAAACACAGACTGCAAATTCCATATTGTACGAGCAAGGCCATGTCAAGTATTTTAATGAAGGGCTGAAGAGCTTTCCAGGTCCCTTCTGACCCAAAGCAGCATATTTTTCTTCTTCCTGTTATTTGTTATGATCTTTGAATAAGCAATTTTGCATTGTGGATTATTATACTGCTTAAAATTACCATGCCATTTTGTTTTAAGAAAGTCTTTTTTTATGTTAATTAAATACACCAGGAATGTCTTGAATACGCCAGTAACATGTCTTGCTGAGATGTCTTGTTGGTATCAACTGATCCCTGATATTATGATTTTACAGGATTTTCTTCCTGTGTACAATATGATGGTACTTGTACTTGATGATGAGTCATACCCTTAAAAATATAAGGTAAACAAAGATTTCAAAGTAGATGAATATGCCATACTCACTGATTTTATGTGGTGGTGTGTGTGCTGGTATCTTGTATCCCTGCTCCCAGTTCTTTACTCTTGTTGAGTTATCTAAGAGAATTCTCATTTCACATCAATGTTAATGCATGAGAGGTGCTGATGGATGCATTAAAATATTTTTATCTAACAGTACGTAGAGGGAAGCATCCATGGAGAATACTGAAGAGACTTGGTTGATCTAGAGCAGGGCTCTCCAACCTTGGGTCCCCAGATGTTGCTGGACTACAGCTCCCAGAATCCCTTGCCATTAGCCATGCTGGCTGGGTATTTGGGAGCTGTAGGCCAGCAACATCTGGGGACCCAAGGTTGGAGAGCCCTGATCTAGAAGCTGCAATAGAAAACAATGACTAATTCTATGTACTTTCCTTGTCCTGTAAGAAGAATCTGTGCTCATATTGCAGTTGGCATTTCAAAGTAGAGAAAATAAACCTCTAGCATCCCTCTGGGAGGTTTTCTGCAGCAAGGATGTTTCAACAGCAGAAAAAGAACTATTGAAACAACCCTGTTTAGGATTGTGCTGAATATTGGGATGTGTGTGTTAAAAATGTTCCCCTAAATCCTTGCAGATATTAATTTTCACTTTTTAAATTGTTATTCTCTATTGTTGTTGGGTTTTCCCCCTAGGTGTTACTATTACAACCCCATTTTTGTTTCTGTTTAAGGTTTCTTTCTCCTTTCTGCATTATCACATTGACCATCTCAGCCATAGGATCTTGTAATGAATGTGATAAAGTTAAGATGCTATATAACCTATCAGATTGACTACATGCTGTAATCACTGAGGACAAATTCTATTCAGAGTGATGGCAATTTCCTGGATTTGTCAGATGGACAATCCTACCCAGTTGCAAAGAGGGATGAGAGGATTTCCCCTATCTCATTTCTTTCTTTTAGCCCTCTGCTGTACTTCTCCTGAATTCCAGTTTTACTAGGAGAATTTATAAAATAAATTCTGGAATTGTAGCATGCGCGTTCGCTGCAGCTTTTGGTCCCATTTGTTCATTTGCATTTCTTCCCCACTACATTATTAATGTATCAATAAAAGACTGTAAAATAAATCATGATGTGATTGTATATAATATTATCCAAATTCTTTTTGTGCAGTATTTTTCCTCACAAAAGGCAGGATTTCCTTCTCTTATCTGAACTCCCTTCTTGCCAAATCACATTGGGACAATCGAGCAGTGTAGGTGCAGTTGCATCCATAAAATCAAATGTGGATTGGTGAGGATCCTTTACCAGGGGATATTCAGTACACTAAAAGAAAACTGGTGACAAAAAAAGAAATAGGCAAAACCTTTTGGGTGCTGAAAAATGTATATTTATTTACAGAATCATTTGGTTTGATCCTCCTGCTGGCTACATGTTGAGCATGTGCTCTTTTTTCAAAGTCAACACTGCTTGTTCATTCTCAGGGTTCAGATTACTTACCCTGTTGTGACCCTCAGCTCCTGACTTTTAACCTTGGTTGTCCTGCACAGTACATAGTCTGGCATAATGCCGTTGGGTTCTGCTACCTCATCCCAGATAGTTTTGTTAGTAGCTTCCTCAACAATTACAGTTCAGGGAAGAAATAAAGCTCAAGGCACTTGCTAAGTAACAGCAATCTGTACTGATATTAAGAAACCTTGCTTGGGGCTCTTTGTACACAAAGAACTAACATCTAATTTAGTGTAATCTTTCACACCAAGAAAGAAGAAGAAACATGCAAGGTAAAATTGCCCTCTCCATTCCCTCAAAGGATGTTGTGTTTTGGCTTCCTGTAGTGTAAGGCAGCCAAAGACAACAAAATAGGTTCTAATCTTTGCTACCTCTGCGTATGGTCTTGGATTTTTATCGAACTGCTTATTTCCAATTTGAAGCGCCTCCCTTTGGACAAAAATGTCTTCCTCCCACTATGATGCCAGCTCACATAATTTCTCTTCGCACTCAGGCTCAGCATGCTCTGTGAACCTGCTCCTTTCCCTAGGGGCAAGGTTCCTTTTCCTGGAGACAGTACACTTTCATGTTAAGATTCAAGTCCATCCAGACCAAGATTGTTAGGTGAAAAGGAGGCACCCTCTTAAATACGTGGGCTGCTTCTCAAAAGTGCCAGCTGCTCCTTTTCACTTTGCATGGGAAGATTCCATGCTTCCCCCTATAATTCATAATTTCATAACATTTCTTGTGTTCTCTTACATAATCTGATTCCACTTATGAATCAACCATTGTGTTTTCATTTTAAGAATTACAGCACTTTAAGTTGTCTTCTCGTGTGTGTGTGTGTGTGTGTGTGTGTGTGTGTGTGTGTACACATATACATATACGTACATATCTTCATTCATTCCCCTGAAATAATCTGTCAAGGGAGCTGAAGCATTTTGCACAAACCTTGAAGTACAGTCAAGCCTTCAGAAGACATATTAGGTGCTTGTTGAATTATTCAAAAGGAATGACTGCAAACGTTCGGCAGTGGCTTCTTAAATCAGAGGATTGGTTTACTGTGTACCCCATGAATTTACACCTATTTTCATGAATCCACAGGAGCCACCATGTTGGGAATGCTTGGGTGCATATTTAAGGTGTGGGTGTGTGTGACACGTAGGATATAATGTAAGCAGATGAATCCCACAACTTCCTCACTAGCACACACTTTGTTAACCTGAAGTAATAGCTAAATCAGCATGATGTAGAAAAACATGGCATGTTTATAGCACCATTCATGTGATATTACAATATTGTTGTGGGCAAATGCCACAACATAAATGTTTAGGATCAGGGGGAAGTTATTACATTAATTCAGGTGTAAGAGGATGGGGAGGGAAGCTTTCCCTTTCATTCGAGATAGCAAGATTACTGAGCGTAACATACTGATGAACACAGAATAAAGACCTTCCAAATAGGATATTCGGTACTTGCTTTCTTATATCTCATCCTTCTTCTGTTTTTCTTCCTCATTGATATTTAAGATTGCTGCATCGGTAGGTTTCCAGGAGCACAATGGGCTCAGGGGAATAAAAATACAAGTGCTTGCATTTGCTGTACATATTACTCGCTCACCTTTCAGAGAAAGCCTAATTGTCTAATTCTGTCCTGACATTCAGAACCACTCCACTAAGTGAGATAACAAAAAGCAAGGGGGTTATACATCAGTGGTTGCTGATGCAGTGAACAATTCTCTGCAACTGTAAATGCTAAATGTCAGCCACTTTATTTGGACCTCTGCAATAGGCCACAAGTAGACTTTTCAGCATGTGCTTTGCAAAAAAAAAAGGGCAGGGAAGAGATACACTTATGGATCTTTGTATGACTGCACTATTTAGAGCACATAGGGGCAGCCCACATGCAGCCATCAGGGGCCTTCTGTGTAGCCTGCCACAATTGCCGAGCTGCCACCTTCACCTCCATCACACACACACACACACACACACACACACTGAATTTCTCCACCCGTGCCTTTGCTGCTGCCATGATTTTGTTGGAGAAGAAGGTGTGTGAGGAGAGTCACCCCTAGCAAATTCAAGCTCCCAATGAACTACCAAACAGCTGTTTGGCAGGTTGTCAGGATCAAGATTTAAATGGGGAAAGAGTCAGCCCTGCACGTTTGTATGTGAATATGTATGCAGGTATGAGTATATGGTTGAGAGAGGGCGGGGGGGAGGGAGAAAGCATGCATGTGTGTGTGTGTTCATCTGCACACACGTGTGTGCATGTGTGAGGCCCCCGACCCACTGCCCATAGCAGCATACAGCTCTCAGGACAAAAAAGTTGCTCACTCTTGATGTAGAGTATATTAATAGTAAGAAACAACATTCTTCCTTTTAGATAAATTGAGTTACATTGCAGATAAATTACCTCACACCCAAGTTGAAAGTCTCTAAAATCAGATAGAGCCATAAGGGCAAAATGCGGAAATGCCTCTTGCCATCCACTGGCCAGTTAGTAGAAAGATAGTCATATCATCAATGAAATTCATATTTAACTGATGACTGATATAATGATTGTGAGGGGCTTACTGAATTGGTTGCCATGCTTTAAACCTCTCTCATCTTTCTTCATTGGTTTTACAAAGTGTCCATCTACACAGTTCTTTCAGTCCCTTACAAATTATAAAACAGATAGGACATTGCTGATTTAGTTATTGAAATATTTGGGCTCCATAATTCATCTTGTTTGGTGTTCCCTGAATTGTGTGTCTTGGGTGCCTTGATGGCACCTCATGGAGTAATCTATTCTAGTCTCTAGAGCTGAGCGTGGGTCACACACACCTTCCCTGGAGTCAAATTTGGAATAGATCAATCCTTCATATGAATTAACCTGGAGAGCATCTTCCAGACATTCCAAATTAATCTGATCTTAAATGGAGCCTAATCTGAATTTGCACATCCTCTATGCCCCAACAAACACTTGGTGAGGACAGTGAGAATGTACCAGGGCCTGCCAAGAACCCCTTCTGCCACCCACCCTACCAAGATGAGTGGGGCCATTGGGATGGATTCCCTGGGAACTGCTGTGGCAGCAGTGGGGCCTTCGCTTTCATGCTGTGCTTGTTGGAAGCCATAGTAACTACATTTTCCATGGTTCCCAGTGTCCCTGGAAATAGCCACACATTTGCTGCATCTTCCAGAGACTGAGGCCCCATCAGCACTTCAGTTAAAAGAAGTCCTTGTTTCCAGCCTCCTGGGAACAACTGTGGGCTGAAACTGGTCAATTTCTGGTCAGTCCATATTCTAGAAGAGTTTTAGGCCTGATGCAAAATGGAATTGGGAGAGGGGGACACCAAACATCCTGTGTCCAATTCCCCTCTGCCTCATCACTACTATTATCTGCTTTCAGTAGTAGAGATTATGTGAGGCAATCTGTGTGTATGGCAATCGGGGGGGGGGGGGGTAGTCATATGTATATAATAGAGCTTCTGAGGTGGAGGTTTAGAGTTTCAGATCTTATTTTTTAAAATCTGATATACGGGGAGGGCCAGTAAGCAGATGCAAAAGCAAAACTCCTATGTTTTGTCCTCGGAGCCATGGTGGTCTGAGCATGAACTTGGCTTCTAGTGTTGAATGAAGCAGTTGTACAGTGAAGATTGGGGACGGAAGAACCAAGGATACTTGAGCTCAGCAAGATTCTCCAAACTCCACTGTGAAGCTTGCTTCGCCTCACTCCTATTTTCATTTGTGACCTGTTTTTCTTTTCTTTTAAATGGGAAATATGTGCAATTTGAATGGGGAAAGTGCACATTCCTGTGCAGATTTCTCAAAAGCACACATTCCCCACCCCACCCCATTGACTAAAATGTGTGAATTCGTTTTTTATGAGTATTTTAAAGTGCACATTTAAAAAAAAAAGTTGCATTTTTCAAATATGAACAGAAGTTTGAGAATGTGTGAGCTTTTCCAGCAAAATGTGCTTACGTTCACGTTCAGGGTTGCGAGTGGAGCAAGTTCTGATGGTTTGTGAACTGAAATGAAATTCTTATACATTTCAAGTGAAGATGCTGTAAGAGCAACCTTCACAACTGGTCCGCCTCTGAAATGAGCAGCACCCAACACTGCCTCCTTTGATTCAACAGAACTTGTAGGATAAAACCTTTGGATCCATATGTGCTCTGCTGCCTCTAACTGCATATGAAACAGTGAATTGGGGTTGAGCTCACAGAAGGGCATTTCCACTTATTTGCAGGATTGGTTTGGGAAGCACTCACTTCCTGTTGTGCTAGTGGTTGGTTCTGCAGGTACAGCAGAACTAGGGGAGCTGCAGTGGCAGTATTGGATACTGCCCTCTGTGTCTGTGCATGGACTTTGTACTTCAAGTATATTATGCTCTTCCCTTTTACTCAAAATATGGGATGTGTGAGGAATCTGAAAGGGGGGTGAAAATCTGATGGATTTTCATGATTTGGCCCCCTGGATTCTGGTTCGCCAGCCCTGCACTGGCGCCGACACTTGCTATGATGTGAATCGGGCCAGCTCGCAGACTTCCGTCGCTAAAGGGCCGTGGTTTGAGCATTTTTTTTAAACCAAGGGAATTTGTGCAAATGGCACTATTTGTGCCATTTGCGTAACTTTACGCATTTTGCATAAATCACAGTATTTTGCATGTTTTGCGCAAATCGGCACCCAAAAAGCGCGTGGATCTAGCGCAATTTGCAGAAATCCACTGATTTTATTCAAATTGTGCTAGATCCATGTGCTTTTCGGATGCTGATTTGCGCAAAACACCGCAATTCATGCAATTTGCATAAGTTACACAAATTGTGTAAAGTTCCTTAGCTTTTTTAAAAAAAAATACACACAAACCATGCCCATCTTAGAGATGGGAGTCCATGGAAAATCCTTCAACTCGGCCCACTTCCAATAATCAGATCAGAGGCGGGCAGGAAGTCCGTCAAGCTCAAATGAGCCAGACCTCTCAGCATCAGCACATCCTGTCAGGTTTGATAAATAGATAGACAGATAGATAGATAGATAGATAGATAGATAGATAAATAAATAAATAAATAAATAAATAAATCCAGCAATGAGCATAACAATTTGGCTGTTACACAATAAATTCTGACAACTGGCTCGCAGGTAAGAGCTCCAGTAGGCTAGTAGTGTATTCCTCCACCCCACTTCTCCCTGAAATGCACTTTGAAATGCACCTCCAAGTGATTACTGAGGAGTATAACATTGGACTCAGACACATTATAACTATGCAGGATATGAATCCCAAACTTTTCTCCCCCACATTGTGATTATTTTAATGATCACTAAGAACCAAAATTCTAAAACAAAGGCAATGAGCATAATAAAAGATTTACAAACTGTGATCACTGTAGATTCCCAAACACATACATTCTCGGGAATTTATGTCTTTGTGAGGCCCATTTAAGTTTAGCAGGAGCATCACAAGAGCACTGCTCAGGAGAACTACAGACTGGATGGTGCCCCCTGAGTTTTATTTCCTTTCCTTTGTCATATCAGGATCTATTCATTCAAATAATAATAATTTACGAAAAAACTTTCATGATAGGTTTGTGTCAGTGCATAAAGTTTTGTAATGTTCTTAATGGTTATTCCAGACAAAGGGCAGTATCCAATACTGATGCTGTGCTAGTTGGAAGGACCACTAGTAGTGCAAGAGAAAAGTTCCAGTTCTAGTGCAACTGGAAACTACCCCAAACTGCTGCTTCCAGAATGGGACAAGGCAGTAGAGGTCATGGAAGGGAGCTCCGCTGACGACCCATTCCAGAAGTGCAGTTTTGGGTAGTTTTTTTTGTGTTGCAGTGATCATTAAAATGGGAATGACTGCTAGCACAATGTGTTTAAAGTTGATGCATTGCCAGCATTGGATGCTGTCCAGCATTCTCTGTTTTCCCAGAGTACCTTGGCAGAACCTGACCCCACCAGAATCTGGCGGGGTACATAATTGCATATGTGTGTGGTGGGGCGGGGGGACAGGGCTGGCCAGCATAACCTTGCAACCCCTTCACCCATGCTTTTAACGTGTGACAGGGTTTGTATAAACTTCACTCTTGTTAGAATCCTTATCCCTATGGTTAGAGCTAGGATCATAAAGAAGAAACCTTTTGATACCTAATATACTGTCTGATTAAAATTCCATGTAAGGAATACCTCAAAGTGGACAGTAGCCAAATTTTAATCAATCCAACTTGAAAACGTCATTCTAGAGATATTGCAATGATTTGTATCTTTGAGTCTTTGTGTATGTCCTCCTCACTTCTGCAATGAACATGGCTAAAATATTTCTCATTATCAAAACTATGAAATGATGGAGACATTTCAGTCAGATTCTTTTCATGGGCTGTCACAAACATTAATCATTTTCTTATTATAAGTGTCTCAGATGTGGAGCTGGTTTGGATGAATTTCAAGGATCCTCCTCTGAAGAAACAAATATGCTCCAAAATTGAAAAAGGGCTCAAATGACACAGAAGAAAAACACCTACTGTCATTACAGTCATTAACGAACATAACTTTGCTTTCAAGCCAGCCAATTCTTTAATCCTCTAGTATTCTGCTCACAACATTGGGGGGAAATTAGCCTTTTATTCGTAAGGCTATTTCCTTAATACACCTTATTGCCAATTCAATCTAACTTGGTGAGCCGGAGGGAGAGGAATAAAGCCAAGGTGGGGGGAAACTTCATGTCTGAATAAAATTAAGCAGTATCCATTATCAGAGATGAATCAGAATTTCTTGAGGGGAGGGAACAGAGGAGACAAGTGGTGGTCTAGACCTTGGGTGGGAACCTCTCCCCACCAAATTCTGCATTCCATCTAGCAAAAGCCAGCAGGGACTACAGGCCAGCAGTGGGTGAGGCTGCCACCGAAAGTGGGCAGGACCAGGGCGACTCAGCACCCTCTTCTGGATCTAGTTGAGCCACCACTTCCCAGCCAAAAAGAAAAAAACAAAAAGAAGCAAGGGGGGGGGAGAGCAATGAAAGAGGAGAAAGAAAGAAAGAAAGAAAGACAGAACATGACATAAAAGCATATCCATTCACAATAATAGTTCACAACACCATTAATAAAAAGAGAGGGAGAAAAGATTCGACACTTGTGTTTCAAATATATACATTAATATAAGCAGTCCATATATCTAAAGAAGCATCCAAACTAAACTGACGACTGTAGGATATTTGTTCAAGTTAGTGCTGTGCCAAAAATTTCCCCTGCATTTTTTTTTTTACCATCTCATTCAATTTGATAGAAAAGAAATTTCTTTCAAAAAGAAATGTAAAGGAGAAGAAAATTTCAGATAAATTCTCATAGGTTTGGTTTGGGTGTCTTATCTTTCTTATGAGGTGGCTGAGGTCTTTCATTGTTCAATCATATCACCAGCAGCTTTTAGCCTCCTCGGCTTTCTACACTTCAATTAAAGCCCAGCTTTAATTACATCATGAGGTAATACCTCCGATGGATTTTTTTTTTCAGATCAGGAAGTGCAAGCAGCCTGGCTCTGGGAGGGTGCAGGGCAATGGAGAAATGTATAATTGAAAGAAAAAACGCACATAGCACCCTTGGCCACCTCACATTGACAAGGTAAGATCAAAAACACCACAAAAATACATCATGGAGCACCCTGAGAATGAGGCAGAAAAACGGAAGCTTCTTTCACAGGGGAAGAAAACTTTCAGGACATTAGACAGGTTTTGGCAAAGAACTGACTCCACCTCCGTCACCACTGAGCATTCCATCATCATTGTGCATGCTCAGCCCTTACTGACTCGCTTTGGGATTTTTTTTTCTTAAGAGTTTTTGTACTTCTGCCAACCTTGAAGTTTCCCTAAGCCTGCAGATACCAACTACTCATGTGTGAATGGTGCCATTTTGGCTACATAAGGATCCACACTCAGATAATGAATTTCCTATTAGTATATACTATGTAACAGGGATGTTGAAGAGTCCTTGGTTTCGAGTCACGAGTCGAGTCACAAGTCTTTGGACCCGAGTCTCGAGTCCAAGTCCGAGTCCTTGGTCCAAAATGGTGACTCATGAGTCACGAGTCATGAGTCACTCCCAAAGCTGACTCCACGAGTCCCTATTAAAATCAATGGGGTTTTTTCCCAACAAAATAAGGCTACTTCAGATGTGTGGCTTAAATAAATTCTAGGCACAAGCGTGCCTTTTTATTTCAAAACTCTGCAACTGATTTTGACAAGAACAGACCAGGCAGACAAACCGAAAATAACCAGGCAGGCAGAGGAGGCAGGGAACCCCAAAGCAGGCAGGCAGAGGCCCTTGTCTTGGACAATTCAACTGTTGAACTGGTCAAGAAGAGACCAGGCAGGCAGAGGAGGCTGGGAACCCCAGACAGGCAGGCAGAGGCAGCCAAACCCAAAATGTCTGAAAGGTTGCATTTTAGAAAAATGATTTTAAAAAATAAACTTGCTGTACTTCCTAAAACTTATCCATGTTGCATTTGAGGAACATGATTTTTTCTAAATGTTTGGCCCCCATTCTGGAACGGTGAGATCTCATCACAATTCCACCCTCACTGAACACCCGCTCCACTGGTGATGAACTTGCTGGAACCAGAAACACACTCAGAGCAGCCACACAGAGTAATCTCAGGTCCTTCTTCTGCCTCTCCCAAGTACACAACACATCAATCAAAATAAATCTTGACACACTGATGGGGCTGCACTCCTGGTAGCCGTCTATAGTGGCCAAGCAGCAGCACACCTCGCTTCCATGCACTCTTCGCCGGCAATCACGCTCCTCTCCACTCCTTCTGGCACAGCCCAGGGATGTTGAAGAGTCCTTGGTCTCGAGTCGAGTCTCGAGTCCCATTAAAAATATTGGGACTCGAGTCTGAGTCGAGTCAGAGGGGGGACTCAGTCCGACTCACGAGTCGAGTCCTCGAGTCCGAGTCCCCATCCCTGCTATGTAATATAGTATGCTTGCTTCCTAGATAAAATAAAAAAAATCATTATAATTTATATCACTAAAAATTGATATCACTGGCATCTCTAGACATGAAAACCCCTGGTCAGTAACTAGTTTCCCCTCAGGGCAGGAATAGCTTAAGGTATTTTATCACCCTAGGTGAAGTATTTCTTTTTCTTCTTGCTCCATCTTCACACACACTACACACACCACAACATGCCTTTTTCTCTTGACAAGATCACATCATTTTAACAATGATTAATTTTGATTAATCCAAAATTAAGAACTGTACTTAATTTACAGTACTTATGCAAGAACATACCCTTGTTATCACCCTGTATTAAATCATTAATACCTAGTACTACCATTGTCTGGTTCTGTATTTAGCATTGCTGAAGCCTAAAGCGAAGTGTAATTAATTCCCACTTCACCCAAATGCACATCTTCCGTTACTGCAGATCAAGGATTCTAAACATGCACTAGGAAAATGGAATAAAAACCTGGCCAAAGGCAGCTAATCAAGAGTCCCATTTTACATGTGTGATACACTGAGGATCAGAGACAGACCAGGATCATATATTTAAACAGTGGCAGCAAATCTTGTTTTACTTTTCAAGTTTAAAGCAGCAGCAAATTTTGAAAACATTCTTAAGGAATAAAATTTAAAAACAAAACAAAACCCATTTTGTAATTGAGAACACAGACAGTCTGATCCTATGCATTTTTACTTAGAGGAAAGTCCCGCTGAGTTCAATAGCATGAATCTGATCCCCTTGGTGCTTCCTCCAGAAAACTGCAATGGCACCTGCAAAATTAGGCTCCCCAGGAAACCACTTGTTGTCTTATTGCAGAATCAGCCCTACCACAGAGCCAGTGTGGCGTAGTGGTGAGAGTGTTGGACTGGGACTCTGAGGATCCTGGTTCTCTAGTCCCCGCTCAGCCATGAAACTCACTGGGTGACTTTCGGCCAGTCACTGACTCTCAGCCTAACCTACCTCACAGGCTTGTTGTGAGGATAAAATGGAGAGGAGGAGAAGGATTATGTAAGCCGCCTTGGGTTCCTTGCAGGAAAAAAAGGTGGGGTATAAATATAATAAATAAATAAAATAAATAAATACCTAAATAAAATAAAATAAATAGAAGAAAGAGTGAGGGTTGCTGGGCCTGCACCAGATTCAGTTGGGAGAAACTTTTACTGCACAAATACTAGGAATATATATATATATATTCTATATTAATATTTCTATATTTAGAAATAGATTTTTATTATAAATAAATCATACTATTGAAAACAATATTCTTTACAACCCACCGCAAAAATGTGTTACAAATTCGCCATCCAAATTTCAAGATTCAAGATTTTTCAACAATACAAAAAATAACTGAATAACACACATACAACTTATATAGTGCTCCCAATACCGTGGGACCAAATAATACATTATATCTCTATAATCTATACTTATTCATTATTCCAAAAATACAACATATCTTGACACGGCATACTCCCTTTCCCCTTGTTTAACACAAAGTCCAAAAATAAACCCCAAATATCCTTAACAATATTTTTCTTTAATTGCCCCCTTTTGCATTTGATATTACAAGTCAACATATAATTTAAAGCCATATCCCATACTTCTTTATACCAATCGGTGACAGAGAAAACTTGCGGAATTTTCCATTTTCTTGCTATCATTAATCTACCTGCCGTTAACAAATTTACAATTAATTCTTTAACATTTTGAGGACCGGCCACCTTTTCAGTTATTGATAACAATGCTAATGTAGGACAAACTTCTAAGTCAACACCAACAATTTCTGATATTTCTTCAAAAATCTTTTTCCAAAAATCCATTACATTTTTACCACTCCACCACATATGAGCATATGTACCCAGCTCCTGACAGCCTCTCCAACACATTGGAGAACATTTATTATCTATTCTATTTAATCTCACCGGAGTCAGATACCATCTCCAAATTAACTTGTAAAAATTATCTTTAATTCTTATTGACATATTTTTCAATATTCGCCTATCCCAAATCTTATTCCACTCTTCCTTTGATATTTCCTCTTCAAACTCTATATCCCAAACTATTTTAAAATTTTCCACTTGCTCTTCTGATTTCTGCAACATTTTATATATCTTCTTTGTAATACCTCTAGCTGATGGATTTCAAGATTTTCTAACTAATATAGTTACAGATCTACACTAACTTACACTAATACATTGACTGTAATTCCTAATCTACGTTTGAGGTCTTTCAGTGTCCATCAGTCTGTCACGTAATTGGTGGTGTAAATTCCTCCATCCATGGCCAGAATTTCTTCCACGTTATCCGAGGCAGTCTTTCTTTCTCATACTGGCTGATTGCTTTGATTCTATTTTGCACATATGTAACAGAGCCCTCTACGTTAGATAGTTTCTGAGTTTTAAGTTCTTTGTTTCTTTGGAAAACCAAAGCCAGCAATACAAAAAGGTTTACTAACCGGGCAGTTGACCATGGCACGACCCAGAAGTCCCTTATCCTTGAACATTCTTTACAGTTCATTTGCCTTCTACTTCTTTTTTTCATGATTTTTTTTCCTTGGACCTTTAATTCCCCCCTCAGGTTCACACTCTGGTGCTATAGTTTCCCAGCTTTGGTGAGCCAAATCCAGCCATTCTAACATTTTTGCGACTTTATTCCATGTTTCTACTGCAGTTGGGCAAATTTTTATAAAGTGTTTGATGGTCTCTGTTTGAGGGACCCCTGTTTGGATAGCCTGTTCTTGACACCTCAAATGAACACAAGCCTGGTCAGCATGAGAGAGACAAGGTTTTGCTGCTTGCCAGGGATGTTGAAGAGTCCTTGGGCTCGAGTCACGAGTCAAGTCACGAGTCTTTGGACCTGAGTCTCGAGTCCGAGTCTGAGTCCTTGGTCCAAAATGGTGACTCACGGGTCCCGAGTCCTGAGTCATTCCCAAAACTGACTCCACGAGTCCCTATTAAAATCAATGGGGTTTTCCCCCAACAAAATAAGGCTACTTCAGATGTGTGGCTTAAATAAATTCTAGGCACAAGTGTGTCTTTTTATTTCAAAACTCTGCAACTGATTTTGGCAAGAACAGACCAGGCAGACAAACCCAAAATAACCAGACAGGCAGAGGAGGCAGGGAACCCCAAAGCAGGCAGGCAGAGGCCTTTGTCTTGGACAGTTCAAACTGTGGAACTGGTTAAGAAGAGACCAGGCAGGCAGAGGAGGTAGGGAACTCCAAACAGGCAGGCAGAGACAGCCAAACCCAAAATGTCTGACCCTAACCCTAACCCCAACCCCCCACAACAACACATCAATTAAAATAAATCTGAACATATCGTTGGGGCTGCGCTCCTGGTAGCTGTCCATAGTGGCTGAGCAGCGGCGCGCCTCGCTTCCATGCGCTCTTCACCAGTGATCGCGCTCCTCTCCACTCCTTCTGGCACAGCCCAGGGATGTTGAAGAGTCCTTGGTCTCGAGTCCCGAGTCCCATTAAAAATATTGGGACTCGAGTCAGACTCGAGTCAGAGGGGGGACTCAGTCCGACTCATGAGTCGAGTCCTCGAGTCCGAGTCCCCATCCCTGCTGCTTGCACCTTATAAACCTGGTGGTAAAAGCGCCACCGGGTATCTCACAACTTATACGGGATCCTAGGGTCTTTAAAATACTCCAGCGTATAATGTGGTTCCCTTAGGTACTAGAAAGGCCACTTATGCCTCACTGAAGACAAGGAACCACACTACTAAAAAAAAGAGAAGAGAGGGCACCAATCTCAATAATATTTGCATATGCAAATGTACATGTTTAGCTGCAAATTTAAGTGCAGCATGCCAAAAGGAAGAATTCAGGATGTTCTTGTTGACCATTCATTTTGACTGCCCAATCTAGACTGATTCCAGAGACCCCTGGAAGTGCACAGGGAGCCAGGATTTCTAACCCTAACCCCAACCTTAAGCTTTGGGCAGACAAAGTAAGCAGTCAACAGGAACACCCTCAGTTCTGAATTTGTGCATGCTATCTGAATGCATAGGATTTTACGTGCATGTTAGAGTTAGGGTAAAGCTTCAGGTTAGAGTTAGGGTTAGGAAAACCTGGCTCCCTGTGTTTAATCAGGGGCCTAGAACTAGCCAAGATTGGGCAGACAGGGTGAGCAGTCAACAAGAACACACTCACTGCACACTTTGGGCATGCTGTCTGAATACATAGGGACTTTACCTCCATGTTAGGGTTAGGGTTAAGGTTAATCTTTCAGTTAGGGTCAGGAAAACCTGGCTACCTGGGCATGTCCAAGGGTTAGGAATCAGCCTAGACTGGGCAGACAAACCGAGCAGCCAACAAGAACACCCTCAGCGATGCCTTTTGGCATGCTGTCTGAATACACAGGGATGTTACCTGTGCATTTACACTAAGGGTTAAGGTTCGACTGAGGGTTAGGGTTAGGAAAACCTGGCTCCCTCAGCATGTTTAGGGACCTGGAAATAGCTTAGATTAGACAAAGTGAGTGGTCAACAACAAAGTGCTGCCAAAGACAAATGTAAAATCCCTATTAACCCTCAGCCATCAAGCCCAAAGGCAGAACTGAGGGTGTTCTTCTTGACCACTTGCATTTTCTTCCCAATCTAGTCTAGTTCCAGGCCCTGGGACCCAGGTTTTCCTAACCCTAATCCTAATCATAACCCCCTAACCCTGAACCTAACCTGAAGCTCAACCCTGATCCTAGGTTAATCAGTCTGCCCAATCTAGGCTGATTCCAGACCCAAGGAGCCAGGTTTTCCTGACACTAACCCGAACCTGAAGCTTAGCCCTAACCTTAACAAACAGGTAAAAGCCCTGTTTATTCAGACAGCAAGCCAAAATGAATCACTCAATCATTCTTGTTGACGGCCTGCTTTGTCTGCCCTATCTAGGCTGATTCCAGGACCCTGGAAGGGACCCACATTTTCTTAACCCTCACCCTAACACGTAGAACTGTGTTCTTGTTGACCACTCACTCTGTCTATCAAATCTAGGCTAGCTCCAGGCCTCTGGAGGACATGCACAGGAAGCCAGATTTTCAAAACCCTAACCAGAAACTGAAGCTTAACCGTAACCATGATGTGCAGGGGGAAAAAATTCCTGTGTATTCAGGCAGCCTGCCCAAAGGCATCACTGAGCTTGTTCTTGTTGACTGCTCACTTTGTCTGCCCAATCTAGCATAATTCCAAGCCACTGAACATGCATACAGACCCAGGGTTTCCTAACCCTAACCCTAACCTGACCCAAACCCTAACATGGAGATGGAGGTAAAATCCCTCTGCATTCAGACTTGAAGCCCAGAGGCAGAACTGATGAGGATGTTCTTGTTGACTGTTTAATTTGTCTTCCAAATATAGGCTAGTTCCAGTCCTCTAGACATGCACAAGGAGCCAGGTTTTCATAACCCTAAGCCTAAGCTGAAGCAGAACCCTAAAGCTACACATAGGTAAAATCCCTTTAAATTTAAATGGCATGACAAAAGGACACACTCAGCATGTCCTTTTTGATGGCTCACCTTTTCTGCCCAGTCTATGCTAGTTCCAGGCCCCTTGATAGGCACATGGACCCAGGCTTTCCTAACCCTACCCTACCCTAACCCGAAGCTTAACCCTAACATGCAGGTAAAAACCCTCTTTATCTAGACCTCTGCGAGCGGCGGCCTGATCTCGCTCTTCGCCGGCGGAGAAAACCCTAACCCCAACCTTAAGCTTTGGGCAGACAAAGTGAGCAGTCAACAGGAACACCCTCAGTTCTGAATTTGTGCATTCCTTTGGGAATGCTGTCTGAATATATAGGGATTTTGCCTGTGTGGCAGTTTTAGGGTTAAGCTTCAGTTTAGGGTTAGGGTTATAAAAATCTGGGTCCATGTGCATGTCCAGGGGCTTGGAACTAGCATAGATTAGGCAGAGAAAGCCAGAGGTCAACAAGACAAGAACAGTTATTCCCTGCTGAAGGAAAGGAAACATATTAGAAAAACACACTTCAGGGAAAATGCCTTTCAGACCCAGGACCTTAGCCATAAACTTGTGATGTGTGATTCTGGTAGCATTCTGCTGAGTTGAGCTAAACAGGGGAGACTGCTTAAAGAGGCTCGGAACAAGAATTTGAATGGAAGCCTCATAGATCCAAGGCCAAAGCTTTGTTCATTGGGTCATACTCAGTATTATGCCCTAGGAAATAGGTAGGCTATTTTATTTTCAGAAAGCTAGAAACATTTTTAGAGGTCCATTTCTAGAAAGCCAGATTTCACTAATAGATTTCGGATGGCAAGCTGCCAAGTGGGAAAGTGCAGCTTCTAAGATATATCTCTTTTTACTTAGGACTCATTAGCAACAAGCAGCTGTTGGTTCATTCAGTATTAATGAAAGCCATAATGAAAGACACCCACTTGTGGGAAGAGGTGAATTTGGAGGGAAAGAGAATGAAAGTGAGAGTATATTAAAAAAAAAAAAAAAAAAAAAGGACTCTGCACCAAATTGCAAAGTATCAGTCAGACTGGCCAGTGTGTGAGTGTAATAAAATACAATTTTGTGCAACCTCCAGAGAATAATTATGAGAAGTCATACAAGTCTTCATTCTCCTGGATAAGCCCCCAACAATACTTCTTGTAGTTAGCTGGTAAAAAGAATGATCAAAGCTTGAAGGACATTGGGCTATGAATCACTACATAGCTGCCCAGTGTAGCTTTCTATATTAGCAACTGTGCAGCTGATGCTTGGAAGGTTTCTCCTTGGGCATTGCTAGTGTGCACCATGCCACCACAATCCCTGGCTCAAAGCACACGGTTTGAGGTCATGAAATGAAAACCAACAGAAACATGTGGTGAGCTGCTGTATGTGAACAGCTTGCTTTCCAGAGCAGCCTCTGCATTTGGGGTCAGCAGTGGGCAAGCTCCTGAATCAAATATAGTTTCCGGAGGGGTGCTGGCTGGGTCCTCAATCATCAATACAGAAGCAAAAACTAGATATGGAGAAAATATAGTTGCTGTGGCAAGGAGGTGTGTTATTTTTTCTTTCTTTTTTTTAGATGATAGGTTCCTTGGAACTGGGACCTGTCCTCTGGCAGTCTGTAAACCACCATGCACATTGATGGATTGCATACCACTACTACTACCACCAGCAGCAGCAGCAGCAGGAGCAGCAGCAGGAGCAACAACAACAACATGCCAAAGCCCACTTCCTGTTCTTACTACGTACTTCCTGTTCTCTCAGTCTACATCACCTGGTATGCAGTGTTGTAAGGCTTTACAGGCAAAACTCTATGTAAGGATAGCACACGTTTCTGACAACACTCTTCTAAACTGCACTAAACAAAAAGTTGGTTTCTCTCATCTGGATATCAGTGTACATATATAGCTTTTTCTAGACTCATGCATTCTCAATGTACAAAATCATTTATTTCATTTATGTTTATTGAAATAACAATGTGAGCAATTATACTAAGTAAAGGAGAATTGGGAATTGGGGAAGGATAAGTAAATTATGTCCGCAGGAAACATAAACACTCAGCATCTTTATCACAATAAGGTCTTTACTGAATAGAACATGGATGGAATCTGTGAGTCGCTGATTTGCAAAACAATTCCATTTTTAAAAATGTGTAAAATGATTAATTACCCGATGAATGAGTACGGATGACCCAGAGCATCAAAATGAAAGTCTTTCTCTCCCAGTTCACAGATATTCATGCAATCCAAACTAGTACTAACAGTTCTTTCGAGATAGCATAGTGGCCCCCTGCTTGTTAGGTGACCTCTAGGGAATGAATTTGTGGGCTCAGCTCATTTTGTTGGCCACAGACATAGTTATCAGAAAAGACACTGTTTTCTGGCTCAAGAAAGGACAAAGTGATTTCTTACTGAACCTCCTTCTGGATATTATTTCCCCAAATGGAACTGAAAGGAACTCCTCTATGTGAATTTAATTTAGAAACAAAGGGAACTAAGTTTTCCCCCCTCCCATTTTGCCTTTAAGCAAAGAAAATTGTATCAATACATAAATCTTCATCTAAACCACACAGGCATGTGGCAAGGCACTACTCATAAAGCTCTGCACTGACTGAATTCAAGATCTGGGAAAGGGGACAGAATAAGGATAGTTTCATTTTGAAGGGAAGAGTGTAGCGGGAAAGTGGGTCATTTATCTAATAGTTTACTCTGCCTGGACCAGCCCCCGTTGGCTTTAGGCTTTTGAAAACTTTTCTGGCAAAGAAATTCTGAAGAAGAAAGCAAACATTATGTTAACAAGAAAGTGAGGATCAGATATATTATATAGCTTCTTTTCAGGAAATAATTGACAAGATACTGGGCAGTATCCAGAACCCACTGCTAGCGCAATGGGGAGCAAGCAGTTCTTGAAACAACTGGAAACAAGCAGAAACACTCATTTTTGGAATGCGGCAACTAGTAAGCAAAGCTCGCAGAAGGGAGTTCTGCTGACCTGTCCCAATCTGGAATGGAGTGTTTCTGCTTGTTTCTGGGGTTGGTTTAGGAAGTGCTAACTCCCCGTTGCATTGCAGGAGCAACAGAATGAGCAGAACTCCAGTGGTAGTATTAAATACTGCCCACTGGGTTAGTAACATTCCTGGACAAAAGGTAGCCAATGAATCTTTCAAATACAATATTGTAATAATCGTCCTTTTCAGATTTGGGACCAAGGGCAAATTAACTATCTCTGACAGACTGGATATATCAAGGGCATCCTCTTTTTCAGATCAAGGGCATCTGTTACGTTTTCTTCCTTGTCTTTTCCTTTCCCTTCCTTTTGCTCAGTCTCTTCCTGCTCATTAACAGGCATGAACATTCCTGTTAATGAACAGTATACATCCTGTGTCTTGCTTTGTTTTGTAAAGTATCATGCTCATTGACAGCACTGCAAAAATGATAAATGAACAAAAAGTTCCCCCTCATGATCCATTATGGCTTTACACTTTGATACGTGTGGAAGTGAAACACAACGCCAGCAATCTGAGTTTAGCAGTGGGCACTTTCCCATCAGTTGAGTTCAGAAATGGGTCACCAATTATGAGCTTTTTTGTGTGGAGAATATTAATGGGGGGGGGATCATTTTTAGGAGATGTCAATCTACTCATAGTGCTGGTCCCACTACATCATATTGCATTAAACTCTCATTTATTTTAATCCAACATTTTTATGTAACACAATGAGGCTTCTGGGGGGGGGACGACAACTTTACTTGGCCTTGTAATGGTTCACAGTGCCACAACTGTTTTGGGAGGCTGGCCAGTTTTGTATGTGTCTATGTGATTGGTAGTTTGCCTTCTTCTGGAAAGGACTACCTGAGCAGGACCGACGAATACATGGAGTAGGCTTTGCCATCAAAAATGAGCTAGTGAACTCTTTGTCAGAAGTTCCTACTGGCATTAACTAATGCCTGATAACTCTTCGATTAAAGCTCGCCAATAACCAGCAGGTAACTATCTTGAGCGCTTATGCGCCAAGCCAACATTAGATGCTGATGAAGACATCAAGGAAAATTTTTATACCCAGTTGGACACTCTCCTGTCAGAGATACCTAAGGAGGATAAAATTATCCTCCTGGGCGATTTTAACACAAGAGTCGGGCGTGAATTTGATTTATGGCCAGAAACTATTGGAAAAGACAAAGTTGGTAATAGCAACCCAAACGGAATCTTACTTTTGTCTATATGTGCAGAGCATAATCTCACTATTACAAACACGCTCTTTCGACAAAAGAATAAGTTTAAAACATCATGGCAGCACCCACGGTCAAAGCACTGGCATCTTCTGGATTATGTAATTGTCCGTGTTAGAGATCGCCATGATGTACTTCTTACTAGGGCCATGGTGAGTGCTGACGACTGCTGGACAGACCACCGACTAATCCGGTCCACTATGGTTATCAACATTGCTCCCCAACGTAGGCTTCAAGGAAGGAAACCAAGGCGTAAAATGAACATCCACGCCCTTCAAGATCCTATTAAGCAAATTCATCTTCAATCACTTCTTAAGGAACATCTACCTACAGGAACCTCCTGACAACATTGAGGACCATTGGTCTAAGCTGAAAACCTCCATTACTGCAGCTTGTGAACAAACTATTGGATATGAAACTAAGAAACATCAGGATTGGTTTGATGAAAATGATAATGAGATTAAATATATAATTGACCAAAAAAGGAAAGCCTTCCAAATATGGCAAAATGATATTAACTGCGCTGCCAAGAAAAAAATCTATGCTAGTGCAAAGGCTGTGGTCCAAAGAAGAACAAGAGAACTTAAGAACGCCTGGTGGAAAAAGAAAGCTGACGAAATTCAACAACTTGCAGAATCTCATGATGCACGGGGCTTTTTTAAGGCCACAAGGGCCATTTATGGACCAAAAACCTATGGTACAAACCCTTTACAACCAAAAGATGGCACCAAACTCTTAAAAGACAAAGAGTCTATTGCACTGCGTTGGAAAGAGCATTATTATGACCTTTTAAATCGTAAATCTAAGGTGGATAATGAGATTTTTTCGCAAATCCCGCAAAAACAAATTAGAGAGGAACTTGCAATACTCCCCACTTTGGATGAAGTAAAAAAAGCCATTAATCAAATGAAGAATAACAAAGCTAGTGGACCAGATGGGATTCCTGCTGAAATCATTAAAGAAGGGCCCCCCGAACTTGTACAACATCTTCATAAACTCATCGAAAAAATCTGGATAAGAGAAGAGATCCCAGAAGACTTCAGGGATGCCATAATTATCACCCTCTTTAAGAAAGGTGATAGAACAGACTGTGGAAACTATCGGGGCATTTCTCTCTTAGCTACCGCAGGTAAAATATTTGCCAGGATTCTCGCAAACCGTCTTCTATCTATTTCAGAAGAGATCCTTCCTGAAACTCAATATGGTTTCCGCCCCTCTAGAGGGACAGTAGACATGATTTTTACTGCACGTCAGCTCCAAGAAAAATGCCGGGAGCAAAATCAACCCCTTTATATGGCATTTATTGATCTTGCTAAGGCCTTTGATACTGTAGACCGAACAGCTCTCTGGACTATCCTTATGAAAATTGGATGCCCCAATAAATTTGTGAATATCTTGCGACTTCTCCATGACAACATGACGGCAACAGTCTTGGACAACAACGGCTCTCATGGTGCTCCATTTAAAGTGGGATCAGGTGTTAAACAGGGATGTGTTATTGCCCCAACATTATTTGCTATTTTCATCGCCATGATTTTACATCTTGTCGAGAGGAAACTTCCCACTGGTGTGGGAATTATATATCGAACAGATGGAAAGCTTTTTAATCTCAGCAGGCTGAAAGCAAAAAGTAAGGTAATTACAACCTCCATTGTGGAACTTCAGTATGCTGATGATAATGTGGTCTCCGCACATTCAGAGGATGATCTCCAAACTATCCTAAATGCTTTTGCAGAAGCATACGGAAAACTTGGTCTCTCACTTAACATCAAAAAAACCAAAGTGCTTTATCAGCAAGTGCAAGCTAACCCTTTGGTGATGCCATCTATCCAGCTTGGTGGGACAAAACTGGAAAATGCCGATCATTTTCTTTATCTTGGCAGCTATCTTTCTGTTACAGCTAACATCGACAGTGAAATCCAGCATCGTCTGAGCTCCGCTAGTGCCGTGTTTTCTTGAATGAAACATAGAGTGTTCGAGGATCGGGATATTTGTAAGAAGACCAAAACACTGGTTTATGAAGCCATTGTATTACCAACTTTATTGTTTGCCTGCGAAACATGCACTATCTATAAACGTCACGTCAAACTCCTTGAAAGATTTCATCAACGTTGCCTCCGGAAAATCCTGCAAATTACTTGGGAAGATAGGCGGACAAATGTCAGTGTACTGGAAGAAGCAAAGACTACTAGCATTGAAAAAATGATCCTTCAACGCCAACTTCAGTGGACCGGTCATGTTGTTCAACTGCCTGACTGCCGTCTCCCAAAGCAGTTACTTTATTCCCAACTCAAGAATGGAAAGCGGAATATCGGTGGTCAATATAAGAGGTTTAAAGATGTTCTTAAGGCTAATCTAAAAAAATGCAATATAAACATCAAAAACTGGGAAGCTCTGGCCCATGAACGATCTAACTGGAGGTTGGCCTTTCACAAAGGTTCTATGGACTTTGAAGAAGCCCGAGTGCAAGGTGAAAGGGAGAAACGTGCTAAGCGAAAAGCACGTCAAATGAATCCTTTACAGGACCATCTTCCATCTGGTAACCTGTGTCCTCACTGTGGGAAGCTGTGTGGATCTAGAATTGGCCTCCACAGTCACTTACGGACCTATCGCTAGAGTCTACACAATTTTCTTTAGAATTTTCCTCCTTCTAAAATCACCTTTTTGTAAAATTTTATCCTGGAAGACAATCTTACTCGGTCACGAGTGATCGCCTGATGAGTTTGCCACCACCACCAGCTTTTCCCTCTAACACTGGGTATGGGCCCCCCCAGAGGTACAAGCTACTTATCTGCCTGGGATGAAGTAGCAACCAGCTGGGGCCTCCCATCACTGCAGGCAAGGAGTCTGCTTTCCTCTTACTTTTCCAGAGATGCAAAAATGTAAACATAGGTAGATACGCCAAATGGTGAAAGAAGCCTCTTTGGGAATTGCTAGAAACTCATGCTCAAACATCAGGTCCAAACTGAAGGAAGATCTTTATTAAAGGATAATAAGAGACAACAGGAAATCAGAATGGGTACTTGAAAATAAACAAAATAAAAAGCTTACTAACCTATGCCAAACATTTTGATGTAAAATACTCACAATGCAGGGGTCACCTGGAGAGCTGAAATGCACACAGCATTTCTGGGTAATCAAAGGAGTTGGTGACCAGAGGAACTAGAGACCAGTGTTACAGAGTGACCAAGTGACAAAAGAATGAAGAACCATATTTCATTTGATTATGTTTTTTTAGGGGTGGGCAGAGATGACCGCTCAACAGGTTTCACCAATCAGAGGAGTGACACATAAACAGGAAGATCCTTTTTGGGCTAGGAGATGGACTACCAATGTGTTAGTTAAAAAGGAGATGGCCTTTGCTATCTCTGACAGACTGGATATATCAAGGGCATCCTCTTTTTCAGATCTAGAAGCCCCAGAAAAGATGTGTGTTATTATTCCAAATAGGCTACGGATGCCAGCATCCTGGTCAAAGATGCTTGTAGCTATAGAGAAATAGAGGCTCAGCATCACAGGCCTCACCATAGTTGGAAAAGATCATGAAAATATACACTAAGGGAATAGCTAAGATAAAATGCAAGCACTATACATCAATTGGCTTGGGACTCCCAAGCTGAGGGTTCTCCAGAGTTTGCTTGGACAACCTTAAGGATCACTCAGTTCCTCCTGGTGCCTACCACTGAGGCTCTAGAGCTTCTCTGAGTTTACCCATTGCTGTTAAATTCTCCTGGTGTGTATGTGTGTGTTTGTTAATCACTCTCTGAGTTTAGCTGATTTAGGATACAATCCTATGGTCCCAGGAAAGGCATATCAGGGACCGTAGCAGGGCTGGTGTCAAAGGTAGGCATAATTCAGCATCTGACAGCAGGGCCCTGCGACGACACGGCCCTTTACACTTTAGGACCAGGCGCATAACCCTTCTCAGGCTAAGCATCAACACTTAAAAACCTGAGTGGAGGGTCAAATGAAACCTTTCCCCTACTAATGAGGGAAAAGATTAATTCTGGTTATTAAGGATCTATTTTTAAATTTATGATGCTGTGGATACAAAGGTGTGTGTGTAGATGTAAAAGTAAAGCAGGTTAATAACGCCAAGCTGACACGTAGGATTTGGGTAGCAAACAAAATAAAAATAAGTTTATTTTGATTCTCAGAATCTTAGTTCCAGAAAATAAACCTGCCTACGCACCAAACACTTTATAATTAGCCTAAGTCCCTATAATTCTAAATTCTTTCACTCCTCATACAGGCACTGATTTCTTTTAAAACTCCTGACAAGACACAAATAATCCAACTAACCTAACTCTCAACTCTCCTCACACTCCAAACACTCTCCCATAACACACTACTTCTTAACTCACTTAAACCTAACTAACTCCGACATCACTCAAACACTCCTTATATATATGGTGGATGATATGAGGAGGGCTTTGGATAGGGGCGAATGCTCCTTTCTAGTCCTCCTCGATCTCTCAGCGGCTTTTGATACCATTGACCACGGTATCCTCCGTGGAGGGGTTGGGCTTGGGAGGCACTGTATTGCAGTGGTTCCGGTCCTTCCTCTCTGGAAGGTATCAGAGGGTAGTTCTCAGGGAGGAGGCTTCGGACCCTCGGCCGCTCACTTGTGGAGTGCTGCAGGGTTCCATCCTCTCCCCGATGTTATTCAACATCTACCTCAAGCCGCTGGGAGCTATCATCAGGAGGTTTGGGGTGCGGTGTCATCAGTATGCGGATGACACGCAGCTCTACCTCTGTTTCAAGTCCTCACCGAGGTTGGCCGTTGAGACCCTGTCCAAGTGCCTGGAGGCAGTGGCTGGCTGGATGGGAAGGAACATGCTGAAATTGAACCCCGACAAGACTGAGGTACTTCTGGTGGGGGACAAGGGGAGGTTAGGGAATGTTGACCTGGTGCTGAAATTGAATGGGGTACATCTCCCCCAGGACCAGGTCCGCAGCTTGGGGGTCATTCTAGACTCCCAGCTGTCCATGGAGGCTCAGGTGGCAGCTGTGAGCCGGGCGGCGCTGTATCAACTCCATCTGATACGGCAGCTGCGCCCCTACCTTCCTAATCACCTGCTCCCATCAGTGGTTCATGCCTTGGTCTCCTCTCGCCTAGACTACTGTAATGCGCTCTACATGGGGTTACCCTTGAAGACGGTTTGGAAGCTACAGCTGGTACAGAACACGGCGGCTCGCCTGGTTAAAGGCAGCCGCTGGCGGGATCACATCACGCCAGTGCTGAAGGATTTGCACTGGCTACCAGTTGCTTGCCGAGCCGAATTCAAGGTGTTGGTTTTGACCTTTAAAACCCTATATGGCTCTGGTCCAGTCTATCTCAAGGAGCATCTCCAGCAACACCAATTGGGCCGCTCAACAAGATCTGCCACGGATGGCCTTCTCCTTGTCCCTTCAGCCAGAGCAGCTAGACTGGTGGGGACGAGGAAGAGGGCCTTTTCTGTGGCAGCCCCCGTACTGTGGAACTCTCTCCCGAGTAACCTCCGCCCTGCCCCCTCTCTGCTAAGCTTCCGTCGCTCATTAAAAACCTGATTATTCAGGCGGGAATATGGGGTGGGTTAAGATTTTAAAATTTTTATATTGTTTTAAATGTATTTTATTGTTTTTATTCTATGTACATCGCCCAGGGTGGCCGGTTGCCGGCCAGATGGGCGATAAATAAATAAATAAATAATAATAATAATAATAATAATAATAATAATAATAATAATAATAATAATAATACTCCCCCCACCCTTTCCAAGACATCACAAACCACATCCACTCGGTTCAACATTCTAGACACACTAAACATACTAATGTAGACATACACCAGGGAACTGAATTGTGGGGTTACGCCACAGGGCCCACTGACAAAAGCCCCCTGGATTTGCTCCTCCTCTTCACCATTGCAACCTCCTTGTTCACCTGCCCCTCCCTCTGGCCCAGACAATGCTGGTGCTAAGGAGGAGGAGTACATATCACTGCCTAATTACTCCCTGCAAGCAATTATCAAGCAAGCAAGCAAGCAAGTGGTAGCGATGATGAGAAAGAGGATGAGGAGCAAAATGAGCTGGTGACATTGGCTGTGGGAAGGTAGACTCACTGAGAGCGGAGGTGCACTGAGGATGTGTGGCCCAAGAGCCCTTAAAAACTTTGAGCGGGCACTGGGCCATAGAATGTTTTGGATCTCCCCCTTCAAGGACAAAGAGAGAGGTCCCACCTTGGCAAGGGAGATGTGACCTTGCAAACCCACTATCAGCTGCCATCAGTGGAGGCAAAAACTAAGGGAGCATTCTGTGGGAATGTCAGAAGCAGATTGGGGGAAGGCTTGGATTCATAGGCTGCCCATTCTCCCACAACGCATCCCTGAAATTCGAGACATTTACATCAGCCCTGGAGCTGGCAGATATCATCCCCCCCCCATTGCCCTCCCATTAAAAGGAAAACACACACACACACACACACACACACACACACTGGTCCCTCACTTCTGCCTGGCTGGTGCAGGCCTAGCAGGACATTGGAGAAGGCAGCTCCTCCACCTTCAGACTTTCTGCCCACACACCAGTAGGATTGCTATACTCACTTACCTGGAGCAAGCCCCATTGAACTCAACAGGGCTTACATTCCTTGACTTCAAAAGTCCCCATTTGAATTCATTCTCCTGCTATATTGAAAGTTAGTGTTCATAGTGTCAGAAAATTTAGGGTTGTGTATAATACAAAATGATAGTTTAGGTATAGGGCCAGTCAGCTAAATACGAAGACAACAAATAACTTATGTGGTCAGCGAACATTATCACAATATCCCTTAAAGGCAAGATGACATATCATGCTATAATCTAGATTTATACTCAAGCTGCTACAGCATTTCGTGATAACGCAGATACTCATAACTAAAGGCTCAAGGAAAATAAAAATAAAAACAAGAAGCAATCTGCTTAGGAAAAATAATACAGGCTTGGGCTGGGAATGCCTTGATCGTTTTCTACATTATGACCATAGCATATGTACTTTGATATTGCCAATTAAAGGCAAATTATTTTCAATAAATATTAAACACCTTTGTTCTCATTTTCACTAAATGGAAATGCTTACCAATGGAAGAGATGCACACTTATAATGAAGCTCCAAGCGCACATTTATACTGAAGCTATGAAAGCATGCAAGGAAGGGGAGTGTCGTAAATCTGTCCAGTTCCAAGATAAGCCGTGGTCGTTATCATAGTCCGAGAGTCGAAGCCAAAATATATCATTCCAAGATACAGCAAACGTAAACCAGTTCAGGATCAGGTAGTGATGAATCACATACCTTTGGGGGGACCTGCCTCACCTTGCCTCTCTGCACTGGGCCCCCCCGCCGCTCGATTCTCAGCGGCGTGGAGCGATTCTCCGCACCGCTCGAGCTGCCCACTCGAGCCACGACGGTCCCGTTGCATCACTTCTCGCTGGCCGGAAGTGACGCAACAGGACCCTGCCCCGTTTTAAGACCTGTTGCCCTGGTTTGTACTGAAAAGATGCAGCACGGGGTCCCGTCGCACCGGTGCAGGGTCCCGTCATGGCGGGCGCAGGTGGCTCATCATGGAGAGGCAAGCGGGGCCGGGACCAGGTAAGGCCCACGAGTCTCGGGGGGGGGGCTGAGCGGGGCCGATTTCGGCCCACTACGCCCGATTTCGGCCCAGTACGCCCCCCCGAGCCGAGAGGTTATACATCCCTAGGATCAGGCAAAGTCGTGGTCAAGGTCATTCAAAGGTACAAGTCTGAGGTCGGGAATGTCAGGAGCATCTGGCTGTAGCTGTAATAACGAACAATTGCTTCCAGCATCTGAGTATGTTTGGGACCTGCCTTTTGAGCAGGCACTGATTGGTGAGGCTGCCCAGCTGGGTCAGGCTGCACTTAGCCTGGCCCCACCCCAAACACACTCCGGCCCGGCTGGTCTCTGCCTGACCTACTGGAGGCACAACAGGGAGGGGGAATGAGCACGTTCTCTTCATCTCCCCCTCATCATTGTTCTTGTCTCCCTCCACATGTAGAGGGCAACTGCATGCAGTGGAGAGCCTCCCCTATCCACAGAGGCTGCCTGCACGATTTAGAACCCTGGAAAATCAGGTTCCTTAATCTTGCACTAAGCTTCTCTGGATAGAGGAGGTTCTCCACGGTGTACAATGAATGGGCACAGATGGAGGGTGAGGTGAGAATGATGACAGAAGTGGTGGAGCTAGCATGCTTGTCCCATTCCGGCTCCTTACATGTGGACCCCACATGCCTTTAAAACATCTGAACTCTGCTTTCCTTGGGAATCTTGTAGACATAATTTCAGTAGACATAATCCCATACATTTCCCACAAGCCAAAGGTACATATGGCCTGCACATAACCTCCAAATGGTAGTTTGGTACAATAATGTGAAAGAGGGTCAATTAGGGAAAATAGCACATGCCCAGTGGTTGAATTTCCACAGGCCTTGGGTCAGTCCTCCAAATTGCTTTTTCTTTTCTTTTCTTTTTGAATAAGGAAGTTTTAAAGTGCACTTTGGGGAATTGGGGGGGGCAGTTTCTGAAAGAAACTAGGTTGGATCCAGACTTCGTCATGCTTAGAGTAAACCCAATTAAATAAATGAGACTTCAGTTAGTAATTACTAGCTTGTCCTATTGGTTTCAATGAGTCTACTCTAAGCATGACTAAATCTAGATCCAATCCAGTGTGTGTGTGTGTGTGTTCATTTCCACTTGGATTTTCATAGATTTCATAGATCATAGAGTTGGAAGGAGCCTACAAGGCTATCGAGTCCAACCCCCTGCTCAATGCAGGAAACTAGAGGAGGGGTCTCCCATCCAAGTAACAACCAGGCTTGACCCTGCTTAGCTTTCCACGCTCAAACAAGCTGAGCCAGCGTAAGCCACAGGCCTGTATCAGACTTATTACAGACTTCTTCTGTACGCATGACACCCAGAATTAAGGAAGGAAAATCTGCCAGAAACCTAATTTAGCACTTCCAGGGGTGCATGGAATAAACGAGAGTAGGAAGAATTTTAAAATAAAAACACTCACAGGGGAAGTAAAGGCCCCATTAAAAATCACTACTGAAAAATCAATATCTAAGTCTAGCTCCCCTTATGTTGTGCCAATGAATCTGAGTAAGATTTTCTGGCTGTTACTAATGCAATGATGCTTGTTGTCCGTGAACTGCATACAAAGACTAATGCCTATCTTTATTTTACTACTGTGTGTCAATTAATAGCACACAAGACTGCTACTGACTCTGAAATTCCTTTGACGTGATTCATCGACGTAGATACCCTGCCACTTAAATTTACCACTATATGTCTCATACATTACAGTCCTGAATACAGGCTTGCTCCGAAACGGAGCCTCTCTGAGTCGGAAACAGGATTACACTGACTTCTGCACAGAATCAATCAGTCTGAAAACGACCACTAATGAGATTATTTTAGGAACATACTTAAGGCCAGTCAGAAGAGCCAGTGAGATTATTACATGCATAGCTCGATTAGTTCCTGCTTAAGGCAGGAACAGCATTTTCTGCCCTCTCAAAAGGTATCAGAGAAATGGGGGGAAAGATACTGCTGCTAATGCACCATGTGTTATATACTGAATAATGTGGGTGCATATTATCTTCAGACGAGGAGGAGAAAATTACATTTTATAACTTAATATGTGTGATGGTGTCATTGCTGGCACCTGGACAGAATGTAGTGAGGAGGCACAGGGCATTATTGTTGTCGTGTCTCTCTCTCTCGCTCTAACTCCCCTCTCTCTCCAGCCAGAACATCAGGCACAGCTCACGGGGTTTGTTTGTTTATTGGTAAATCTTTATTAAGCAACAGCAGGGCAACTCAGGTGGTTGCAGAACAGTGTTACACAAAAGTAAAGAAAGCGATTCAAGAGCCTTTATCCCGTCAATGGAAGGTCAGGAATGACCAACAGTTGATTCCGCACTGAGGCGTTTCGCACGTTCCCACCCTCAAACCAGAGAACCCACTTTGCCCCTAGGGCGGGTCAAAAGTCTTGTTAATTCTTCGCCGCTCTGCCCGGTTGACTGTCAGTTGATCCTGCCTACATAAGCGATGCTGCTCACAAGGATCTGGCACTGAGGCTGGCTGGCTTCCCACCCCTCCCATCAGGAGCTCTTCCTCACCTCCCCTTCAGAGCTCTGCCTCCCCTCCCATCGGGAGTACTTTCCCTAGAGATTCTTCCCCCACTTGCCCCGCCTCTGGCTGCAACCTTGACAGAGCAGCTGGGTCCGGGTTATCTACAGAGAGTGGCTCCGCTCCTACCTCCTCTACCTCTTCTCCCTCCCCCTTCTGTTTCAGAATCCATTCCCACGGAATCTGACCCATACTGTTTTGGAGTTAGGGAGTCGGAACTTGAGGGCCTAGGAGAGCTAGCCCCGACAATTATCTACTTTCACAGGAAAGGGAATGACTGGTGTAATTGTTATAGTTGGCAGGTAGAGGATGCATTACATCTCTCTGGGTAGAGACTCTCACCATGTGACGAGCTGTTTATGTATTATGGTTTGCCATAGAGTTTGGCCAATTTCCTACAGGACACCAGAAATTCTGTTGTGGAGCAAAGACAATCCCCCCCTATCCATATGCTAAACTACTGGCACAGGTACCATATGGAGAATTTAAAATGGACCCCAAGTAAGTGGTAGCGATAATACGTACTCTGGTCTCTAGGGAAAGTGCAGGTGTAGGTCTACTGGTATTCAATAAAAACTAGAGCTATGAACAAATGGGTTCTCGAAATTCTCCACCCTATTTATAGACAGAGAGATTGGGTGGGGTGATTTAACCAAATTGCTCCAAACTTTTCTCAGAGGTGGGGTTCAACATGAGCAGTGGCAATACAACTGTTTCTCCCCCCCCCCCGGATTGTTTGTTTCTTTTTTTTTTTTGCTGCCATTGCAACACAAAAAGTGGCAACGTAGCATCTTCCTCAATGCTCCCCCGGATCTCACATTTTTCTGGGGCATGACTGGGGAGAAACAGTGGCTGCGATGATGATGATGATGATGATGATGATGATGATGATGATGATGATGATGATATGATGGAGAATATTCAGAGAAAATTCTGCAAAGTAGCCTTTTTTTCTAGGGGGTTGAAAAGAAAGAAAAATCTTAGACTTTTTTTTTTTTTTTTTTTTTTTTAAGAAGCCTTCTGAGAGATTTTGGTTCACCTCTAATAAAAATCAGTTATATGGTGAGAATGTTCTGCTGTTGGAGAGGTGTAGAGTATGAATCAGCAACTAGAAGTCCCTGAACCAATTCCAACCTCCTACTCTCTCCCAAGAAAAAAATCCTTTTCTTACCTATGCATTTATCCCTTTTATGCTTCCTGAAAAAGCTCTGCTGTGTGTTCTAAGTGATGTCTGCACAGTACTATGATCTCAGGTGAGACACATTTGCTCACCCAGAGTTAGAGAAAAGAAGAACAAACAAAATAAGACATTGTCATGCCTTTGGGGGGTGTGCTGGAGGAAAAATCTTTAGGAAACAGAAGGCAAAACTTAAAACTTTTTATATATATAAAGTATGGGCAGAAAACTTTAAAGGGCTTTAAGAAAGATATGAAAATGAAAACACATGATTGATTCAAATAAATTTGAGCCAACGTTTCTATAGCTTTTTCAATTAAGCTTACATATTCCTTTCTATTATAGAACATAAATACTATTTGTTTTATATTTGCTATTTCATCCATTTTAATCTTTGTTTCATCTCTGCTTCAGAAGTTGTTGCCTTTCTTTCTTCATAAAATAACTTGTTTTTTTTCTAGCTTAGTCTTTCTTATCTGGTCCCTTAAGCTTGTTTCATTTTTCTCTTATATAGCTTTGTTAACTTCTACATAATGAGCAAACCAGCACTAAGTACAGAACAATTAGTTGGATCCAGCACAGTCATCCCACAGCTACTAGAAGGCCTTCTTCTGTCCACAAGAGCCTTCTGATCCAGGAGAGCTTTTCCATGGGCAATAACAGAGGAGCGGGCAATAATTGCTGATTCCCTCCTCCTCCTGCAGTCCCTCATGCCACCCAAACATCTGCTCTAGACAGTGGGGAACCCTCTGGAACAGTGGGTGGGTGTGGCAAATTGGGGGCTATAGAAGGAGTGGGAATCTGTAAGGAGTGGGAACATTGCCCTCTGTCCTTCCACCTGCAGAATGGTTTTAAGTGGAACTCTGCTTGGAGACATTTCCACTAGTGGAGTAAAACTCTGGATCCAGCTGAATGCGGATGATGTTTTTTTCTAAGGGAATAGGTCAGGGAATATAAAGTTTTTCAGGATAGCTTGGCACTTATTTTAATAGACAATGTTGAATCCTCAGCATATTTTAATTATTGATCACTTGCGATATGTGGAAGAAACAAGGAGGTAGGATACATCCTGTTCCTCTTACCTACCCCTATCTCACCTCAGTCATAATAAGAACATAAGAAGAACCATGCTGGATCAGACCAAAGACCTATCTAGTCCATCATTCTGTTCCCACAGTGGCCAACCTGATGCCTTTATGGGAAGCCCACAAACAGGACATGAGTGCAATGGCACTCTCCTGCTCATTTCCACTAGCAACTGGTATACAGAGGCACACTGCCTCCAATACTGAAGGTAATATATAGCCACCATGACTAGAAGCCATTGATACCTTTATCCTCCATGGATGTCTACCAGACTCATTGAACAGCTGGCCAGGCAGGCCAGCCAACTTGTAGAACTTTGAAATTAAAACGTTCTGGTTCTTGGGCAGAGACCTCTAACTTAAGGAATAGAGCCCCTAATAAATAGGGTGGTGGAGCTAGGGGTGGGTCCTAGTGGTTTTTGGTGGGTCTGGGGCAGATGCTAAGGGTAGAATTGAGCAAACACACCCTACTTCTAAATAACTGCCTACTCCAAAGTGACTGTCTCCTCTGAGTGCTCCTGCCATCTGAAATGAGTTCAGTGGTCACTGTGAAGTGGGGCTTATGAGTTGGTGCACTCCACCTTTGGGTTGTTCCCTCAAGGGAGGCTTGCCTTTTCTGCTCTTCCCAGGGAGGCTTGCTTTTTTAGTGCCAGAGAACATTTTTCTTCTCCCAGGCTTTTAATTTCTGATGAAATTGTTTTAAGGCTTCTGTTTTTCTCCATGGCATTTTATTTGTTGCTTTAGTATTTCAAGATTGTATTTACTTTTTGTTTTGTAGGCTGCCCTTCCAATTTATAAAATAAATTAAGAAATATTTATTTAGGTGTACACAGGTTCCATTGACTTCCATGAGACAAGGACATTTAACTTTCTCAAAAGTACATTCATTATCTTTATATTGTAACATTTATATTGGGAGCTAAGTGCTATACTTATTTCAATGGCACTTAAGGCAATTTAAGTGTCCTTGGGATTCAAGCTTTTTTTCTCTCTTCAAACCCTGCCCTCCCGCTGCCCCCCACCACTACTTGCTGTAGATGAGTGGCTTGGTTTGTTTTTAAAAAAAATAATACACATGTCTCTCATTTCTGTGTGTAAATGCACAATATATAGCTGTTCTAGCCCCAAATGTATTATTTTAGCAATGTTCAGTTAGGCCTGTGCAAACATGCATGTTCGTCACTCCGCGCTTCCAAGTGTTAATCCTACCCACGTGTTGAGTATTCAAATGGTGCATGTGACTGTAATCCTGTTCAGGTGTTTGCCTGAATGTGTGAGGGCTTAACTTGGGAAAGGGGGTCAGTAATGTGCATGCTAGCCATGCCTCTACATCCCATGTGTGCCATCTGTCTACATCCCATGTGTGCCTCAGTCCCTGACTCTGAAGGGGCATTCTCTGCATGATTGGGGACCCTAATAAAGCAGAGTCCTCAGCTGTACTTATGTTCAAGTGAACACAAATAGAACACCCTTTCAGAACTTGCTGCTCAATGGGAACACAGGGGGCAGGACCAGCATGCACAGCCCTAATACCTACCCAGTTTAAGCCCTCGTGCATTTCTTCCCCCCCTTTTTAATTAGTTTTTTTAATTGTGAATGATACCCAAACAAAACAAAAACCATACAGGAAAAAAAGAAAAGAAAAATATATGAAAAAATACAATTTTCTTACAGTATTGAAAATGAATCACTTACAGTAAATATGTATGAAATATATATCCATAAGTATCAATAAGTATGTAGTAAGACAACTATCCATAAAGACAGTTATGCATAAACTTCAGAAATGCAGACCAAATATCCATGTATTTATCCATCTGCAGGTGGCGTCTAAATACCACTCGCTTAAATGTTGAAAGCATTATTAGTTCCTCAATCCATTGTGTTATAGGAGGTGAGTGTTTATCCTTCCAGTGTTGCATTCAAGCAAACACCTGAATGAGGCAAGAGTGAACCAGTGTGTGTTTTTTCTTATAGTTTCCTTTTCAAAATGGATGACAGAAATAATGTTGGTGTCAGAAATGAAGACCGAGCTATAAATCTCATGGCAACATCAGAAAGTAGAGTGCACTTTTGTACTGTAAGATAGTGTTCAACAGTTTCTCCAGAGGCAATAGAAATGAGAACACTTCCTTTATAACCGCAGAAATGCCTGCTCTTTACAGATACCATCCTTCAACAAAGTTTTATTATATCCACCACAGGGAGTCAACCACTATGAACATTTGAATCCTCTTGAGTCCTGTTATGTTTGAAGCACTGTTTGAGTACAAGGTCAATACAGTGATATTGTGTGTGTGTGTGTGTGTGTGTGTTTTCCTGATAGTGTTTCCTTCAAAATGTAGGTGCTACAGGATAAATTTTGGATAGAAATTTTGTGCAGCTGAATATAGGCTGCACAACACAGTGGAGAACAGAGTTAAACCAAAAACAATGGGGTAATTTGGAACGCACCCATGCAACTCAGTCAAAGCAAAGCTTTCAAGTAACATCTTTAATAAGAGTTCACACTGATCAGCTCAGTTGGCTTTTGTGACTGACTGTTTGGAGTCAACATAGTTATCCGAACTAGCCTGATCAGCTGATGTTTTCTAGCTCTGAGTATAGCTTATCATACTGTAGATATAACAGTACTGAGTATTAATCAGTTTGTCATTCTTTTGAGCTGGAAAATGGAGAGGAGTTCAAACAAATAGATTTGATTAGTTCTTTTTGGAATCTTGAGGGTACTTCTCTGGGCAAGGCAACCCTCCAAACTGTGTCAGACATAAGGCCCCTGAAAAGTTGACTAAGCAAAGATACCGTGATCTCATCCTCATTGAAGGAAAAAAGGTGGGGTATAAATATAATAAACAAACAAACAAACAAACAAATAAATATTTGGTATGTAACCTGTGGATTTTGGAGCAGGCAGGCTATTTATGGCTTTTATTTTTTGCCAAACAGCAGTAGCAGAGCCTGACCATCACTCTGCTGATATTTGGGAATGTGGTGGAGATGCTAAGGGAAGACATCTGGTCAGTTCAAGGAAAACCAAGAGCTACCAAGAGTGCGGTAGGCGAGAGAGAAGTAGAGAGATGAAAACACTCAAAACAGGTGAAGAAGTGGTTGGAAGTAGGAAGACAACAGAACAGCCTTCTGCGGTAAAAGCTGAACCCAATTTGTGTGTCAGGATGGGTGGGAAGTATTTACTAGGAAGCAATAAATAATAGATGCTAGAATCAATGTAAAAGTCCTATGCCGTGTATATGAAAGGATGAGAGCATGAGTGCTATGTCAGAAGTGTGGGTGAAAGAGACTATATAGAAAGAAGAGATAAATTGACCTTGTTATGGAAAGGAATAAAAGTAATGTGCTTGGGAAAAATTAGATAATGAATGAGTTTGACCAATACTTAACTAGAAGGGTTTCACCCTTAAAGGTGGCCTAGAAATAATCTAAAAGAAATAAAAACATCAAAATCTCTATTTTCTTAAGACACTGGCTTTCAAAAATAAAAAGCAGGGCTTTTCTATTCCATTTAAAATGGAAATGCTGTTTCAGTGTATTTCCTCATTAAGTTCTCTTCCCTGTCTAAATTGGGGCAGTGAGTCCAATTCCCTGACTGTGTATGGCTTTGAGGATGTTTCTCTGACTATAGTAAAAACTGTATCACGGGAATGGCATACTCTGAGGCAGGTATCAGATCCATCATGTCAATCCCATCTTTTTAAATACCGCAAATTGAGCTTTGATTAGTTACACTGAAATGACTTTGAAGAAGTCACTTTTGAGACACTGAGGTAGAACTTGAACATGATGCTTCTTTTGTGCTTTCACATTGTCAAAACATAGCTCGGAGTAGCCCTGATGTTAGCACTGAAATGAATGTAAAAAAAGTTACAACAATGCTTTTGTTCAAATGTAAATGCATGGAGTGGATTAATAGACAGTGGTCATAATCCAAGGAACCTTGAGTTTCTGTTGCTGTGCCTATGGATCCCTTGCTTCAGAGGTGGCTAGGAGATGTTAGACAACAGCAATGCCCTCTCCTGGGCTGTTCTTCCCTCTACCTAATCATGGGGGAGAGAATGAACGCAAACAGATGCCCCTGATACTGGAGGCATCATATAGCAATCAGGACTAGCAGCCATAGATAGCCTTATTTATCCTCCATGAATTTATCTAATCCCCTTTTAAAGCCATCCAAGTTGGCAGCCATCACCACATCTTATGGTAGTGAATTCCACAGTTTAACTATGCCCTGTATGAAGAAGTACTTCCTTTTATTCACCCTGAATCTCCTACCATTCAGCTTTGTTGGATGACCCCCAGTCATAGAGTTATGAGAGAATACCTCTTCCTGTCCACTTTCTCCATACTATGCATATAATTTTATTTAGCTCTATCATATCCCCCCACTTTATTTGGCTTTTTTCTAAGCTAAAAACCTCCCAAGCATTGTAACCTTTCCCGTTAGGGGAGTTGCTTCAGCCCCTTGATCATGTTGGTTGCCCTTTTCTGTGGCTTGAATTGGAAATAGAGAGAGTGATTTCTGACTTCCTCCACCATAAGGGCTCACCAAAGAGATGCCAAAAGTCAGCCAAAAGAAGAAGGGCTTGCAACATTTCTGAAAAAGTGCTTAGATTGTAGCAATCTTGTGCACACATGGAAAAATTGAGGGTGCAATCATTCTATCAGTTATGCACAGTTAAACTCCATTGCCTTGAGTACTATTTCTGCATGAGTAACTAGGAACATGATGGTATTCTTGGTCAAAGTGATTATGACTAGCATGTAATATTAGTGCTCCCAAATTCTGCATGCCTGCTGCAGCTCACCATTTGGCATTCCCTGCACTTTTTGCTTCCCTTGTGTATTCAGAAAGGGCAGAGAGTAGCAGCGGCAGCACAGACACAGCCTAACATACAGCTCCTAAGGTCAGATCTAAGCTGTTTGGAAGGCTTTAAGCCAGGAATGGGCAACTTGTGGGGGCCTCCAGATGATTTGGCCTAAAGCTTCCATCATCCCTCACCATTAGCTATGCTTGCTAGGGCTGATGGGGGTTGTAGGCCAAAACATCTGAAGAAGGGCCACAAGGTGCCCATCCCTGATTTAGGCAAAGCGTAATTTTCTAGCGTTCATTCTCACCTGCTAAAAACTATATCATTTAATAATCTCTAGACTAGGGATGGGATATTTGATCTGATGGCGTAAAACCTCATTGTTATTGTTCTGCACAATTTGGCTACAGGCATCTGGGCAGAGGAAACACTTGCTGGCCCAAGTGCCCACTCACTGCCCCAGCCTTCCTCTCTGACCCAGTTCCTATTCGCTGGTCCTCTCCCATGCTCCTAATTTTCCTGACATCTTCTGCCATGCAGCCATTTTTAAATGCACTAGTGTAGTGTACATGCATATGTGCAGTACACTCTAAATGGCGCAGATGCAGTGAAAACAGAGGGTTGTATCTAATATTAGCCTAACTTAAGCCCCATTCATTTCAATGGGTCTACTCTAAGTAGGACTAACATCGGATACAACCCAGTAGCAAAGACACGGTGAGATCTAGTTGTTGCTGTTCCTGTCATGGAGCTTTCCATGGCCTCAGTGCCACTGCCATTTGCAAGGTCTATTTGTCTTTTACTTAGACTCCTGTGCAGCCCTGTGCATTACATTGCACAATGTTGCTGCTACCGTTAACATGGAACAGCTTTCCCAATAAAATAAGATCATTTGGAGACTGGCTCCTGAGGTGCTGCCAAAAACCACTCTAATGTTTTCTGAATGGAAGAATGATGACCTAGTCACACAGGATTTGACTTCTGATATCGATTAAAGGAATCCCACAGGAGAACACTTGTTTATTCAGTCTTTCCAATGAAGCATTGTGCAAGAGCAAATTCTCTTACCACACCACCTCAGATCTTTTTAAAACACTTAAAATAAGCCGTACGTGTATCTTGCAAGGTGTTCCAAAAATACTTCTATTAGTGTCCTATTACTATTGGATTCATTGAGCTTTTATTTGGGCAGCACTTATCATGATAAATTCATCTGTTATTTATGTGACTACCACTTTTCCCTTCACTTATTCCATTTTAATTTAATATTTATAAATAAAATGCTTCCAAAGCAGAATAAGAAACAGACATCAGACTCATTAGGACATTCATGTGTGTAGTAATGCATTTGCATCTAGGTTAAACAGGTTATTAAATTAATTATAGGAATTCCCATGAAACCGCATTATGCATTTAAAATACAGTTTGTTCCATGTATCCCGTCCTTCCATTTTGTGGCTGCTAGTCTTTGACTTTGGGGGCATAGTGGAATTTACATCAAGGAGTAAAACTAAACCTCTGGTATGAAGATAAAAGTCAGAGACAGATCAAGCAAAGCCAACATTTCTCAGTTTTAAACATTATATGAAATAATTTCAGATTCAGGCAGATGGAGCTCAATCCAGTAAAAGTTAGGCAGCAGTTCTCACTACTATTAAGCATTTAACTGCAAACCTTAGTTCCATTGATTTCAGTGGGATGTAGCCTGTAGACTGGCTTTGGATATTCAGAAACATAGGTGAAGGTTACAAGAAGTACAAGTGATTTATGCTTCCTGTTTCCAAACAACAGTGTAACTGTTGTTGCACTGTCTGGAGAGAGAGGTGGAAGCTGTCCTCACACATCAGTTTACACAGAAGATGTGAAAGTTCCACTTTTAACATTATGGAAAAGGATGAGATACAAGAGACCTCCAAAGCAAATCCTAACAGTAGCTAAACTTTTACTGGATTGCACTGCAGGATTTAATTCCCATAACTGTTTAGATTTTTCTGTTGTGAAAAGTCTGCTATACTGATGCCGCTGTAGTTAATGGCAGCTTCCTGCCACATGTGAAAAATGTGATATAATGTACAAGATGCTTACAAGAGCTGGCTTATGTTAGCCCCATCACCCTGCTTCAGTCATGGAAGTTTACAGGGGGTCCAGACATCATCGTCTTCTACTTGCAAGCCTCACATATTTCCTTACAGCTTCTTATATCCTTCTCCTGAATGCAGAAAATCCGTAAAGGAAAAAAAAAGACGGAGCTGCTGCATGATGCTTTCTGATTGCTAGTGCCAGGAGCCCTCTGTCTCCAAGTTCCCCTAGTTTTAAAATGCAGCGTATCTGCTTTAATTCAAATCTTTTCATTTAAAAATTATTGCACATGAGGCTCCCACTCCTCTCAGAGCCAGGAAAGCACTACTGCATATATACCTAGATCAGCCCTGCTGAATCATGTCAGTTAGAGGGAGGTAAGACCTGGCAGTGGCTCTCTCATCATGCATATGTAGCACTTGATATGTCTAACCATCGACTCTTCTTTAGAGATGGAAAGCAACCTGATGCTCATGCAGCAAAGGAATTGAGCCACTTGAGGGCCTAATGAAACATTCTTACAATTACTCCTAGTGAAGCGATGTGTGAAAGGTTTGTTTACACCAGTGTTCGTGTGTATGGTCCTGATTCAGGTTGGTATCATGGTGCTCTGGTGTGTGTGTGTGTGTGTGTGTTGGGGGGCGGGTTAAGCTTTCCCTCACCCATTTTCAGCCTCAAATTCCACCCCCTTCCCTGCAGGGGGGGTTAACAAAAGAAAGTCTCCATTGGAGTCAAGGGAGACATTTTTACCACCACTCCCCTGTGGAATTTTGGAATGAAAATTGTTGAGCGGAGGTTTAACTCCACCTCCTAGACTGCTGTGGTCCTGATCCAAATCAGGGTCACACATGGTTACACTGGAATAAAAATATATATTGTGCATAGTTTCATAGAGAATCATAGAATCATAGAAAAGTAGAGTTGGAAGGGGCCTACAAGGCCATCGAGTCCAACCCCCTGCTCAATGCAGGAATCTAGGTCAAAGCATCTCTGACAGATGTCTGTCCAGCTGCACCTTGAATGCCTCCAGAGTGGGAGAGCCCACCACCTCCCTAGGTAGTTGATTCCATTGTCTTATTGCTCTGACAGTCAGGAAATTTTTCCTGATGTTTAGGTGGAATCTAGGTTCCTGTAACTTGAGCCCATTATTCCGTGTCCTGCAAACTGGGATGACCGAGAAGAGATCTTTGCCCTCCTCTGTGTGACATCCCTTCAAATACTGGAAGAGTGCGATCATATCTCCCCTCAGTCTCCTCTTCTGAAGGCTAAACATGCCCAGTTCTTTCAGTCTCTCCTCATAGGGCCTTGTTTCCAGACCCTTTATCATCCTTGTTGCCCTCCTCTGAACCCTCTCCAGTTTGTCTATGTCCTTCTTAAAGTGAGGTGCCCAGAACTGGACGCAGTACTCAAGATGAGGCCTAACCAGTGCCGAGTAAAGGGGAATTATCACTTCCTGCGATTTGGAAGCTATACTTCTATTAATACAGCCCAAAATTGCATTTGCCTTCTTTGCAGCCACATCGCATTGCTGGCTCATATTCAGTTTGTGATCTACCACAATTCCAAGATCCTTCTCACTTGTAGTATTGTTGAGCCAAGTGTCCCCCATTCTGTAACTCTGCATTTGGTTTCCTCTCCCTAGGTGCAGCACTTGGCATTTATCCCTATTAAATTTCATTCTGTTGTTTTCGGCCCAGCGCTCCAGCCTATCGAGGTCACTTTGAATTTTGTTTCTGTCTTCCAGAGTATTAGCTGTTCCACCCAACTTTGTGTCATCTGCAAATTTGATAAGCATTCCCTGTACCTCCTGATCCAAGTCATTAATAAAAATGTTGAAGAGCACCGGGCCCAGGACCGAGCCCTGTGGTACCCCGCTCGTTACCTCTCCCCAGTTTGAGAAGGAACCATTGATAAGCACTCTTTGAGTCCGATTCTTTAGCCAATTGTGGATCCACCTGATAGTTGTTCCATCTAGCCCACTCTTAGCTAGCTTACTAATCAGGATATCATGAGGCACTTTGTCGAAAGCTTTGCTGAAGTCCAGGTATATAATGTCCACAGCATTCCCACAGTCCACAAGGGAGGTTACCCGATCAAAAAATGAGATCAGATTAGTCTGACAGGATTTGTTCTTGACAAATCCATGCTGGCTTCTAGTAATCACTGCATTGTTTTCAAGGTGCTTGCAGACTGACTTCTTTATAATCTGCTCAAAAATCTTCCCGGGGATTGATGTCAGACTGACTGGCCTATAGTTCCCAGGTTCCTCCTTCTTGCCCTTTTTGAAGATGGGAACAACATTTGCCCTCCTCCAGTCGTCTGGCACTTCACCTGTCCTCCATGATTTCTCAAAGATAATAGACAGTGGTTCTGAGAGTTCTTCTGCCAGTTCCTTTATTACTCTAGGATGCAGCTCATCAGGCCCTGGAGATTTAAACTCGTTCAGAGTAATCAGGTGCTCCTTGACCATTTGCCTATCAATCTCAAGCTGCAATTCTGCCCCTTCAGTCTGCACTTCAGGTTTGCCAGGGGGGTCATAGACCCTCTTTTGGGAGAAGACCGAGCCGAAGTAGGAATTGAACACTTCTGCCTTTTCTTTGTCTTCTGTTATCAATTTGCCATCCTCATTGCGTAGTTGAACCACCAGTTCTTTCTTCTGTCTTTTACTGTGCATGTATCTGAAGAAAGCTTTTTTGTTGCTTTTAGCATTCCTCGCTAACCTTAGCTCATTCTCAGCTTTAGCCTTCCTGACACTATTCCTGCAGTTCTGTGCTACCTGTGCTATGTTTCAATATGTTTCATAATTCATAGATTCATAAATCATAGAGTTGGAAGGGGCCTACAAGGCCATCGAGTCCAACCCCCTGCTCAGTGCAGGAAACTAGAGGAGGGATCTCTCATCCAAGTAATAACCAGGCCTGACCCTGCTTAGCTTTCCACACTCAGACAAGCTGAGCCAGCATGAGCCACATTCCAAGAATGTTTAATTTGGCCCTGAGTGTTCTGTTTAAACACTCAAGCCCCTTCAAGAGCTTCCTCAAGCATTCAGAAGGAATGTTCCGGGGGCACAATTTCTACACTGCCCACTACCCCCTGTGTGTCCCCTAAGGGAAAAATTCCCCTTGAGGGACAGGGCTGGGTATCAGTCAGTAGAAGGCTGCCATGAAAACAGGAGAGGCCACCTGGGCTTTTCTTATTTCCCTATCTGCTGACTAAATAAAGACTCTGGCATCTTCTTTTTCCAGCAGAGATCACAGGAGCTGAGCTATAACCACCATGATCCCCAGCTGAAAATGATGCCAGCATCTTTTGCAACCAACGAGAGGCCACTGATGTTGCTGTCACCAAGTGAGAAATTTGTTGTTGTAGGCGATCACTCGTGACCGAGTAAGATTGTCTTCCAGGATAAAAAAAATTACAAAAAGAAAATTTTAAAAGGAGGAAATTCTAAAGAAAAATATTGCGTAGACAAGTGAGAAATATGCTCATGTGAACCAGCCCTATAATCAACGGTTATGTTAAATTACGTGTTTAAAATAATCACACCACAGTCCTGCTGGGATGGTACAGTCCTACTGGGATGGCATGGCATAGGCTGAAGGTGGGCAACTGCATGCTCATATTTAAAAAAACCTGCATAAGAAAAGAAAGTATTTTAATATAAGCATAGTAGGAACAGCGGAGCCTCCCTGATGTGTTAGTATTTTTAAAAAGTGGCAACTAGAGGTGTGCACTGACCACAAGATTTGACTTGGACCCTGATTCAGTATATTGGTAAAATGTGTGATTCTGCCATTTTTGAGGCCATCCACTTTGACACAAGTTTGGAAAGCCCAGGCTTCATGCCTCACATTGACTATTACGATAACATCTTTAAAAATGGCTATAACATTTTTCTTTTAGTCAGAGGTGGATGAAATTTACAGACATTGCAGCCCATTAGGAGGGAATTACATATGTCAGATTTCAGAAAAATAAATGCAGTGTTTTTTTTGTGCTACATGCCTTTATATTTTGATTTTTTTAAATTATTTTTATTTTTATTTATTTATTTTTGAAGAAGAAGAAGAAGAAGAAGAAGAAGAAGAAGAAGAAGAAGAAGAAGAAGAAGGGAACTGTTGATAGCTTTTTTATTGGCAGACCTGGATATAATTTACAGAAATAGTTGCATCTTCTGATGGGATCAAGCCTGCTGAATTTCAGGGGAATACATGCAGGGACTTTTGTGCAACAGCAGTTTGTGGATTTGTTATGAGGAGATATAGTTATAATCATCTGGCTGTGACTATGGCTCACAAGGAAGGCCACAGCAGGCCCCAATAGGAGCTTGGGTAAGCTTGGGTTGATGAGAAATGAACTGCCTCAGCAACCAGACTGGCACACAGGATGCAAATGAAGGCTTGAATGAAGAGTGATTGTGATCTAGAAAGGATGAATGGGCAGCAGATGGAGGCTTGCAATGATCAGATTAACATGCATGGCCTGGAGGGATGAGAGAACAACTCCTAAAGGAGAACTGAGACAGTCCTGGAAACAGGATGGCCCCAATCCCAGATAGGAGTCCATCAGGATCCTGAACTAATCAGGTGGGGGTAACTACAAAGCCCCCCCATGACACCCATCAAGAGCCATAGCTTCACACTAAGGCCACCACAGGTACACAAAGGACAGAGTGGTTAAAGAACATCAGGAACACAAGGAAAGCCATTGGCCCTCCCAAGTAGCAAGAGATTCAGAGGAAAAGTATAAGAACTCAAACTTAGCCCATAGAAGTCAGCAAACAGGAATGCACGCACCTCTTGCTCCCCCGCCTCTGCCATGCAGGAGCCCTTCAATGTGGGACCAACAACAAGACAGGTAGCTATGGGTTCTTTCCTTTCCTTGCAAGCATGGGGGCCTTTCCCCCACTTCTTGCTGTCTATAGGCTGCCAGGGCACAGGGACCTTTTCTCCCTTAGAATTATAGAATATGATTGAAGATGCAGTAGGTATATTTTGCTGCCTGAATTATTGTGTAAGACTTGCACCATCAGGAACTAAGACACTGTGCCTGCTCTATATTTCTTCTTGAATAAGCAGCTCTTTTTCCTTCTAAACATGTTGGGTCTCAGTTTAGTGTTTATATGCTGTGTCTCAGTTTAGTGTTTATATGCTGTGTCTCAGTTTAGTGTTAGTATGTCAAGTCTATGTTTAGTGTTAAAGGGCAAAGCACACAAACCTTTTGCAGTAGGGTGGGGTTAGCCTCTCTTCTTGAAGGGAATCTAACACCCAGATTATCTGTTGTAACACATTTTGAGGGTACCCAAAAAGAACACACTCATCTTCCTATGTTCCTTGTGGACCATTCTTCTGAAAATGACAGACAGTAAGAAATCTGCAATGTTTCAGAAGAATACATGCAGCAGTTTATGTGGAAGCGGAGTTCTCAAATGGGTTTGTGTGATTCACTTCCATGTCCCTCTCCCATTGATTTTATTTATTTTGGGGGGGGGGCAACTTCTATGAAAATGGCCCACATCAGAGAGGTGCCTTCAGGCAAGAAGCCTACAAAGTTTCAGAATGATGGATGTAAGGGCTAAGAAGTTATGATGACTGAAAACCAAGTTAAAGCTTTTTTTCATGGCGAAGCCTGTTGGTGTTAGAAGAACATCATCTCATGGTTCCATCATTGCCCTCCCACAAAGCACATTTATTAGGGAGCTCCTGGAAAAACATGCCCTATAATTAGAAGATGGATTTGTCAGTCACTCAATCCTACTCCACTCCAACCCTCCCCACTCCCCCTGCCTTCCCTGCCATCATTTAGAGGGAGGAAGGAAAAGATGCTATTTTTGAAGACATGTTGTCTGCCTTTTTGAAGCCAAATCACAAACAAGGTCTCATGCAGCTTTGGTTCTTCGGGTCACCTTGGGAAGCACCAGAAATGGTCCAAAGTGGCCAAATTTGGCTTGAGCTTCAGGCTCAAATCCAATGCACATCCCTAGCAACATTTATATATGCAATCGCCCCCAGCAGGACTGTACCACATGGTTATTCCCATACATACACAGTGCATTTCTAATTAGGTTTTGAGAGAATAATTTTTTACTCATTTGAAAGAAGAATAAATTAAGTTGACAATCTATGTAGCATTTCCCCCCTAACTCTTCCCAAATATTTTCCAGGTTCCTATAATATTTTGAAGACTATTTAAAGCTAATTTTCTCATTGCCTATATTAGGAAGCATATGGTTTGCGGAAAGCTGAATGTAAAGCTCTCCCTGAATTGCACTGCACAAGGACTATATTTTCTGTTACTGGTTGGCTTTATAGTACTTGTACCAATAATCACCTAAGGAATAATTACCGTATAAATGCCATTTTCTTGTGATGTATTAATGCACTTCACTGACATTCATTGTGTGGCTGTTGTGTGGCTGTTATTGAGGTCATGTTGAGATAATACTCAACCAAAAAAGCATTTAAGTGAGAGGCAATATTCCTTGGTCAACCCGGTAGCCTATAATAAAGGTATTGTGAAGAAAAAATAATGTTTGCTGTGGTGTTTTAGACAGTAGACTCTACAGGCCTGAAAACAGCATGAGTCAAGCAGCCTGAGGTGTTAACCCAGCAGGGGTCAATCACTTTGGGATATAGCACCACAGGCTCCACACCTTGAGAGAAGGAGTGTGAAGTCAAGTTTCATGTTCAGCATTAGCAGTACATCTTCTCCTACTTATATCCAAAAAACATAAGTATATAAGCCAAGCCATTACACACAGAATTGTATATATTTTAGGTTCTGACTTAGGACCGGAGACTATTGCTGACAGTTTTCTGTCATTCTGTGATAAAACCACCTTTCTCAGGCAGGAAGAAATAAGGATGTTGCAAGGGTACTACTGGAACATTGTCATGGAAACCATAGCTCCTGGTTCACCCATAGCTCCTGTTAAAAGGGGAATAAGGCTGAGGGTCTATTCGGACATGTGTGTTCAACATTCCACCCATTATAGCATCAGATTCTAACTTGCATGCATGAATCGATGATCACAGATTAATCATTATGGATACGACTTCCACAATACTTTTCAATGGAGAAAACTCACACAATTGAGAAAATTCACAGATTTATATCTGAGAATCATAAATGGATGGTTATAATTTATGGGGTGGTTGTATTTTAGTGGATAATTGTTTTAGCTGTTTTAAATTTTGTATCTTTTGATTTTGTTGTAAGTCATCTTGAGTCTCTCTCTCTCTTTTTGTAGAAAGATGTCTACGAAATCATCATCATCATCATCATCATCATCATCTAACTAACCTAACTTAACAACTCTCGGGGGTTTTGTGAGGATAAAATGGTGGAGGGACCATGTACCCTGCCTTGAGCTCCTTGTAGGAAAGGCAGGATATCCATGAAATAAGCAACAACAAAAGGCAAAACCCAATCTTGCACAAGTGGGCTACTGTTCACACAGCAGGACTTTAGCCTCCCCTATTGTCTCCTGCATGCTTCTGTATCCACCCCAAAAACTGTTCTAGAGGGTCCCCCAACCCTTTGGAGCACATCTTGTGGGTATGCAGGGAAGAGGGAGAATCACACTCCTTTCTGTTCTGCTGACAGTAGGGAGGAGGAGTTAATTGGAAATCATCCCAAAAGTGATGAAGTTGACTAATCATGAGACAATGCGTGATAAATATGCATGTGTTAATGAGCTCCTAAAAGTTTGCAAACTCTGGCTAATATAACGTGTGTGTGTGTGTGTGTGTGTGCGCCTAAACTTTGACTCATTTGAACAGTCAAAGGAGGGTGTGTTTATGAATCACTTTTGAGATTTCAACTGTCTCAGAAACCATTATTTTTCAAACCTGGTGGACTTCCAGAGCAGATTCCTTACTAACACAAGTGAACAAAATAGCTAGCTCACAACAACTTAATGTTTATTTACACTTCCTACAGCCAAGGAATTCTATTACACACATTTTAAATGTTCCTAATTGAAACTCACCTGTTATCAAATTAACAACCTGTTTAGCAACACCCTGGTTGACATTAACTTCAGCTGATTGCACTGTAGTCATTAACCTTTTACATTGCCTCATGTGTTCTGTGTTATTACCTGAACAGCAAGGGTCAAGCCCCAGAAACAGCTGTTCATGGAGCTATTGATTAATGGTCCCTTCCAGCCTGAAACCTTGATGTTCTCCTCAACTTACTGGGTGACCTAAACGACAGGGCATGCTAATGACAACCACAGACCTAATTGTCATCTGCTCAAGACCACCTATTGAGCTTGGATAATAAAATGCTTAGGGTTTTAACAAAATACTGGAATTTCCATTAGGATAATATAGCTACTGTGCAATAAGCAATGTCAAAGCCATGGCAGGATTGAAGTTTTAAAAGTGCTAGTGTTTACGCAAGCCAAAATTAAAGTTACCCCAGAAATATTCACAGGAGTAGTATGTCAATTAGAGACAGTATGCTGCTACCTACAAATGACTCAGAAGTCCAGACTTCACCACAGTTTTGAAAGCTTGGGTCCATAGCCCACCAGGTATGGAAAGCTCGGGCCCACACCACACCTGCTCATTCCATACCTACTGAAGAAAGCTTGGGCCCATGAATGGCATTCTCACCTCCAAAGTTGCCATTCCCCTTTACTGACTTCTATAGTATTAGAGAGCCCAGCAGGGGCTGGATATCCTGCAGGAAGGAGCTTGATGGAGATTGGTCATCACAAACAGTGTTGCCTTAACTCTTGTCAGCCTAGTTCTGTTACTTCAGTTCCATGGATCAAAGACTAAACTCACTGCTGCTAGGGGAGAATTGGGACAACCACAAATGTTGATTAGGAACAAGTGCATTTTACAGTGCAATCTTATGCATGTCTACTCAGAAGTAAGTCCTATTGCGGGTACCAGGGTTTACTCATAAGTAATTGTGCTTAGGATTGCAGCCTTAAAGTAGGAGCAACTATGACAATCAAAATATAACTCATGCACATTCAGTCATTCATTTAAAACAGTTCAAACCTACTTTTATATGAAAATAACCAACAAAGTAGAAGAACAGAAACAATATTTCAAAGCTGTTTGAAGCTACAATCCTATACACACTATCTGGGAGTAAGCCCCACAGAACTTTATAGGACATACTTCTGGTTAGGGTTGTGCTGTTAGACTATTAAGATATCAAGGAAAACTAATACAGAAGCAAAACTACTAGCCTAAATTAAAACCAACTGTTAAAATCTGCACTAGTGATTCCTGTTGAAACATGTAGGTTTTACCTGATAGCTTAGTGCTAAACAGATGTAGCTTTCCTAGGAAACACATTTTAGAACATAAGAAGAGTCATGATGGATCATATCAAAGGCCTCTAGTCAAGCATTCTGTTCTCACAGTGGTTAACCAGATACCTCTAGGAAGCCCACAAACAGGACATGAAGGCAAAAGCCTGTCCCACTCTCATTCCCTTGGCACTGGTATTCAGAAACATGGTACCTCTGATCCTGGAGGAAGTAAAATTCCATCATGACTAGTAGCCATTGTTAGTCTTATCTTCCATACATTTATTTAGGGCACAATCCTATGCATGTTTGGACAGAAAAAACTAAGTCCTACCATGCTGGCTGGAAGATGCTAGGAATTATAGGACATTTTTTCCCTGTCTAAATGTGCATAGGATAGTGCCCTTAATCCCCTTTTCAAGCTGTCCAAGTTTGTGGCCAATGCCATCACCACATATTATGGTAGGGAATTCCATAGTTTAACTATGTGCTGTGTGAAGAAGTATTTCCTTTTGTCTGTCCTGAATCTCCCATGATTCAGTTTCATTAGATGACTCTAGTATTATGAGAGGGTGAAAAGCTTCTGCTTATCCACTTTCTCCACACTGTGAATAATTTTATATACCTCTATGATGTTGTCCTTTACTCGTTTTTTTCTGAACAAAAAGTATTTCATAATTGTGAGTCTGTAAAGGTGTAAACAACTGTACTACTGGTGCGATAAATTTGTATCCCCCACCTCAATATTTTGATCCACATGGATTATATTATCCTATATCTAGCAGGTGGGTATTTCTGGAGATTGTATTTACTAATCCTAGTTTAGCTTCATGTCTATTCTGAATCTGAAACTATAGAGAGTACTTATCAACTACTATTATGGTGAAATGCAGCCACATACTATATTATGACCTCGCTCACTGAGCTAAAAGGTGTTCCAAATACTTGAGAGAAATATTTGTGCTTGCCTCTTCCTTTTTGAGTAATTATCAAATATTATTCTTGTTGTGTTTGCCAACTATGGCTTCAGTCCAGTACAGCTTGGCTGACAGACATTCATATTTTAGTTAGCTGTTTCTGCTTCTTCACTGGATTTCTTTCTGCTCAAAAAGCGTTGTGTATCCTGGGCTGAGTCCACAGAGCGATTAGCCCTTTCTTAGTGCTTCCAGCCAGTGTCAAGAGAAGCAATTTCTTGATTCTAGATTAGGAAACAAGGGAGCCATGAGCTTATAGGACAGGCCATAGATATTTTTAATCATCACCTGTGTGTGTGTGTGTGTGTGTGTGTGTGTATATATATATATATATATATATATATCCTGACTGCAGGAGACCTTAACTGGCAGAAATAAAATGCAATTCTTGGATATATTAGGTGAACTACTCAAAAAGATAAATAGGGTAACCAGGTGCAAAGGACACTGGGGTTTCTGTACCTTTAGTGCAGGGGTGGGCAACCTGCAGCCCTCGGCCTAATTTCAAAAACCCTCTGGGAGTGATCAGTTCAGACCTTTGGCAAGAATGATCTGTCCCTCCCCCAGAAGCCTATGAACAGAGAGACAGAAGGGAGTGGCAGAAAGAGAGAAAAGGGATGGCCCCATCCTGCACTAGCATATGGCACCCAACAGATTACCCCTGAGGGAAGAAATGTGGCACTTTAGAGAAAACAGGTTTCTCATTCCTGTAGGTATGTAAAAGATGGAATTGTGGCAAGAGAAACTTGTGCAGGGAAGAGAAAAACAAATCGAAGCTTAATCCAGTCAAGACAAAGATGTTCCTGGTTAGTCAAAAGGCAGATCATGGAATAGGGATTCAAGCTGTTCTGGATGGGGTTACATTCCCCCTGAAGACTCAGGCTCACAGTTTGTGTGTATTCTGGACTTGGCCTTGAACCTGGATGCCCAGGTTTTGGCAGTGGCCAGGAGTGTGCACAGATGAGGCTAGTGTGCCAACTGCGCCCATTCCTAGAAACATCTGATCTGACCATGGTCACAGTACCCAGTTATATCCCATTTGGACTACTGTAACCTGCTCTATGTAAGGCTGCCTTCAGAAACTGTTCAGATTGTCCAGAATGCTGCAGTCAGGCTGTTGACCAGGGCTGGTTACATGGAGTGTATGTCTCCCTTATTACAACAGCTTCATTGGCTACCGGTCTGTTCTCATGCAGAATTCAAAGTGCCGGTTATTATCACATTTTAAATTATTACTAATTATTACATTTATATCCCGCCTTTTTTCCTCTTGCAAGGACCCAAGGTGGTTACATATGTAGTCCTCCCCCTCTCCATTGTATCCTCACAACAACCCTGTGAGTAATTTTTTAATTATGTTTTAATGTATTTGCTTATTATAGTTTTTATCAAGTTTTATTATTGATTATAAGCTGCCTTGAGTGCCATTTTTGGTAGAGAGGTGGGGTATAAATCAAATCAATCAATAAATAAAAGCTGCTGAGCCTCTTTAATTGCCTCTTCTTCACTGCAGTTAAGGGTACTGGAGCCCTGTCTTCTTTGCTTTAGGGCAGCCTACATAAAGAGAAGGATTATAACCCCTGTACAAGCATACCCACTTGTAGCCATTTGTGCTTAGGAAGGATGCATTATTATTTATTTATTTATTATATTTCCCCCGCCTTTTTTCCTGCAAGGAACCCAAGGCAGCTTACATAATCTTTCTCCTCCTCTCCATTTTATCCTCACAACAACCCTGTGAGGTAGGTTGAGTGACTGGCCCAAAGTCACCCAGTGAGTTTCATGGCCTAGAGCGGGGACTAGAACCCGGATCTCCCGAGTCCCAGTCCAACACTCAGACCACTACGCCACACTGGCTCTCAATTCAAACTGAGATTCAAATTCAATCTGGAACAAGTGCAACTAGAAAATAATTCTAGATATCATTCCAAATCATGGGGAGGATTCTAAGTGCATTCAGCTGAGCGTGCTCAGAATCCCCTTCAGGTCCCCCTATTCAATGCAGGAAGATCAGGAGTGGAGCCAGAGGGATGGGGACAGTGTGGCTGGGGCCGACGTGCATGCCCCCACATCCTCTCCACGCTTTATGCCCAAAGGCATTCTTTGAACACCTGCCTAGGGCTTTAGTTGTATTTATAGGTGTGTGTGTGTGTATTTCCCTGGATCTTATGTTTTGCTCACGATCTGAACCTTTTGATGCTATTTGCTCTTCAGACACTTTTCTGTATGTCTATTCTTTGGGAGCTTGATGGTTTGGAATATTTAGCTTACATTGCTAAGGACTGGTCAGTAGATGGTTTTGCCTTGTTTGGGCTTGATGTCCTTTGGTCTCTTTCAACTCTATGGGTGTCCTTGAAAGTGCACATAAAAGTGGCAACAGAGGAAGCATGAATCAATGGCTATGATTTGGCTAGATGACTATCTGGGCTAGATGGACCAGTGGTCTGACTCAGTACAAGGCAGCTTCATATGTTCCTCTGTCACCCCATTTCCAGTTCTTATATGAAAAGAATAGTGATGTGTATATAACCTATCGTGAGATACTGAATGGTGAGAATCCAGTGGAGTCAGGTGATTGTGTGAAGTGGTCCAATGTGTGGCGCCACAGTGGTTTCAGAAAGCCACAATTCTAGGAGGTTATACAAAGCATAATGGCAACAGTCCTGGATGACCTCACTCCTTTTCACTCACTTGATGGGTGAGTGATGACTTGAATCCCCAGACAAGTTTGACTGCTGCTTCACCACTTTAATTAGAGGACATGCATCCAAACAATCCATCCTGACAATTCAGAATGGCTTATAGTAAGCCATGATTTAGCCGTGTGAGGAAGTAAGTAGTCAGATGACTATTCTCATGGTAAGTTGAGTGCTTACCACTGAACTACTCTGAGAACCATTATGACTGAAAAGGAGTATGCAACTATCTAAAATATTAAAAGGGGAGGTCTGTCTGTCTGTCTGTCTGTCTGCAAGCACTATAGCACCAAAAGCATGGAACCTAGATTCCTGAAACTTGGCATGCATACTAAGAAGATCCTAGAGGACTGCACCTCAGGGCTATTTGGATTTTAAAACACATTAATTATTTTTAATTAATTTAAATGTGGGTCTGTATTTGAAGCCTGAAATACCATCTTCAGTCACTAGGAGGGAGACTTCCCTAACCAGCACATAGCTTTGCAGTGGACACAGTTTGAAACCAGGGGAGATTAGTAGGCCAGGACAGTTATATGCCTGCCCCTGCTGTTGGGCATCCCCCCCTCAGGGGAATGGAGCGGACAGACCCATCCCTTAGGGGGCTTTAGGGGTGTACTATGACAGGGGCCATGCAGGGATGCCAGTGGGCATGCCTTTACTCAGATGGGGTAGGCACAATGTCTCCAGCTCTGACAGCTGTGTAATTGTGCTTGACAGCTTTTCTATATCAAACAAAGAGCTATTCCAACCCATGTGAAGCCAGGTTTTGTTCACTAGTTGGCAATAAATAAACCAGCAGCCCACATCTCAGTAGGCTAAATGGGTTGTGTGAACTGCCCTCTTGCATCATATCAAAAGACTGTCTTTGATTCCACCACCTTCAAACTTAGTACCTGATCCAGGGGGAATGGGAAATTTCAAAAAGTCTGATTGTGATGCTGGTCAACCACTGAGGTTAGCCTTAATCATGCCAGCCTGAAGACCTACTAGTTAGAAACTCTGAGAAATAATCAGTTGCTATGGCAGGCATAAATAAAAACATAAGTGCTCTTTCACAACAGTCATTTATTTTTAGATGGCCCAGAGAAATGTTCTGTCATAATCATTTGTAGCTTTCACCCTTCATTATCTGATGCTATATAATTCAACAGAAAATGAATCATGCCAGGCACATTTAAGATTCAAATGAGCCACATTATATGGACAGTGGCTCGAATACTCTGCAAAACAAGACTCATATTTTACAGTGAAAGCTCCTTTATTATTTTTTTTAATCCAGGTATCCTTCAGAGTTGTGTTGATTACATAGAGTAGAGACAAACAATGAGTGAAAGTCTTACATCTAATGAAAGTTGCCCTGTGATGACGGTACCCTCACTGTGGTTTGCCTGCCTCCTGTGTTTAAAATGCATTTCTTGTATTTTACACAACATAAATAAAAGCTAAAATAGTGAGATTTTTTTTGGAAGGTTACAACTGAAATGGAGGGCTGATTCAAATGTTATGCCTGGCCATGACTTGGTACTATGTGAATGAGCCTTAAAGGACCTTTGAGTTCACACCCTTTCTCCTTCTTCCCTTCACACACTGTGATGCCCTCCCTCCACGATCTGTGGTAAATCATCTCATCTGAATCAGCAATGTATGGTTTATACTTGTCCTGCAGTGCAAACCGGGATTGGAAACCACTGTTTGATCCTGGTGTCCAATCCTGGTTTGTGCAGGGGAAACACAAACTGTAGTTTGCTAGGTTATATAAAATGGCAAACTATGGTTTGCCTCAAACCAGGAAGGAATAGAGGGAATCCCAGGGGAGGGGTGAGAGTGCATGATCCCAAGATTCCTTTCAGTCTTGTTCAAGTAATGTCAAACCATAGTTGGGCATTATGTCTGAAACAGCTGAAAGACAACTGTAAGAACGGGTGATGCAGAGGAAGTTTAGCCTTTTCAATCTTGGTAGGAATCGGCCAGGTATGAAAGCTCAGCGTTCCCCAACCTGATGCCCTCCTGATGTTTTGGATGACAACTACTAGGGTTCCTGACTATTGGCCATGCTGACAGGGGCTGATGGGAGTTGAAGTCTATGAGGGCACCAGGTTGGGAAAGGCTGCTGCAGCCTATAACATCCAATATATAACTTCTAAAGTGGCAGCATGGTATTAAATTCAGCCCTATGCTCTAAAGTTAGCTACAGAACACAGAGCAGGAAAAATATGATCACACAGACTGCCTAGAGCAAAGTCCACTTATGCTTCTAGATTCCAAGCAAGCTAGAAGCAATGTAGAAGCTGTCTCAGAAACCCACAGTCAGCAGACTTACAAAAATAATGCCTGTAGTCACCAAAGCATTGTGCATTGAGCGATGGCCTGCCCGCCCTGGGACAAATGTGTGCGTAGCCTCTGCAAATGGTACAGCTGAATAAAAGCATCTTTGCGCACTTGTCTAAATACCTCCATTTTCATAAAAAGTTATGGTAAGTAATGCTTGCACCGGATGCCTCAACATAAGGAAGGGAGAGCATCTTCACATTGGCTTCCACTATACCGGTGTGTACTGGTCAGCTTTGCCCAGATAGCTTCTATCATGTAGATATTTCTGCAGTGGAGAAACCCCATCCCTTGGCTTTCTGCTGCTGGCTCCACTGAGCTCAGTTAATCAGTGCTGGCCCAAGACATTTTGTTGCCAGATGCGAAGCCCAAATGTCCTTCCTCCCATTAGGGCCAACACTGCAAAAGATCTTGCTGCACCATTCAGACTCTAGCCCATGCCTTCATCTATTCCTCCTTGCCCCATGGTTAGTTTCCCCCTGTTGCATGGTGGTGCTGGCCATGTGGTGTGCAGGAATTGGGGGGAGAAGCTCTTGGGATGAGAGATTGAAGTTTTATGTGGCATGGACGAACACTATGGGGCCCCATTTGGTTCTGGGATGTCAAACGTTCAGGCCTTCTAACCCTGATGTGCCAGTTGGTCCTTGCTCTTTAATTAAAGGAAGGGGAGGAGCCTATATGGAACAGAAGCAAGGAAATTATAAAGAAAGGGGATCCTAACATCCAGCCTCCCCCAAAGAAAAGAGCCTTTGTAGTGGGTCACTTGGGTGAAGGGAGGGTTGTAGATTCCTGGTGGGGCAATGTCCTGCTACACTATATACGTCAGGGGTCTTTCAGACCAAGGGTCAACTTCTATTTGGGAGAAGCTCTCAGGGGCAGGGCCAAAGGCAAAAGAGGTGAGACCAAAATACCAAAATTTCAGCATATTTCAGTTTAATGTTCTCACTGCCAGTAACTAAGCTTCACGAGAGGCATTTCAACCTTTTAGAATGGGGAAAAGACTGCAAAAAGTTGGGAAATTACCAAACAATTGGTGGTCAGGCAGGAGAAAGGGAGTGGGGCTAGGGAAGGGGATGTGGCTAGGATGAGAGAACAAGCGACATTCGCATTTGCCCAGATTCTCCAAACATCCACTAGATGTTCTTCTTGTCTCATTTACTACAGTAGTTTGTGATCTCTTCCATTTGTGCAAACAGGAAAATGGTGCAAATAGAACAGGGACAAACATGAAAATTGGACAAAAATGTTACATATTTTCCAAAATTTGCACGACGTCCTCATAGACTGAAGTGTGACAGTGCAAAGCGCTTTTCTGATTTTAAAAAAAATGCATTTTTTTTTGTTAAAAGGGACTGTATGCTCGACCCTTTGTGAACATTTTTGGAGAACATGTTCTGCTACTTGCGTCTGTGTTTGGGGTTGAGACCTGGACTTGCTCGACGGTTTTGTGAGCACAAATTAAAGTCCACAGACATCCCTAGGCCCGCCCCCCACCCCGGCCGCCATGTGGCCACCTGAGGAACCCTAGCAGGACAGATACGGCCCCAGGCCTGAGGTTCTGCATCCCTGGTGTTCATGAAGAGGAGAAGAGCAGAGCTTGCTTGCTTTTTTTTATCTGCAGAAGCTGCAAATTAAATATAATAAAAAACACAATTAACTATTAGAAATCAGTTGATAAGCTAAAGCAGGGCTCTCTAACCTTGGGTCCCCAGATGTTGCTGGCCTACAGCTCCCAGCATACCCAGTCAGCATGGCTAATGGAAAGGCATTCTGGGAGCTGTAGTCCAGCAACATCTGGGGACCCAAGGTTGGAGAGCCCTGAGCTAAAGCAATCAAAAGACTGAGGGTTTTCCCCCACAGGACCCTCTTGTTTTTTGTTGTTGTTTTTTTTTGCAGTTAGGCAGTATCTGTACCAGGTTTTGTTGCCTGCCAGTTTGCAACCCACAATCCACACCAAGCCCCTTTTTCTCAGTGGGCATATTGGGATGGAATGTGTCCAGGTGTCATTTGCCTCCCATTGCTCTGTATCTCCACCCCGCACAGCACCTTTTCTCCATTCAAGGCTTGCGCGTTGGCGAGTGTAACTTGTCTGTGCATACCGCTTTAATGTGTGTGTGGGGGGGGGTTGGTCTTTTTTTTTTTTAACTGGGAATGCAGTGTTTCAGAATTCCTGAATTTAGAAATATGGAGTAATAAGCAGCTTTCCTATGTCAGCTAACACCCTGCTGAGTTTCTCAACAAACATGGCTGCTAGAAAGAGACCTACTGGTGACTAACATCACAAAGCTGTCTCACACAATTTTATTTTATTTGTTATATATAGTCCTTATACAAGTCTGTTCTTCTGGAATACCCCTAACATTCAACGATATTTATTTTGAAAAGAACAACAATGAAGTTCAGCAGGTGATCTTAGTACTCTGCATTCCAGGAGTAAAGCAGCAAAGGAAACAAATGATTAAGGAGCTGCTAATGCCGTTTTGAAGAGCTGAAAGGAAATTGCACCAGTTTCCTTTCTAAAGGACTGATTCCCCTACTCCTTGGTAGCACATCACTGCTATGTATTTATTTATTTATTATATTTATACCCCGCCTTTTTTCCTGCAAGGAACCCAAGGCAGCTTACATAATCCTCCTCCTCTTCCTCTCCATTTTATCCTCACAACTACCCTGTGAGGTAGGTTAGGCTGAGAGTCAGTGACTGGCCCAGAATCACCCAGTGAGTTTCATGGCCGAGCGGGGACTAGAACCCGGATCTCCCGAGTCCCAGTCCAACACTCTCACCACTACGCCACACTGTAAAAAGAAAGCTCGGTCACTCCCCTACACTCCATCACTACCACTGTGAAGCTGTATCACACAATTTAAAACTGTTTAATTTTTGTTTGCAGTCCACGTGCAAGTCTGGAATACCTCTCTAACATACTTTCTTTTCCTTTTTTTTTTTTTAAAGCACCTAAGAAACTACAAAGTTAAGCAGGTGATTTCCGTACTGGTGCTAAACACATTGCATGCTGGGAGTAAAGCAGCGAACAAAACAATTAATTGGCTGCTAACACCATTTTGAAGAGCTAGAAGGATTCTCCAGGGCATGGCTCAACAACTAGAAATACACAGCAAGCGATCAGGAAAGGAGGAGCTCCTCTAACGTGTCATCCACCTTCCCCAGGGACAATTTCTTCCTTTGTTTCCATTCTGCATTTTCCTGTCCATGCCATCAAAGAAAATGTGTGGCTATTCTCTTTCTCTCCTTAAAAGATTTTCTGTGTTAAGCAAAAAGTTGGGAGAATTGATGGGAAAACATGGGTGGATTACAAAAGGATGATGATGTCATCTGGATCACCCACGGAATGTGAGTGAATGAGCTACAGTGATTCCTCAATAAATCCTCATCTGGAAAAGCCCTGAAAACGAAAACTAAGAACAGCAGAATAATCAGAATGACCAGGAAAAGTTAGAGAAGAAACTAACTTTTCTACACAACTTGACCAAAAGCAGACAGGAATAAAACAACCTTCACTTGGTGCCTAACGGTTCACCACCATGGAGCCCAATGGATAGCTCCTATAAAGCTCAAACAAAAAGATGCAAAGGATAAGGAGCCCCACTAACACAGGAGTCACCAGCCTCCCCTGGTTATGAACCTGAGGTACAGTCTTGTTAGGTTAGCTGGATCTGTTTAGCCCTGGTTGTTTAATTATTACCCAGTTGATCATATGCTTGTTTTTGTTGTTGCGTGTTTCCATTCAAATGTTAAAGCTTTTTCCTATTGGCATTCTTTCAGTAAAATTTAAAATTTGTTATTTGAAATGTTGGGGGGGTTGGGGGGGAGGTTGCACCCCATAAGAAATAACCAACCCCCACACTACCTAAAGCCACTACCTGAGACCCAGAGAGTATAAAGGCTTGTCTGAGGAGGCAGCCAGAGAGGTAAAGATTTCCACATGGTCACAATGGAAAAGGTCAGGTTGAAGTGCGAAAAGGAATGTGAGTACACTCCTTTGCCTGTTTCCCCTTCTACTCATGGAAAAGGGCATTGTCAGTCTATGACAAGGGGCATTCCATAGTCAAGGGCCACAACTGTGAGGTCCCCATCCCTGGTAGCCACCCACCTAACCTCTGCAGGTAGCACCCAGAGCAGCGTCTCCATTGACACTCTTAGTGCAGACAGGCAGGTTCATATTGGAGAAGGCTGCCCTATTGTTCAGAGATTTCCACATCTAGTAGTAGTCATAACACAAAGCTCCCCTCATATGGGATCATAGAATTGGAAGAGACCTTGGAGGTCATCTAGTCTAACCCCCAGCTCAGTGCGAGATTTGCAATGCAGGATGTAACTACACAATCCCTGAGAGATGGCCCTCCAGCCTCCGCTTAATTACCTCCAGTGAAGGAGAGCCCAAGACAGTCTGTTTCACTGTCGAACAGTTCTTACCATTAGGAAATGGCTCCTAATGTCTAGCCAAAATCTGCTCCCCTGCAATTGTTACTCACTGATTCTAGTCCTGCTCTCTAGAGCAGGAGAGTCTGCTCCAAGTCTGCTCCATCTTCTGTGTGATAGCCCTTCAGATATTTTAAGACCACTATCATGGTTACGACGCCTAATCTCTCCAGGCTAAACATATCCAGCTCTTCCGATTGTTTTTCATACCATCCTTGTTGCCCTTCTCTGCACATATTCCAGTTTGTCAGCATCCTTCTTATAATGTGGTGCCCAGAACTGGACGCAGCACTCCAGATGCGGTTTTACCAGTGCAGTATACAGCTAAAGTATTACTTCCCCATTGTATGGCATCCTCTAAAACACTAGATTGCATTACATGACTATGCCTTTAAAACTAGTATCATCATGAGAAGTAATTGGGGTCAGTTCCTTGCATCCATTTCCCTGCTTTGTTTGTTCCCTGCATCCATTTCTCTTGAGCAAAGTAAGCTCATCAGGGTAACAGCACCACTCTGCCTAAAATTATCCATTAAATTGCAACCGTACTAAATTGACTGTTTGAATTATTACAGAGTTGGCTTGGCACATGTCTGGTAGACACTGAATTTGAATTTATTGTATGAGACAGAAGCAGAGTGAATGAAATTGCCCTTTGTGTTCATGAATCAGTGAATATCATGGTTCTGAAGTCTATTTCAATAACTGTACTTTAAAGTACGATTGCCGTACATAAATGGTTGTTGCAATTTGAGCAGCTGTTAAGTAAGAAGAAGCTGTCAGTGTCTCTCTTTCCTTTAACGCACACAAAAAACTGTTGACCAGTTTCATTTACAAAGCCATGGCTTTGTAATGCAATCCATATAAATATAAGCTGCTGTTATTATGTTCGTATTATTAAGTTGTCTCATAGACTTTGCAACTCTGGCCAAAATAAATAAATGCTGAAATGTGACACAATATATTTTATATGTTTTCATGAAATAAATTGGCTGCCTCCAACCCAACAAGTTTGGGGAACCCTCATATATAGATATAGATGCATACACACACAGAGTTGTGTAACATATGGGGAGAGCAATCCTATGGCCCCTAGACATAGGATGCTGCAGATCTCTTCCTCCGTGCCTGTAGAGATAGAGCTACAAGCATGGAGGAGGAGATGAATACTGGATGAATGCCAATGTATACTGGAATTCTCAGTTGCCTTAATGCAGGGGTCTTCAAACTACGGCCCGCGGGCTGGATCCGGCCCAGCTTGCCCTTCCATCTGGCCCGGTGGCCGATCTAGGGTCCGTGTGGTAGGCCCGAACTGGGCCCGCCAATGTCCGCGCACCTCCCGGGTCGGACCAAAGAGCCTCTCCCCCCAGGCGCTCTCTCCTCCCAGGACAAGCAGGCTGGGCGGCCGGTACAGGAGCCAAGGTGGGCCTCACCACCAGCCTTTCCTTTTCCGTGCCTCCAAGAGCTGCTGCTTCTGTGTCCTGTCTCCACCCCCACCCCGTCCGCAGCCTCGCGAGCTTGCCAATAGTAGTTCTTTGCTCTCTGCTGGTCCCGTCGCGTCACTTCCGGCACGGCGGAAGTGACGCGACGGGACCCTGCTCCGGCGCGTCCATCCTGGACCCCGCCCATGCTGTTTTTCAAAACTGAGCACGGGCGGAGTCCAGGATGGACGCGCCGGAGCAGCGCTGGTGGCGGCGGACTCGGGCGGTGGCGGAGGCCAGGTAGGACAGCGGCGGGGATGAAGGCGGGAAGCGGTGGGTGGGTGGGCGGCGGGAAGCGGTGGGTGGGTGGGTGGGCGGGCGGCGGGTTATGGTGGGGGAGGCGGGGGGGCTTTACCTCATCCGCCTCGCTGCCCGCTGGTCCCGTCGCGTCACTTCCAGCATGGCAAAAGTGACGCGACGGGACCCTGCTCCGTTGCATCTATCCTGGACCCCACCCACTGCTGTTTTTCAAAACTGAGCGCGGGCAGAGTCCAGGATGGATGCGACGGAGCAGGGGTGGCGGCGGCCTCGAGCAGAGGCTGTGACGGAGGCACCGGCAGCAGCAGCAGCGTGCAGGGGACCAGGTAGGATGGCGGCAGCGGGTAGGGCAGCGGGGGGGTTACGGGGGCGGGGGGTCATGCGGTGGCGGCAGCAGCGGTGGCGGCGGGGCGGTCCTGCAGCGGCAGCGGAGGACAACGCAGGGGGTCCTGCGGTGGCGGCAGTGGGGGGCGGGGGATGGCGGTGGGGGGGTTCTGCAGCGGCGGCGGCGGTGGGGGTCCTGCAGTGGTGGCAGCGGGGGATGGCGCGGGGGGTCCTGCGGCGGCGGCGGGGGGGTCCTGCGGTGGCGGTGTGGGGGAAGCATGAAGGAGGTGGCACAGGGGAGTCCCAGTGAGTCCGGCCCCCCAACAGGCTGAGGGACAATGAACTGGCCCCCCATGTAAAAAGTTTGAGGACCCCTGCCTTAATGGATCAAGACGTTGTAGATATTTCTATGCAACTGTGGGCACAATCCTGTGGGTTGCGCTCCTGATCGACGGAGGGCTCTGAGTTCAGAGCCTATCCTATGCCCTGCCGTCAAGAACCAGGTAGGGTAAGAGGAGGACAAAGGTGATTTCACCTCTGTTCCTTCATTTAAAATGTGAAAGAGCAGCTAGACAGACCTCTGAGCCCATCTAGCTGACTTACCTTTCAGTGGGTGGGGAGGGGACTGGAGAGCCCATAGGATATCGCGCATCACAGCCTCTCTTCTCCTCTCCCCTTCCACCACCATGCCTTCTTTTCTTCCTCTCCAACTTATCTTATTATGGGACCTAATAAGAGAAGCTTTCTGTGGTGACTGGGGGGGGGGGGAAGGAGAGGGTGGGAGAGGGAAGATTCATGAATGTATCTACAGGCACGGAGGAGATCTGTAGCATCCTATGTCTAGGGGCCACAGGATTGCTCTCCCCATATGTTACAAAACTCTGTGTGCATACATCTATACGAGGGTTCCCCAAACTTGTTGGGTTGGTGGACACATTTAGAATCTTGAGAGAGTGGTTGTGACTGTGAGTGCTATGACAAAATGGCTGCCATGGGGGGGCTTGCCCATTCATAAAATGGCATGGCTAGTCACAAAACACTCATTTCCCAGAAGGCAAACTGGTGAGACTAAAAGAAAAATAACTTGCCCGAGAACCTAATTTCAAGCCAGAAGTGGAATCTGAGCTCCAAAACACAAAACTGCTCTTTTCAACCCAAATCAAGATGGCATTCGAGGGCAGCACCTTGCTTTTTCAGCATGCCAGCATACCAGTTTAAAATATTAATTTTAAAAATCTCAAAATATAAAATAAAAATTAGGAGGGGCAGGGAGCCTTGCAGGCACCAAGAGAGGTTTTTATTGGTGCCCACGGGCACACACTGGAGACCATATATCTATATCTATATCTATATCCTTGTCACCTTGGCAAGGTAAGGATATATGTTCACCCACATTTGCAAACAGCAATAGTTTTATTTCAGAAGTAAAGCACTTTGCTTCCGTTCAACTTCCACTGCCAACCAACTAAGTCTCAAGCAGCAGTAATTTACTCCAGCAGTAACTCAGCAGTAAACTACATCTGTTCAAGATTGAATTGGCAAATTGGGTGTGTCCACAAGGCTCAAACATCAATACTTCTGTGGAGGACCAGTACCCGGGTCCTCTGCATGAGTTCGGCGCTTAACGGGTTAACCGGCACTGAGCTACAGCCCGTACAAGCGATTGAAATTGACTAGGAGGTTTGTGCAGCAAAAGGAAACCCCAGAGCCTTTGTATGACCATATAAGGCATTTATTGACTATAAGTTAAATGGAGCGGAACTAACAGCTTTCTAGGTATATTACAACGTCAACATGACCTGATGTGATCTCCGAGTTTTATCAATGAATGGGTTCCCAGGCTAGTGTATTGAGGAAAGTCAGTTACCTTAGACCCGAGACTCTACGCTGGTCAGTTTCATGCCTGGCTCCGGATCCGCCTGATCCGGGAAGGAGAACAGCTTATCCCAGCCTCCACTGGGGAAAAGACTTGCCGAAGCGTCCCATGTTCCCAACAACCCCCTAAGGGTGGGGAGAGGGGTTTTCTACCCCCAGTTTCCCGCTCCCCCGCCCTTGCGTGGTCAGGTGGGGCTTATGCCTGCCCCTTTGTGTCAGGTGGGCTTATCCTGCCCTGCCCCTTCATGTCAGGTGGGCTTATTCTGCCCGGGAAAAGGTGACATACTGGGTACTTCACAGCTCTTTGAGACTGCTCTGCCATTTTGATGGTCCTTTCCTGGGTTTTGTGGATTCCGACCGAGGTGCCCCATTGTTGGTATGCAGATCTGTCTGGTTACCTCCTTGTATCTCCGGTGCCTCTCTCTCGCCCCCTCGGGGAGAGATGGTAGGTGTATGTGCGTGTGAGTGTATGTGTGTCAGGCTTTCTCCACAACTTCTAATCCAGCAGTAAAGAACTTCTTTCACACTGTCCACTTTGCCAACATAGTATGGACTAAACCACTGCTATGGTATCTCCATAGCTACTGATGTGAAGTATTCTACTGCTGAAGTTATTGCTGGCATAAACTATTGTCATTTGAGCACAGAGGTGTGAATTTACCTTCTAAAATAACAGTAGTTTACTCCATTGCCAACCTCAGCGGTAGGGTATTTCATCCAAGTAGATACAGATGTACTGAATAGGAGTAGTTACCCTCAACAGCAATGGCAGTGAAGAAAGTGCAGTAGAGAAGTATGTTACTGCTGGCGTAAAAGCTTTTCTACATAAGGCTGTTAATCTGCTGTATCTACTTTCAGTTTCATCACAGAATTGAGATCCGAGCACTACACAAAAAGCATTTCCTTTCCTGCTTTCCCACTACATAACCTCTAGGTGGCACTGTGGTATAGCTGAATAATGCAAATACACAACTGGAAATAGCATTTTCTTTCACTTTCTTTAAATAATACTGCATTTTTCCTGCTTTAAAAAAACTCACTGAAAGTGCTGTTTAAAATCAGAAGTGAAACTGGAGGGTCACACAATGTCATCTGAAGAACCTGTAAACAACCCTGAGTAGGGAATGACGACGAGTGCACAGTAAATGCCTCCGGTAGAAAAGCTCCAAAACAATGCTATTTAGGAATGTAAGTGTGAACACAGCCTATTTTGGCAGAAGAAAATATCAGCCATAGCTGTGAGTAGCAGTTGCTTTTGGATATACCTCCTTTAAAAACAACAAGCTTTAAGCAAGGTTGTGCCAGCATGAGCAGGGTAAGTCTGTGCTGATGGTGGTGGTGGTGGCTGGTTCCTGACCTGTCTCCTTCAAGAAGAAAGCAGGCATGTATGAACCAAAGGATCTTCTTAGGCCTAGTGAGGAAGCATAGAGCCATCTAAAATACAGTAATACCTTGGATTGCAAGTAACTTGGTTTGAGAGCGTTTTGCAAGACAAGCAAAATTTTAAATATTTATTTAATTTTTTTTTACTTGATATACAAGCGACGTCTTGCAATACAAGTACTGTAGTACAGCTTAAATTAAAAATCTCTGTACAAATTTTTTTGGGGGGGATTTCGTTTTTGATATAAGAGTGTTTTGGATTACAAGCATGTTTCCGGAATGAATTATGCTCTCAATCCAAGGCATGACTGTACTTGAATCCTCCCACAGGAAGCTGCCTGTCAATCACTTGCACTCATTTTGACTATCAGGAGAGTTCCAGTAGCTGAGGCTAGCATGTATACACTGGGTATTTTAGAGAGTAAGTTTGTTTCAGCTTTCTATTTTTGCCATACCGAGAGAGTCTCTACTGCTGGTAGAGACCCTGCCTTATTCTGCCTGACCTCCTACCGCCTGATGATGATGCGGCCAAGCTCACTAATGGGTGTTAGTTCACCATAGCTGCAATTCTTTATTCTTATAAACCACCTATAATCCTTATTCAGCTTCAGACAAAATGGTTCTTACAGCAATCTTCTCATTCCCCCCCCCCCCCCAGTCCCATAGCTTTGTGTCCCTTTATAGTCTTGCAGCAGATTCTGCATTTGGCTTCTGGTTTGCTTTCCCTCCAGGGCCCTCGTCTGTGAGTCTATCTGTGTTCCCATCTTTGACTCTACAGTATAATTTATGATTTCTCTTACAGCTTCACGTTTAACACCACTCAAAGCAGGTGTCCTTATAAATACTGGGCACTAATGAGCGTCTAGCCAAACTCTGTCTCCTGATGGCGGCAAGTCCCCTGCGGATATCGTTATCCTTAGAAACCAACATTGGGTCTTCACATTATTCTGTTCTGTCACATCAGCCCAGCTTGGCCCCTTAGTTTATTGCCCACAGAGAATTAACATATCACATTATGATAACAGGGAGGTTCTGAACAATCGTTGCCTCTAATTGAAGCTGAGATCAGCTTGTCGGTAATCCAGAGAATGGCAAAATGTTCCCTGCGTCTGTTGATCTCTAAGCTGTCCAGGGAGAAACTGTCTCCCACTTCCCTGGCCTATTATGTTATCTAAAGCTGGCCAAGGCAATTGGAATAGCCCCTCTTTCTAAACGTTCTGCAGGCTGCGGCCAGCAAGATAGTAAGCATCCTGACATGCCACGTTATCCAGCAATATGCTGATCTAGCCCACACAAAATAAAATCATGCTTTCATAGATTTCATAGATCATATAGTTGGAAGGAGCCTACAAGGCTATTGAGTCCAACCCCCTGCTCAATGCAGGAAACTAGAGGAGGGGTCTCCCATCCAAGTCATATATAGAATCTTACCATGGAGAAACCATAGTTTTATCAAAGGGGCTTTCTCAGATTTACTCATGTCAGTGGCAGTCAGTCAGAAATCTTTTCAACGGGATGCAAATGGAGTAAAAGGTCAGCCAATCCCTAATAAAATTCAATGCACATGATTTATTTGTATTGGCTCACACTGTCCATTTGTCAATGGGTTGGAGAATGGCACTCCAGGCAATTATGCTCTTAGGTCCTCCGTTATATGGTGTTTTTACAGATACTGAGACAGTTACCATGTGTGCCTCTCCACCCCCTTCTTCTTAACTCCTGTCCTGTCCTAATTAAAATGTATTGAGACACACTCAAGTGGCTTGTCTGCAGCATCCTTCTTGGTCACTGAACGTTGCACATGTGGCTGGATCTACACATGCAACAGAGTGAAGTGGTGGAATGTTGAGGTGGTGGATTGGACTGCTCCACTTCAGGCTGCAGATGGGGGATACCACCGTTGAAGTTTTCCCCACATTAAAAGGTCCCTTCAAATAGAATACTTTTCTTTCTCTGGGAGAAAGGTTGTTGTTGTTGTTGTTGTTGTTGTTATTATTATTATTATTATTATTATTATTATTATTATTATTTTATTTATCGCTCATCTGGCCGGCCACTGGCCACCCTGGGCGATGTACACAGATAAAAACACAAGATAAAAACAGAATAAAATACATTTAAACAATATAAAAACAATATATAACAGGTTGTGTAGGGTCCCAGATACACATTTACCAGTGCGGAGAGCCAGTCTGGCGTAATGGTGAGAGTGTTGGACTGGGACTCAGGAGATCCGGGTTCTAGTCCCCACTCGGCCATGAAACTCACTGGGTGACTTTGGGCCAGTCACTGACTCTCAGCCTAACCTACCTCACAGGGTTGTTGTGAGGATAAAATGGAGAGGAGGAGGAGGATTATGTAAGCCACCTTGAGTTCCTTGCAGGAAAAAAGGTGGGGTAAGAATATAATAAATAAATAAATTTACCTTTGGAGAAATGCATCTGGAATCCCACCGGGGTCAGTGTGGGGAAAACAGCTTGAGATAAGGGCTGGTTTTGGGTGGGAATATGACCAGCTTAGAAAGATGTAAGCACCTTCTTCTGCTGTTCAAAATGGGCATCACGATTGCCTTAAATTTGCTGTTCTTTCAATCTAGGAGTTGAAATGAAAGTTCTTTATCAGTAGTGCTATTTAAGAGGCCTGTGTCAACTCTGATGTGCACATAGCCTCTGCATTCTAATATTCTCTGTGGTTTGGAAGCACGGTATATTGACAATTATTGCAACTTGAGGAGAGCGCTCCTGTTATGTGCTAGGAGAAGATCGCTGGACATTATACACTCAAGAATATAACAAAGAGCTTTAATAAAATACTCTTGTAAGCTTTAAAAATGAAGACTGATCTGAGTAAATTTGGCTTTAAAATGAGATTTCCCCAAACAAACTGTTTAAAGAAGTAATCTACCAACTTTTTTTGGTGTTTTCTAATTCTTAAAGCAAGCACTCTAATCAAATATGGGCTTGCCAGAATGTTTGTAATCGAGACTCAGTAGTGTCCCTCAGCAGAATCCAAAGGGAAAAGGGATTACTCAGTGAAAACTATGCAAACTAAGTCAGTAATCCAACAGAGTTTTTAAGCCTTCTCATAGGAATATCCTAATCAAATCATGTTCTGGCCACTGTCCCATCATTTTGCAAGTTTGCTAGATTCTTGCTAGATACATTATTATCATTATCATCTAGGCCCTAGACAAAGAAAACAACACAGTTCTTATGTGGATTACTACTACTATACAGATGTACACCAGCCTTCTGAGAGTTGTAGTCCAACACATCTGGAGGGCACCAGGTTGGGAAAGGCTGGTGTACACCATAGCCCTCAGCATGTTTTCTTAGAAGCCAGCCCTACTGAGTTCAGTGGGGCTTACTTCCTAGTAAGTATGCATAAGGTTGCAGCTATACACCATGTAGTTGTTTATAACATTTTTTCCATACATAATACTTTGCCATCCCTGCCAGAAAAAAAGAAAGAAAGAAAAACCTGTAAGAACCTTTTAACTAAGAACTGGTGCCTGAGTTTTGCATTCTTCCTCCTCCCTCCCAATCCCTTTTCCTTTTGTGTCATGTCTTTTAGATTGTAAGCCTGAGGGCAGGGACTGTCTTATTATTATTCTTTGTAAGCAACTCTGGGAGCCTTTTCTGGCTGAAGAGTGGGGTATAAATGCAATAAATAAACATTAATAAATAAAGAACATTCCTTAGAAAAGTCCAGCCAGTCTGGGGTCCCAGTCCAGCCCCCTGGGGTTCCCTAGCTGGCCACACCCATTCCCTGGCCACACCCCTTTCCCCAACTACTGGTCACTTGTTAGATTGCTCTCAGGCCTGCTTCAAATCTTAGGGTTTCTCTAAGTAATTTTGCATGAACCTATCAAAGACTGTTATTGAATTTGGATGGTAGAGAAAATTATTATTACTTCCAGCCGAACAATCAGTGGATGTGTGTGTGTGTGTGTGTGTGTGTGTGTGCACGCGTGCGTATACACACACACACACACACACACACACATCTATATCTATATCTATCTATCTATCTATATATATATATATAGTTTAGATCCCCCTGCTTCAAATATTCTTAACTAGAATGGGCCACAAGTCATATGGCACCACAGTAGATACCTACCTTTCTAAGGACCATGGAAACACAAATATCTGCAAATCTGTGAAACCCAAAATAACTTTTCTCACAGGTCATGTCCTATTGATAAATGTGTCTCCCAATTTCCACACATTCCATCTTTACAATGATACAATGTGCAAAGCAAGACAATAAACCATTGCACTCAGTAAGCTTTTCATTGCCTGATGACCAAGGTAGCAATTTAGTTAAATGATGTTTATGTACACATAATATTTTACTAGCTAATTAACTTGTGGATGATACTGATTATAAGACTTTGTGTCCATAATTCACATAATGATGCCTTTCTTTATATAAAAAAAATCCATGGGACTTTAGAAAACTCATCTATACATTGTACTCTGGAGTTTGACCTATTGGCAATAAATTCTCCCTCTGAGGCAAATGCAAGCAATGCTGAGCAATGAATTTGTTTGACACAGATAGGGATATTGCTGTTCTAATTATTCAAATGCATCTTCGTAGGGATGGGGTACAACAACCTACTAGACTAGATGTATTCTTGGAATCATCTGTGTACCCTGCACTGGTTATCCACAAAACTCTTCTCTCACATCACATCATGTGCCAGTCATGCTAGTCCTGTGTAATCATTCTTTGTTTCTTCCAGAATTTCCCAGACTACTTTATCATGGTGGTTTTTTCCCCAGTTATTGAGTTTTGCTGTCGCAGTACGTGGCTAGTGTATGCTAAAGTGGCACTGTCGTTGCCTGCCCAAGGAGTGGCCACGAAAGTGTTGTCACTGGAGTTAGCCAGTATTTTTCGAGGGGCGAGGGAAATGAGGTGTGACATGTGTCTCCCAAACTGGCGTCTTTATTTATTTATTTATTTATTTTTGTAAACATTCCTGTGCACCTCTGCACCTCTGCACAGGCTGCTTTGGGAAATCGCGTTTGGATGCTTCTTCTTCTTTTTAAAAATTTTCACTCCTGCACACGTGCACACCTCTGCATAGACAGCAGACCAGAAACAAAGAACCCCCTCTTGTTAAATGGCCATTTCCCCTGCATGTAAAAGGCAGTCTGCTCAGAAGTAAATCACAATTAGGCATGTCTCCAAGGCCGGGTCGCGCCCCCGACCCGATCTTCTGCGGGGCGCCAACCCGACTCGATTTTCTCAGGCCCCATCCGTCACTTCCGAGACCGGAAATGACGCGACGGGACCCTGCACAGGCGCAGAACGTGCCACAGGGGTCCAGCGTGCCTGCGCAGGGTTCCGTCACGTCATTTCCGGTTCCGGAAGTGATGCGACGGGATGGAACGGGCCGCGCGGACAGCTCGCCGCGGAGAGGACGAGCCGCCCCGAATGAACAAGGTAAGGCCTCGCTGGGCGTGAGCGTGGCCAATTTCGGCCTCGTTCTGCCTGGCGAGGCTCGATTACACAAGCCTAACACAATCACATCTCTCCAATGCCCTTACTCCCAAGTGTATCACATTGATTCAACGGGAGCCTTGTGCTTGGGAAACTCAGAATGGAAGGAACACAGCTTTGGGAAATTGCATTTGGGTGGAGAAGAGGGGCGTGGCGTGCTGATCCAGCTGAATTTACCCCAACCCTGAGGGAGGTGGCAGCAGCAGCAGTATCCTCATCCTCATTCTTTTTTGTGAGGGGCCGGAAAAGCTTTTTCTTTTCTTTTTAAAAAGATCGCTCCTGTGCTCATTCGTACCTACTGCAGAGGAGACGAAGCAAAATAATAATTTTAAAAGCCCTGTTTAAGGGAACGTCCAGTTCTACTGCTGCGAAGTTAGGTGTGGGGTGGCAAACTGGGATGAGTGCAGTACATTTAACGAGAGTGTGCCCTGTGAGTAGTGACTGCAGAACGTGAATGTAGCTAACTGCTAACTTGACGATATACTGTGTATTGTAATGTAGAACTGCCCCTAGAATTCTGTGTTATGCAATACTAGCTGTTGCCCGCTCACGTGGATTTTAGGATTTGGTACAATTGTTTTTAAAAGAAACATGTATGGAAAAGATGCAGTGTCTCTGACTGAAAGTATAATGTTTAGGCTGGGTGCTGGCAGCAGAAATCTTTTGTGACAGAAATATCTGTTCTTAAAGAAAAATCAGGTTAATCCTGAGAGTCTACAGAGGTGATGAAGTGTGAGCATGCCAAGTTTGCGGTAGATCCGTCTAAATGTGATGGAGCCTATGCGACAATGCCCCCCACACAACAGTCAGTCATTTAAAAAGTTTCCCTCCCTTTTCACCCCGTCATGTAAACAGTTTCCCTCCCTTTTCACCCCCTCAGAGAACATTCTAAATGGCCTAGGGGAGATTTGCATACCCAGCCCTATTGGCCCTTGTCGTATGGGCTATTTGCATAACTGCTGCTATTGGCTCCTACAGCAAGTTGGCTCTTGCAGCAATTATGAGGTGAGGCCTATTTGCAGAACTGCAGATATGAGAGTGGGGCGATTTTGCCCCCTTTTTTCACCCCCATAGGGATGAAATTTCCCAAAATCCTTCCTTAGTGGGGGTCTACGTCATAAAAGCAATGTCCCTTCAAAATTTCACGTTCCTAGATTAAACGGTTTGAGCTGGGCGTTGATGAGTCAGTCAATCAGTCAGTCAGTCAGTCAAGACACCTTCATATATATATATATATATATATATATATATATTCTGTGGCTCTCTTAACCTCTAGTAAATGATAGTCTAATGGCCAGATAGCATGTCCCACACAGAGGGTCATCTAACACTGATACGTAGAGTTGGGCATTAAGGTTGCCGGACATTGCCTCTGTAGTTTAGCCCTCCAACAATATCTGGTAGTGGTTTAGGAGATATTCAGTGTCTAGCAGATCAAAGCTGCATGGCTTGGCAGGGCTGGCGCGTCCGCTAGGCAAACTAGGCAGTGGCCTAGGGCGTGTGGCCGAAGAGGGCGCAGAAACGCTACGCTCCTTCTGGCTGACTCTTCCTCGCCGCCGGCGCACTCCTGCCCCGCCTCGCTGACAAAGGCACCACCAGGTCATTGTGTGGAGAGGATTGTGGGCGCCGGGCGGGCTCGGGGTCGCGCTCGGCTTTCCTCGGCGCCCGGAGCTAGGCCGGGTCAGGAGCGTGCGTGGCGGCGATGATGACTGGTCCGAAGATGCTGCACAGTGGGCGAGGCCGGCTTGGCAGCGGGGAAAGCGGCTGCCGGAGGCGGCAGGCTGGCGGGGGGGCGCTAGGCAAGAAGGCATTTCCCGGCTGCTTTGATCTGGACCCCCCCCCAGCATGAGAGGGGGGCGCTAAATATAACTTTGCCTAGGGCGCCAAACTGCCCTGCACCGGTCCTGGGCTTGGTTTCTGTCACTGTAGTTAAAGTGACAATTTTGGCTTGGGCTGGGCTGTCTCAATAGCACTGTAAGTTCCTGGAATTTGATGTTACTGTTATAGCTCTATATTGGTGATGTTTCAACCCATATTTTGGACCTGGGCCATAAATTCAACCCAGTTCTCTCTCTCTCTCTCTCTCTCTCTCTCTCTCTCTCTCTCTCTCAGCCTGCCTGCCTGCCTGCGTGCATGTGCTTTTGAGGGGCAGCCCCTGCAATTCAGGGGAAGTGCAGACTTTCTGGATAGAGGGTCAAATTTTTGGTGGGGGTTAGTGTAGTGCTTTACTTCCAAATACAAGATGGTGAGGGCTTTCCTCCTCCCTTTTTTAAAAAGTTGGGTCATGGCTTGGCTGATTCAACTGCCAGTCTGGCTGCTGATCTCTTTGAAAATCAAGTTCTAAATGTCCCAGGAATGACATGACATGATGATGTAGTGTTGTTCCAGGCCAGGGGGTGGGATCTTTTTGTTTGGTACCATTCTCATGGGAATGATGCTACATGATCATCATTTAGCTTTGTTCCCCTGGGGCAATTGCAATTAGTTTTTCAATGACAGCTGGGTTGCTAGTTGCAGAAGCCAACTCAGCTTTTTAGAGTAAAAAGTGGGGGAAAGAAAGAAGCCCCCACTACATTGTAATTGTAAGTAAGCACCACTACTATTCCCCCTCCCCCAACCAAGGTTCACCTTATTCCGCCCACACTCAATGGTCCAAATAAATATTTCCTCACTTTCACTGAGAACCAAAGCCCCAAAGGTGTGGGGAAAATATCATCATGCCCTACTATAGATCCTACACGTAAACACTATTTACCTGTTTACTGTAAAAAACACTGATACAGTTGTATGATTTAACTAGTCTACGAGGGCTATTTACTGTGCAACATACAGGAACAAAACAATGGCAAATCCACATTTCCCCCCCCACAGGCTTGTCAGCTGAAGGTGTTTGTAACAGACCAGAGATGATTTAAGAGACAGCCAGCATACCTTGTGGCTCTTCATACCATTTCTTAATGTTTTCCCACAGGTTTCCTTTATCTTTGCTCAAGCCATTGAGAGGAGTTGTTCTTTACCTGTAAGGCAAGACTTCTCCTCCGAATCTTTTAGCCATCCTCTGTCTTTAGGCCAGGGATGGGGAATCTGTGTGGCCCTCTAGAAGTTTCTGGACTGCAACTACCATCATCCCTAGCCAGCATAGCCAATGATGAGGAATGATGGGAGTTGTATGCCAACAGCATCTGGAGGGCTATACGTTGCCAACCCCTGGTTTAGGTCATAGTCTGAGTCCTGAGGCCACTTGTGCTGAACCCCATTTCGTTTCAGGTTAAGCCGAGCATGGAGCGGGGTTGTACTGTCTTCAGTAACCATGCATAGGACTACAGTGTTCTGTTAGATTAATCTGAGAGCATGAGAGACCAGTTGCAGCATGCCCAGAATAAAAAGGTAATACACTTGTACTGAGTGAACTGGGGCAACAACTTTATTACCATTAACCAAGGGGATCTGCAATGAAAACTGGCAGCTGTATGGGAACTGTCTGAGTCAACACAGGAATATAGGAAGCTGCCTTATACGGAGTCTGATCGTTGGTCCATCCAGTTCACTATTGTTGACACTGGCTGGCGGCACCTCTTCGAGGTTCCAGGCAGGTGTTTTTTTTTTCCAGCCGGGACATGCCAGGGATTGAACCTGGAACCTTCTTCATACAAAGCAGGTGCTCTGACACTGAGCTATGGCCAATCTCCTCCTTGCATTGCCTAATTAAGGGTGAGTCTGACACTGCGCTGAGCTTGAAGCATTTGCTTCCACCCTGTCTGGCCATACCTTTTGGTGCTGAGGGAGGCCGTCCTGAATTACTACCCCTCCAACCCCAAGACTCTGAGTGTGTGATCCAAAGGTGGTCCTTTCCCCACTCCCAGGTGCCAAAGCCTTGGGTAGCCTGTCTACAGAACCCCCTTTTGCTGAAATGGTTCCTCAGGGTGTTCAGCAGTGACTCTGGTTGCAGTCTGCTTTTCCATCCTGCCCTGCCATTGGGAACAACCTATATACGGTAAATTGTTTGGAACCGTCCTGCATTAAGCATCAGGCTCCCAGCGGATCAGTGTGTAGAGTAGGTGAAAAACCCTGCTTCCCTCATGCCAATCTGACCCACAGGCAAAATGTTCCTGTGTGGCACCAAACTGACTGATTGCTCCTGTACTGCATACCTATTGGATGGGTGGATAGAGAGATGATCCAAACAAAGAGGGGCAGGGTGGGTTTTTAATCCCCTCCCCAAACACGCCCTCTGCATCTAGTCAGTGTTCAGATGCAGTGTGTGTCCATGCAGGGCTGGCCCAAGATGTGTTGCTGCCTGAGGCAAAGAACAAGATGTGTCCCCCTCTTTCCACGTACAGAAGTGAACTGGACTGGGAGTTGTATTTTACTTCAACACTGGTGATGGGGAAGTGTCTTTCACCACAGCTGAGGGCACCAGGGAAGTTTAGAGGCTGCAGGACAGGCTGTGTGGCACACACAGCTCTGTCCTCCAACAGAGGGTAATGGCAGGGGTGGGGGCCTCAGGAAGAATGGTAGGGGGCTGCCACTGCTTCCCCCAGCACCTTATGCCTGAGGCAGTTGCCTCACTCTGCCTAATGGTAGCGTTGGCCCTGTGTCTACGTGCTCATTCTCCCTTCCCCCACCTGCCATCTAGAGTGGATGCCATCCCCACCCCGCCCCACGTCCAGGTCAAGTTGGGGGGGGGGGGAAAGGAGGCAGAAATGTAGGTAAAGTAAGGGGACAGTACTTTAGACTAACTTTTGAGTTTCATGATATTCTTCTGGAGGAACCAAAAAAAAAAGATTGAAGGTGAAAGGAACAAAAGTAATTGAAATCGGATCTTACATATCTACAGAATTCAATAACAATGCAAATATTTCATTCTCTTGAGGTGGATAATGTTTTAACATCATGTCTTAGAACATCAAAGAGGGTTGAATAGCAGGGAACATGACACCTACTGATAAGAGTGTAAGAAATGAAGGTCTGTGTTTAATCCGGCATGGTTATGAATTTTCGTTCCCCAGGCAAATGTCTTTTAAGTTCTTGCATAAGTGCCCTTTTAGAATATGGAATGAGAAGTCGGAAATGGATTATGTGCAAGCCTGCATGGGGCTTCTGGAGTGGAGATTCCTATGTCAATAGCTGCTCTCTAGGAGAATATCTGCAACACACATGGAGAGGTTCTGGCTTAGTTTGCGGATGGGAAACTATGCACAGCACGACCCAATAGTGAATCTGCATTTTTTATCTGCATTTTGTTCTAATAAGAGTGGATGAAAGGTTTACTGGTGACCAGGTATAAAGGATGACGTGACCCTTGAACCTTCCATCAGATATTTGAGAGTGTACCTTTTCCCTTATCAGCCTGTTCAGTGTCACTGAAATCATTGGATGAGGCACTCCTGGTGGTTCTGCATGGACCTGAGGTCTGTTTAGAGTCCACTTGCAATAGAGCTTTAACTTGTGAACTGGCTCCTGCTCTGCGGAACTCCCTGCCAGTTGATGTCAGGCAGGTGCCACTGTTGCATTGTTTTCAGTGTCTGCTAAAGACATTTTCTAAATTATTTAAACAAGCTTTACCTGAATTACCAGCCATGGTTTTAATGATATCACTTGATTCTTTTTTCTTTACTGTTAACTACTTGGGAAACTTTATAATTTCCCAAATACAATAGTTTATAATTTTAGTATACTAAATAAATAATAGTTACACATTAGGGGGAATTCCAGCAGTTACAGCTACTGGAAAATCCCATCTTCTGTGCAACTATTGTAAGTACAGAAGCCTCAATCTCTTTTACATCTTGTCAGCCTAAGCACAATGGCTTTGTAATCCACCTCTCAAGGAAAGTCCTTCAGTCATTTGCAGAATGCATGTTGCTACCTGAAAGTGCCAAAAGAGAGCATAAATTAAAAAATCAGGAGATGAAGAACAAATGGATCAAAAAGACTAATCTAAAAACTTTTTTACTCTCAGCTTTCATGATTTCATAAATTTCCAATATGCAAAATGTCCTTTAAAATGATCAGTTTTACTTATTTGCCTCTAGATGGCAACACCAGTGTCTGCTTTTAGAAATGTAAATATCTGAGCAGGCCATTTCATGAATGTAGTTACTTTTAGACAACAACAACAACAACTCTGTGTATTTTCTCAATGAAATAATAGAGATAAGGTATTTTCCTCCTTCATTTTCTTCATCATCCTTCATTTCTTCCATTATACAAAGTTCAGTAGAAAAGGGAAAATAGAAATTAAACATTTAAACCAGCTATTTTTCCTCCATCCACAATGATATCTAATATCTGGCTATCGTTCTTTGTACAGTGTCATTATTAAGCATGCACCCTTAGACTATCATCTTTGATTTGAGAGGTATGTATACCAGAATGTTAAATGAGGCTGAGAATGTTGTAGACTCTTATGATGTCAAGGGATTTCAAATACTCTCTCCATTAGAGAGTTTCTCAAAATTCCTCTCTCAAGATCATAAGCAGCCTTGTCACCACTACTTGGTTCCTTCTTCAGATTTTACATCCCTCTAAAGCCAGATGCTGCAGCCAATGTATTTTGCAATGAGTGTAATCTCATTATAGGAGTGGCTGGATCATCTAATACTAGCTTGTTCTCACACATCCTTCCTTTGCAACATGAGCAAGGGCTACCAAGGGCAGAATCCAACAGGGCAGAATTCCGTCCCCACCAATTCTCTTCTGCCCCGCCAATTGTGTTGCACAAGCAGCCCCCACCACTTACGCAATAGTGCTTTAGCACTTCTGGGGCAACCTGAAACAAGTGGAAACACTCATTTCTGGAAGGAATCAGGTCGGCGGAGCTCACATAAAGGAACTCTGCCAACCTGTCTCCTTCAAGAAACTAGCATTTCCACTTGTTTTGGGACTTCCTCTAGGAGCTCTAAATCTCCCTTGCATAAGTGGTGGGTCCTGCTTGTGCAACACAGTTGGTGGGACCCACCACTTGTGCAATGGAATCTATAAGGTGGAAAAGAATTGGCGGGGGCATAAGCTCAGCATTGGATACTGCCCCCCCCAAGTCAGAAGATACATCTTCCAGAAAAAAATTGACTTTTGCCTCTGTGGATATCATTCTGGCTTTACAGATCTCTATAACAGTGGTGTTACTATCTGACCAAATCAATGCCAAAGTTAAGGTTGAATAAAATATTTGTAACCAATTGTTAAAGAAGTACTTATGGTGAAACTACATGACCAGAATAGAATGTGTTTCTCAGTCATTTCCAAGTTCCTGGGTTGTCATGGAATCACTTCAGCACTGCAGAATTTTCAAGTGAGCACATATTATTGATTGGACTGTGGACCTCAAGCCAGAGTGTGCAATCCAGTAGTATATGTTATTCAGTTGTGTAAGTGGATGTGATCGGTTCAAAAATAAATCTCTACAGCTATTGTCCCCCAATGCCTATTTTAATCACCAGTCTTCCACGCACTGTGGGCAGTGCCTATGGCTTGGTTGATAATTACAGTGCACAGTAGACTGAAGAACTGACATGTCATTATGCATCACTGACAGGGGGGGTGACATTGCAAAACATGAACATAAAAATGGTCCCTTAAAGGCTCTAAAACACAACACACATTATAAATATAGCACAGATGAACACTTAAAACACATAAGGTTGGAGACTTAGTCATACTTGGAGTGTACCATTGAAATCAATGGGACTTAGGTTAGTCATAACTAACTTTAGTTCCATTTATTTCAGTGGGTATACTCAAAGTATAACTAAGTGTGAATCCCACCCCTGGAAATGTTGTGATATACTTCCACCCTCAGAATTTCAATTAAGAAGTATAGGAGAAGAAAGAATAATGAGACAAAAACTCAGAGACATTTTTCCTCCACTAACACCTTGTCTCATTGGTGCAAATTGTTTTTGGGGAATATAAACATATGCCTGATCAATTGTGTTTGCAGTTCTGGAGTGTTTCATCTTTAAATCAACATTTGTTTGTTCCTTAGAGGAGCTTAATCACTTCCATGTTATCAATGTTCACACAATGAGGATTTCAGGAGAAGTAAGACTTCATCAACCTAACCGAGGTTTAAGAATTATGATCAATTAAAAATGAGCCAGACAGGAGGCATAAATCCATTTTGTATTAGAAATGAGGTGAAGCATTTTAGACCCCAGTATCTCAATAGCGGAAGAATTTAGTGCTATATGCCTAATATGCAGGCTGTACAGACACTGATAAGATATCCTTATGAATAAAATTATTCTAACATTTGCATATGAGATTGTGTAGATAGATAGACAGACAGACAGACAGACAGACAGATAGATAGATGCCCTATTCAGGCATTCAAATTACTCAGGCAACAAGGGATGAGTGCACTTGTTCACCCTTTTCACCACTGTCCACATCACCCTCCACCGGTTGGAGCCAAATGTCTACAGGAGGCAGCCATTTCTACTTGTGTAGGCTCCTCACATGATTTAGAACCCTGAGTGTTTTGAATGATACAGATTGATAGATATCCTACTTTACTTTCAGACGTATAGATTGCAGGTAATTGATACATTTCCAAAATTAAAATAATGTTTTAAAATGTTAACGCTTTCAACTTGCTTTGTTCCCTGCTTTGGTCCTTATTTGCGCATGGCATTCCTCCTCAACTCTCATATGCAGGATACACACACACTATCTTGCAGGACTATTTATACCCACACCCAAAAGAAAGTGGCAAGACACAGGTATGTTGTAATCTAGGGCCGTGACTTTATTAACATTACAACTGAGCTTTGCAGCAACAAACTCAAGATGTGTGGTGTGGATACTGGCTGAGGCGGGAGCTGACTAGTGACCTCTCATTCCCTGCATAGATAACTGGAATGCAGGCAGTATATTACCTGCCTCTATCCCAGCTGTTGTTTAGGTGCTGAAGGAGGCCCTCCCCATTCACTGCCCCACAAGCTCAATGTTGTTGTTTTTTGTCTGTGATCCAGTTAAGTTTCAAAGGGGTTATTTTCCTTGCCCCAGAATCCCACAGCCCCATGGAACTAGTCTACAGAATCCCTGATCAGTATAAAAGGTGTGTATCAGAGACTCTTGCCAAGCTGTTTTTCCTGCATACCCTGCCTCTCGTGACCAACTGCCCCATTCTGTGGTTCCTGGAGGCTTGCAGAGGGGAGCTGGTAGAAAGTTTAAGGCAGGAAAAAAGTAGGACCTTGGATAGCTATGGGTCCTGCTGGCCAGAAGTCTCTCCTGCTAGAACAGTAGTAGTAGTAGCCGATCACTCGTGACCGAGTAAGATTGTCTTCCAGGATAAAAATTACAAAAAGAAAAATTTTAAAAGGAGGAAATTCTAAAAAATTGTGTAGACTCTAGTGATGGGTCCGTAAGTGACTGTGGAGGCCAATTCTAGATCCACACAGCTTTCCGCAGTGAGGATAGCTACGGGTCCTACTGGCCAGAAGTCTCTCCTGCTAGAACAGTAGGAGGATGTTGAATCCGCAGGGAGCTACAGCCAACTGACACCTTATGTAGGGTGGTAAGACCTATAGCGTAGTCAGCTCAACTTCTCCTGGAGCAGCTGGCTGGATTGTTAAGGGCTTTTGCCTGATTTTGTATCCTGAGACTTCTGCAAGGCTGGGGAGATGGAGTTTCTGCTGGGGTCTCATCTTCTGAGCCAGAGGATAATGAGAGGGCTGTGTCCTTTGGCAGGGAGGGCTCTGAATAAGGCACTGACTGTCTTACCCCCCACCCCCCAAGGAAGTAAGCTTTGTCTTGTCTTCATCAGAATCCTCTAATGCTGGAAGGCCTGAGGGCAGGGAGTCATCACACCAGCCTATTTAATTACAGCCCAACCCATGCCAATTTCCCAACTTCTCTGAAGGGTGAAATATAGGGGGGGGAAACTTTTTGCCTGAGGCCAATCAGGATAAAAAAGTTCTTTAAAAATCCTACTTGGGCCTGAAGTGACAAGTCTTACCTTTCAGCCAACCCAAGGGTGGGAAAGTGGGGCTGTGATGTTGGAGCAAAGCGGCTGAGGGGAGGGGGAGCATGTTTATATAATGTGTGCAACCACAACAGCTGTATGTATCCATATGTTTCTGGCATGTTCCACATCTCCCTGGGCACAGTGAAAGGGGGAGCCTGTTTCAGCCACAAACCAGTGCCAGTGCAACTCTCCATGTTATTGCTCTCTGGCTGAGGATCTGCTCATTAACCTAAGGCCATGGCACTGCCCCCCACAGCATCCTGATTGAGATGCTGACTGCATACTTTACCCACCATTGCCTGCCTGCCAAGTTTTACAGTACACCCTTGCTTGCAACTGCAGAAGTTACCTGCTTGACCCCTCTTCCCCTGGGCAGTGGCTCTTTGTCTTTTGTAGGCATTAGATGTGAAAAGGAGACATACCTTTTATAATAGACGCATGCGAGCATGTTTGGTTCATCCAAAATTATACCATAAAAGAAGCTGGTGGAGATGTGATCTCCGTATTTTCTCGGAATATGAACTTAAGTGTATAGTTTGCTCAAACTACTTATTTCAGTGCAGACTTTGATTCATATAAACTGTCACAACATTCAGAGAAGTGCAAAATCTGATGGATATCTAAGTTCTGATCTGAACGCTAGTCCAAGAGGTACAGAGTGGTCATTTTGTATAGGAATTCATAAAGACTGAATTCTTGAATTCCTGAATTCCATAAAGATTGAATTCCTGAATTCCAGAGTCCATTAATGGGTTCCGAAGGGTACTCCAAGTGGGTGGAATGTATTGCATATTTTGATTAGCACTTTTTGATTAGCAGGGATGCCGATGTCATCTTCCACCCTCCTCAGAATTCCCTGTTCCCCCTGAGCTTTTGACTTTCCTTGGGGACTGTCAAGGTGAGTACTTCAACATGTATCACTACTCCACTGAATTGCACAGATTGTTCTTTTGGGTTCCCACCAAGGCACATAGGTATATTGTTGCTGGGAAAATTCTTTTCCCCTCAGCTACTGTGAGGATTGCAGATAAGCTCAGAGGGAACAGGGAATTCTGAGGAGGTGGCAGATGACGTCAGCATCCTGCTGATCAAAAAGTTCCAGTGCTGCATCCCTGTAAGCCTTGGCTCCACTACACCACTGGTCCCATTAGTATTTGGCCTGAGGAGAACATTTTAGTTTCGGAGCTGACTGTAGAAGGTTGCAAATTCATTTCTGTCTTTCAGAAGCAACTTCTTAAGATCTTTGAGTACTGGACAGATGGTTCTTTGGGCTTACCACTGCTTGCCTATGTGCCTGTCAGCTGACCAGGTATGCTTGTAAATAAACAGATATGACAAAATACCACTGAAGTATCCAGAAGTCTCACCTACAAAAGAGATGGACCCTATAAAACTGATGCTGGAATTTCCTTCTGCAGGCAATCAGGGAGTGTGAAATAATGGTCAAGTAACAGTTTATACTTACCTGGCAGAGGAGGCATCTTGATCATGAAGGAGGTTTTCCCAGGGTGAGGCTCATCCATTGCACTCTGGGTGTGCTGACCCCTGCGATTTCCCCAAATGCGGGAAACTCAACTGCATATTTATGTCATCCAAAAAGGTTGAATATTTATGTCATTAAATATTTATGTCATTTAAAACATAAAAATTTCAATATTTCTACAACTTTCTATAATTTTAAAATATTTCTATAATTTCAGTACTAACTGGGGAACAGGCCTCGTTATGAAAAACAGACATGCCTAACAGAACGTCTTCGCTTGGTTTGAAACCTTTGTAATGGAAAAAGGATCTTCCTGGTTCCAAGGGTAAAGGAAGAGGGGTTTTTTTTTTAAGCTTGGAAGGCAGAAAAAGAAAATACAGGTAGGACTAAAATCCCTTTGAGATCTTCCTTGTCATCTCTAGATTTCATAGGATTTTTAGAATAAAGAACACATCTGCTTCCACAGTTGCTATGGGATTGAACCAGCTCTGCAGAATTGCATTTGTTTTGTGTTTTTCTGAGAGACAAATGGAATGACACATAAGTTTGCCTCATGGCTATGTTTTTCATTCTTTCAGATTCCACATTTCAAAATATTAATTCTTTCTTAACAGGCAGGATCTTCAAGACATTTTTATACCAGTCTTGACTTCAGATGCAGGGACACTAACCCCTTGGATCTTTCTGGGCTGTATCCCCCACCCCATGCACTACTTTCACAATGGCCTTATTTTGATGTAGCACAAAATTGTGGTTTAGTACTACATGAATGAGCCTGGGCTAAACTTGGGCTCACCCCATCTTCCCCTCTCCTCCTCAAGGATAGCCTCCTCAAGGATAGCCAAGAGGAAGAAATTGGAAGCGTTCACTTTTGTTTTTGACTAACCATGGTTTAGCACCTGAAACCAGACAAACTGCGGTTAGTTTTTACTTGTGGTTTACAGGCTAAATTCAAACTTTGGTTTATGAAGCTGGCCTGTTTCAATTAACTACAGTTAAATTAACCATGGTTTAAGGTTTGGATGTAACACACTAGGCCTCATGTTTGGGAGCTTCCCTGAAAAGTTCCCAAACTTTGTGAGGAGAAGGGGGTTGTGCTATGCAACCCCTGAGTTTGTCTGACCAAAGATAGGAAAGCTCAGCAGCTAGGAGCTCATACTAAAACTTAGGCAAAAAAAAGTCCCTGCTTATGCTCTCAGTACCAAGCCATATGGCTGTAGTCAGGGGTCAGGGTAGGGCTAAGTCAGTGCTGTTAACACTTAACAGCCACAAGTTACTGTGCTTTTATTATACTGTATTGTATTGTATTGTATTGTATTGTATTTTACTGTTTTATATGCCAGTTGACTCGGTGAACTGCAGAATGCATGCACCATAAATAACATGCACATCACATATATATGGGGTTGGATCCAGATTGACACATGTGCAGCTTCCTACCTCCTTCACATTGCAGCTTTCCCAGCCCCCTGAAAATGCCGCCCGTAGGGATGTACGAGAATTTTGTTCCTGTTTGCAAATCGTACGAACATGTCTTGTTCACAACCCCGAACGCAGAGGTGAGCAGGAACATAATTCTTGTGATTTTTTTGCAATTTCCCAAACTTGCATTCATGTTAAAAAGTGCACACTTGTGTAAATGTGCACTTCCAAAAATGTGCATTTGTGCAAAATCCCCACCCCCAATTTGTATTTTCTTGCTTTAGCTTAAGGGGGAGAAATGCCCATTTCTGATTGGGGGGAAATGCACATTTTTCCTGATCAGGGGGAAAAAGACACTTGTGCTCAAGAATGCAAACTAGGCAAAACAAACATCAAGGAAAAATTTGGAGAACCTCAATGAGCTCAAACACCTCATTTGCCCATCCCTAGCTAACTACCATTAAAAATGATTTACCCCTTTCCTGCTTTTTGCTTGCACCACTTCAACACCATCAAATGTCGTTCTGATTTTACTCTGGCCTGCAAGCTGATGCAAACTCCATAGTATGCTTCTCACTCCTTCCTGTATCTGCAGTTACATAAAGAATGAATGTCTGACAAACAGACGCTTCCTCCAAACTCTTACCATTTTCTCAAATCTTTTACTCCTTGGTCTTTACAACATGGTTTTTCTTTTGAAAACTTGAAGTTGGGAACCCTAAGATATTTGAAAGAGCTGTGTACATCTGCAAGATGCACACCTGGTTGGCAATGTGATTATTTTTGGCTGGCATTTCTGACAGGTGAGTTGTGCAAGGTAGACATAAATGAGATGCGAAATATGACATATTTAGCAGTAGGCAGTCAATTATTTTCTTTTGTGAAACAGAGGCTGGAGGAAAAAATACTATTAGTACATTTGCCATTGCGGCTCTTTCCTTGTCAAAAGGGTAATTTAATCCTTAATTCCATATTTGACATTTTGAACATAGCTCCAATTCTAGAAACCAGAAGCCTACCATTTTGAACAAAGCTATTAAAAGGCAACATATAAAGCAGCAATTCTTGTAGGCTCCAGAATGGTACAGCAGAAGTCAAGAGGGTAGCTATGGTGTAATTGTTTGAGGAATGCAATCTTTCAGCTCAGTCCACACAATTAAGCAGTGCTTGAAGAACTCAAGTGACTAATTGGAAGTAAAAGCCAATCTGCATATTTAGCAGAAGGATATGATCGCAGCTTTTCTTGGACTGTACCATTTCATACTGTATGTCTGTGTGCCTAGCAGATTAGGAAGAAGGCTAGCCTCTGAGTGGTGCAGCTAAGGTTGGACCATGGGTCCATTAGTCCAGGGCTGTGCAGCACAGCCCCCCACCCCAGCATGACCACCCAAAGAGCAGCAGGTGATGAGGGCATCAGGGCAACAGAAGGAACTCCATTATATTACTGTAGTCACAGCGGTGCTATGATTTAAGTGAGTCTGAAATGCAAACTGCACATACTCAGAGTATTTTTTCTGAACAGATTAGGTTGGCAAACAGTTTTGTCTTTAGTGTTCTAACATATCAGCAATGTAGAAGCAGTTGTAAAGCATGGAATGGTGGGGGAAGAGGAGAAGAGAAATGTTAGTTGTGTGCTTCACAGCTGAAGTAATGCACATGACTGTCTAAAGGGGGCCCTTATAAGATAATTAAGGCCATGGTCTAGAATTACCTAGCTTTGCCACTAAGCCTTGCTGATCTACTAGCTAACGTCTTGCTCAGGGATTTCTTTTTATGGGTGAACCTTCAAATACATGACCCCAGCACATATCCACATGCTAGAAATCTGACTTGATCTGAATTTCTTGGAAACAAAATCCATCACAACCAGTCAACCTTGTCTCCAAGTAGATGTCTATGTCAAAATCATTGAGATCAAACCATCTTAAGACTGTGATTTAAATGCAGCATGAAAGCAAGTTACCTTTAAAACAATGATACTTGATTTAAAATTAGTCCAAAGCTAGTGTGCTCAGTTTTGGGCAGTGAATAAATTCAATTATTCTGGCTTAACCAGTCTGTGAGTTCCTTCCTTTGTAAGCTAGAAAATCCAGTGATCCAAACACAGCTTTCTTTTCTTGGTGTAATAGTCAGCAATGGTTAAATGCCTCACAAATTCTCTTGCCATGCAAAGGGAGACCTTTAAAACCCTACACGGCTCCGGCCCAGCTTATCTCAAGGAGCGCCTCCAGCAACATCAAGTGGGCTGCTCAACAAGGTCTGCCACGGATGGCCTTCTCCTTATCCCATCAGCCAGAGCAGCCAGGCTGGTGGGGACTAGGAAGAGGGCCTTCTCTGTGGCGGCCCCCACATTATGGAACTCCCTCCCTAGTGACCTTCGCCATGCCCCCTCCGTGATGAGCTTCCGCCGTGCATTAAAAACATGGCTGTTCAGGCGGGAATATGGGGTGGGTTAGGTTTTTAATAAGAATTGTTTTATTGTTTTAATCATTATATTTTATTGTGTTTTTACTGTATTTTAATTGTACATCGCCCAGGGTGGCCGGGTGACCGGCCAGATGGGCGATTAATAAGTATAATAAATAAATAAATAAATAAGGGAGCACAACTGTGAGGGGATAAGCTATACTTCTGTTCTGGCTCATTCATCATCAAACACACTTTTAAATTAATTCCACATGCAGCGCTCCATTTTCTCCTCGGTTGCACTCCTTTCATTGCGTTGGGTGTAATTGCAAGCAGAACTTTGTATACTTCCATCTTCCTAAGGGAAGATGATGACTGAGCAAAAAACAGAAGGCAACCAATGCTCAAATATAACAGGACCTTTAAGGATGAAAACATGCAACCAGTTGCCACATTGTTCCTGCTTGCAAAAGGTCCATACAGTGGCCTCTAACCACTTGAGAGGCTGTTCATGATCCATAGAATTTAGATAGTGAGTCAAGCATTACCATGCCTGCCCACTCCCCATTTGTTATGGGAGTACAATACTGCTTGGTGCACCAGGCACAAAGAGCTGCAGATGGCCACTTCTCTAAATGCTTAGAGCTAGAGCATGTGCTACATGCAACAGTGGCCACTGGTCATCTCTTTTGACCTTTAGAATTTGCTGTATCGGTCTCAAGCTGTGCCCTTGTACCAGCACTGAGACTTTGCATCTTGCTTCTTCTTTATGATCTTCATAAAGTGCTGTTCGTGTTGTTCTGAACTTGCCCCGATACTCCCATATTACTATGACCCGTAGGAATCTTCATTGGCTACCCATTCGGACTAGGGCCCAATTTAAATTATTGGTTCTTGCCTTCAAGGCTTTGCGCTCTAATGTCCCTCATTACTTATCATCTAGGCTTTCCTGGTATGTTCCTGGTAGGAATTTAACATAAGTGGGCCAGGGATTATTAGCAGTCCCACCAACACGCTCTGCCTTGTCAAGGCTGCGAACCTTTCAGGACCTGGTTCCACTTTTGTGGAACAGGCTTCCCATGGACCTCCGATTGGAGGAGGATCTTTCACGCTTTCAAATGGGATTAAAGACTTATCTTTTTAGTCAGCCAGAATGAGTGGTTGGGCTAATGTGGTGGTTGCTGGGATTTGATACTGCATAGTAAGTGGTTGGTGTTGGTTATTTTATTGTATTGTTATGTTTACTGTATATGTTATTTGTCCCACCCTTTGGTATAAGGGGCATTATAAATAAACGTTTATTATTATTATTCATGAAATCAGACCAAAATTGAGTACATAAGAAGAGCCCTGCTGGATCAAAACAAAGGCCTATCTAGTTTAGCATTCTGTGTGCACAGTGACCAACCAGATGTCCATGGGACGCTCTGTAGCAGGACACAGGTGCAACAGCACTCTCCCACCCTTGTTCCCCAGCAATTGGTATTGCTGAAACTGGCTGAAGGAACTGGGCATGTTTAGCCTTCAGAAGAGAAGGCTGGGGGGAAGATATGATAGTGCTCTTTAAGTACTTGAAGGGATGTCACACAGAAGGAAGGCCAGGATCTCTTCTTGACCATCCAAGAGTGCAGGACATGGAATAATGGGCTCAAGTTACAGGAAGCCAGATTCTGGCTGAACATCAGGAAAAACCTCCTGACGGTTAGAGCAATACGACAATATACCAATTACCTAGGGAGCTGGTGGGCTCTCCCACACTGAAGGCATTCACTGTGTGGCTGGACAGTGATCTGTCAGGGATGCTTTAACTTGGATTCCTGCATTGAGCAGGGGGTTGGACTTGATGGCCTTATAGGCCCCTTCCAACTGTACTATTCTATGATTCTATGGATGTAGTATATAACTATAATGACTAGTAGCCATTGATGGCTTTATCCTCCATGAATGTGTGTAATCCCTCTTTAAAGTCATCCATGTTGTTGGCCATCACTACATCTGTGGCCACAAATTCCATAGTTTAACTATGCACTATATAAAGAAGTACTTCTTTTTGTCTGTCCTAAATCTCCTACCATTCAGCTTCAAGTATTGAGGGAGAAAAAAAATCCCCTAACCACTTCCTCCACACCATCCATAATTGTATACATCTCTATTATGTCACTCCCCCCACTTTTTTTCTAAGCTAAACAGCCCCAAACATTGAAACCTTTCCTTGTAGGGGAGTTGCTCCAGCCCCTTTATCATTTTGGCTGCCCTTTTCTGTACCTTTCCCAGCAATACAATACCATTTTTGAGGTGCAGTGACCAGAACTATATACAGTTTACCAAGTGTGGCCACACCACAGATCTGAAGAAGGGCAGTATGATATTGGCAGTTTTATTTTTGAATCCTTATTTAATTATGCCCAACATGGAATTTGCCTTTTAAATAACTATGGGGAGAAGAGGATGCGGAAGTGAATTAATAAAGGAATAGCAATAGTGACCTACTGTTATTTCATTTCTACTTTACTAAAGCAACATCAATTCCCCCAAACAGTACACACTTAAACCCAAAGCACACGTTACTTGCAAACGTGGGGGGGGGGAATCTGGATCAGGACCACACTACAGGGGAAGGGTTAAAGCCCCCTACACCCCATGCTAGGGTCCCAATCCAGAGCAGGACCCCTGCACTACATCTTTAAAATAATGTGTGCTTTGACCCTCAGTGCGCTACACACATTTACCAAACACAGACTTCTTTGCTAGATACATCCCAACTCCCAAACTGTTTTCTTTTCCGTGCCACAGTGCCAAACCTTGGCAGAATCCTGGTATCAGCCTCAGGACTGCAACCTGACTTCTTAGATCAGGGGTAGGCAACCCTAGGGCTGCACGTGGTTCTGAAGTCATCAGCAAATCTATAATCATTTTGCATGGCCCTGAAATTGAACTCAGCTAAGAATTCCTTTAAATTATACCTTTATTTTCTGCCTTTACAAACTGTCTTATTTCTGATCATTGATTGGAGATAACAGCAAAAGAAGCTTACAGGCAAGATGGGGAACTCTGGGCTCTGCATCCGGACCATGGGCCTAAAGTTCCCCATCTTTCTTTTAAAACCAATGGTTTAGCCCACACACTGGTGTAATGTGCTAACCTTCAAACCTGTTGATATCACCAGTGGCGGCTGGTGCCTCCAATGTCAGTGAGGCAGCGTATCCACTCTGGGCTGTAGTCTGAACTTTTACGGAGCTATCCATGGATCTGAACCTAGTTTTGCGCTAGAGTTCAGCACCATGGATAGTTCCTTTACCATTCAGACTAAAACCCAGAATAGATACACCGTCCCACTGACATTGGAGCCACCAGCCTCCACCGGACATCACATCTGTTTTTTTAAAAAACAATGCAATGTCTACACAGTGTCAGTCTGTCCTGGAATGTATTTATATTTTGAAAAGGTCTGGTAACATTGGACTGGCTTCCTCTAGCTGTAAAAGTACTGTAATGCTTTCTGTCTATGTCAAATCCAAAATGGTAATTTTAGAATGCCCTTGTGGCACCCCTAGGTAAGGAAGAGCTTCATGATATCCTGTGTTTCCAATGCCATTGCCAGTCTTGAAAGCTGCATATATATATATATATATATATATATATTTGTCAGAAGAGAAAAGAATTGCATGATTTCAATCTAGTTAGTGCTCCATATTTTTCTTTCCAAAAGTTACTGAATAAGTTATTCATATTCTGAACCATGCCACGAGGCTGTCAATTTAAGATTGTTAGTGTAGAGCAATAATATAGTAATTACTTAGGCTTCTTCCTGTGTCAAGAGAAAAAAGATTACACTAGTGATGCCAAGGGTATTTGCACCACATCTGCTTTCACCAACGAAGAAGCAACCTAGGATGAATCATTTTATTTAAAATAAAATGCTATTTTGTTATTGTGAAGAACCATAAAGAAAACCTCCAAGCAGCCAATGGATTCCACCTATATTTTTTGTCTGCAAAGTTAAGTGGGAAAAATAAGATAAAATGCTAAAAGTAAATTGCAGTGCTGTACATACTTACTTAAAAGTTAATTCCAATAAAATCAACGGAATTTACTTTTATGTAAACACGTTTAGGAGTGCAATGTAAATGCGTTTTGCCTCCTTTGTAAACCTGGTGTTGATAATAACAACAAACAGCAGACAGAAACATATCTAACTAGTTCATGAAAAGAGCAAGACATGGTCTCTCTCTGTCAGTGAGAACCTGTCAGCAATTTTGACACAGACATATTGATGTGCAATGTTCAGAACATGCACATTCACTGTATATACACAACATCATTTGCAGCTTTACCAGCTAGCTGACCTTATGACAAATAGAAGAGCAGCCACGGCTATGTTTGCAAGGCGATCCTGTGCTGGCTTGATTTTGATTATCTCCAAGGGAAGACAATTCTCCTATGATGGGCATGGTGAGATGACAGACAACAAGTGCAGTTCTTTTCCTATATGCTTCCCTGAGTGACTTCTCCGAGGCTGACAATAAACAAGCACAGGCTTTGCTACCTGAGTGCGGTAGCTTATGTTTCCAACTGTGTCTGCCTTTTATCAGCTTATTAACCTTTTTGGTGGTGGCGTGTTGCTGTGGGGGTGGGGAAGGGCGGAGAGTTAGAACTTGTAGACATTGTGTATCGAGAATGGTTGTCTCCTTGAAAATGTTTAAAGCAGCAATCGGTTTTTTAAAAAGAAAGAAAGAAAGAAGCCTTCTCATTGATTAAATGAAGTTCTAATGGCTGAGAGAGGGTATTCAGATGTAATTGTTTCTCTGCTGCAGTTGTAAAAGTGTTACATGAAATTGCATATTTTGCAAAGTGGAAAAAAGAAGGGGAGGTTGGTCTCTTTTATTATCTCAATACAGGTATTACTGTGCTCCTGCTCTATATAATCCTTGGGACTGCAGACACATGGGACAGAAATGCCAGCACCTTCTGACCATAGAGTTTAGTTCTCACTGAAGACTGCAGTAGGAGTTCCAGATTTTTGAGGGCCCTTGGCCAAGGCACCCTCAATGGGCCTTGACCCTCAATGAGTCTACCCTCTCAATGACATTGATGCCAGATGCTGTTGCTCCTACTCCTTTTTCTTCATCAGTGCTACCACTTGCTTGTTTGACAGGCAGAGGGCCAGTGACCAACTAGGCAGTGGCATCTACTGTTCCACCTTAATACCACCACCATTGCCTGGGCCAGAACAAGAGGCAGATGAACAATCAGGTTGCAATGGTGAAGAGGAAGAGCAAGTTCAAGGGGCTCATCTCAGTGGACCCCTCAGTTGTGGCCCCTCGACTGGTGCCCAGCCATGCCTACCCTTAATGCTGGCCATGGCTGAAGGGATAAACCTATGACTGGTCAGCACCCCTTCAGGCTGTATGTGGGGCCTTGCATGGTTGAATATTCCTCCATACAAAATAATTCTTTCCACATAGAAACCAGCATGTTAGTAAGAAGGTTATGCTAGCCTTCCTGTTCCCGCTTGACATCCCATTTTCTATTTAAAAGATTTATTTATTTTTAATTGATTTTTTTTGTCAGAGTATTCCATGGAGAAACATTCTGTCTGAAGTGATACAGGCCAAACACAAGTTTACCAGCTCAGTTAGGACTAGGCCTTTGACAAAATGAGAGAACCAATGATTACAAATCACCCTTGAGCAGAATTTACCGATGATCTACCAGATGTAGCCTGGGCAGCGAATTAACAAAAACAATGCTGATTCAAGTAGAAGCATCTTTTCTTCCACTTAATGCAGAAAAGAGTGTTTCCTAGAAACTGGATAGCTTGTCCACATTCACTCTGCAATCAATCCTAAACCCATTTACCTGACAGCAAGCCCCACTGAACTTAATGGGACTTACTTCTGAGCAGACATGTATAGGATTGCACTAGCAAAGGATCATGTGGAAGACAATGGGGTATATGTAGCAACAGGGATATCTTTATTTGTCAGTTTGTCCCCATATTTAGTGACTTTTATATTCACCACACAGGATCCCAAGGGAACAAAGTTGTCAGAAGAGGTCATCACCAGTGTTCATGGTCACCCAACACCACCATGCTTTCCACAAGCTAGACTTCTGCGAGATGGCCAGAGTGTCTGTCCAATGTTGCATTCATTCAGAACCCCCCCTGCCTGTTGAGTGCCTTGATGGCAATGCTAAATGAGGGTTGGAACCCAAAATGCATCCAGTGGATTTCCAACATGGACCATGTGGATGGGTGCATCAAGGGAACTAGTGGGCACTGTTCAGTTTGCATGAGCGGGAGTCAAATTTTCAGCCCATTAGAGAAGGTACTCGCTTTGTTTCACTTACTCCATGTGACTCAGGAGACATTACAGCACTCTTTCTAGTATAATAAACATGTGGACCAAACTGGCAGCAAACTTTCTATAGGGATCATACTTACTTTGTACACAGAGATTGCCCACGGCATTATCAGAAAATACAGGCAGAGAAAATACAGATGGTGTCCCCATGGAGAAAAATAAATACATAAATAAATAGTATGAATTAGATAATTAGCCATTTGCTGCCTTTTAACAGTACTCCCACCCTCTCCTGTCTGAGGTGAGCTGTCTCAGCCTGCCAAATGGCTGGGCTTCCCTGCAAAGTCATGCAAATGGTCAATCATAAGGAAAGGTGGCAAAAAGTCCTCTTGCTGCTCATACCAACTTTTATAGGGATCGGGCAATACCAAAAGATCCCCATTCTAGCCTATTGCTGGCAAGAGGCTTCCTACGTGGTGTAGATGGTTTTTGGCTCACTGCCACACTTTGGACAAGCTATCAGAACTCTAGCTTGTGAAAAGCACAGTGACCAATGCCAGCTCCATGTTTTGTGGACACTTGGGAAAGATCCCCCTCTCTGAATAGATCCACTTCCTCCTCACCACTGTTCTCGACTTCCCATTTGCTTGCCCACTTCCTCTAGACCCAACCTGCACAGAACCACCCAGAGAGAGAGAGAGCGCAATACAACTGGAAGATGCTGTTCCATCTCCTGACTCTTGTCACCTGTTGCATGCTTGGAGAGCAAGGAGGAGGAGAAGCAGGGCCAAGAGGTTCTATTATCAGCAATGGAGACACTGCTGGAACGTGGGCCTTGGCAGGTGCCCAATGATGCTAACCCCTGACTTGGGCCCTAATGGTGACCTCTCAGACACCTTGTTCCTTTGGGATTCTGTGCGGTAAATAGAAAAGTCACTAACTATGGAGACAAACTAACAAATTAGGACATCCTTGTTGCTACTACTACCCCATCCTCTCTCATATCATGGTCCTTTAAATAAATAAACCCAGGCAAGGCCCGGGATCCAGTTACTGGAAAATAATGTTTTCTGCATTAAATAGAAGAAATCATCCTTCCTTTGGCCAGAGATTACTGGTGAACCTTCCCCCTGACATCACATAGGTCCCAGGAGTCATCATGGGTAAAGTCATGACAGTAGACTGTCAAACTCTCATAGAAAATATGCTTTGGATTCTGTGTTGTTGAACTTCGTCCTTTCTGCTTTCTGTGAATTGTGCCTCTGGGATGCTCTTTGATCCACGCTTCTCATGTTTTATTGGATTAAAACTACTCTTAAAAGCATGTGAGGCAGAATTTGGGCTAAAGGGGGAAATTAATGTTAAAATACTATTCTGAGGATGGAAATGATGATTCTAATCTTGTAGTCTTCACTCATTTGGGTTATCTTGGACACGTTGTGCAAGGAAGGTTTACATTAACTGGTAAGAGTGGAAGGATTGGGCCCAGTCTGCTACAACTTTTAAAAAGTGCTAATGAGCAATAATTGTAGAAGAAGCAGTGGGAAAATATATATCTGCCAGGTCCTAAAATTACAGCTTAAGGGAGTTTCAGAAAGCTAGTTAATTTGCAGGTTTTGGGTAAAGGTTGTTTAGAAGACTTACCACAGTTTCACTGTGGTCAGCAGTACTCCACTTACATTGATATGACAGTTTGGAAGCATTTGAACATCACCTTTATTTTCTATTATTGTTAGAGGAATAAAGTAAACAACATGCAATGGGATAATTTCATTAGATTGCACAAATATAGCTCAGGTAGGTTACTTCTTATCTGCCCAGACTTCCTGCCAAGTCTGGCAAGGTATACAATCAGCAGAGTCACATTGTGAAACTCTTTGTGGACTGTACCACTTCAGATGACAGGAGGGGGTTCACATGTTTGAAAGCTTCCCCATATAAAATATTTCATACTCATAAGAAACTAGCATATTAGAGAGAAAACCAGGTTAAAGTCATTCCCCCTGACATACTAGTCTTCTATGAACAGAAAGTTTTCCCTATGTGACATTAAAAAAAATGAAAACCTCACCTGCAATCTGAAGTGGTACAGTCCAGCAAGAACCTCAACATGAAATTTCTAGATCATGGCCTCATTCAAATATCAAAGTAAAATGGTGGATTTTGCTGACCTACTAAGAGAAAATAATTTCAGCTTAAAGGTTTGGCTATTCTGTACTCTATTCATCCTAACTGAACTGGGTTGCGTTTGATTGTTTTCTTTAACTTTTTCAGGCTATGTTTAGTCCATGTTCATTGTATTAAAAAACATGATATAAAAATAAAGTGTTGGGTTTTTTCAAAGTAAACTGGTGCATTGAGAATATACAGCGAATGAACCACTCTAAAGTTTGGTATGTGATGTACTGCTTATGGGCTTGCTCTACATGTGCCCAATTGAACATTCAACTTGCATTTAACAGAGCAGTTTACGCAGTCATATGTACTGTATTTTTCCATGTATAAGACGCCCCCATGTATAAGACGCACCCCACTGGGCGGTTTCGCAACCGTGCGGTTCTCTCCTCAGCTTACTTCCGTGTATAAGACCACCCTCAATTTTTAGTCTAACAATTTTAGGAAAAAGTATAGTCTTATACATGGAAAAATACTGTACATCCACTCAGCTGTGAGAAGGTTTTGTACACACACACACACACACACAGAGAATATCTTCCTCCATTTGTCCATGGGCTTTCAACACTTGCAGTGTTGAATAAAATGATTGGAATTATTTCCCAAGTAATTATTTTAAAACTGTTACTCCATTGAGAGCCAGTGTGGCGTAGTGGTGAAAGTGTTGGACTGGGACTCGGGAGATCCAGGGTCTAGTCCCCGCTCGGCCATGAAACCCACTGGGTGTCTTTGGGCCAGTCACTGACTTAGCCTAACCTACCTAACAGGGTTGTTGTTGTGAGGATAAAATGGAGAGGAGGAGGATTATGTAAGCCGCCTTGGGTTCCTTTCAGGAAAAAAGGTGGGGTATAAATGTAATAAATAAATAAATAAATTGAAAATAGTTATGTTCACAAATCTCAGAGTAGGAGGTAAAAGTAGGGGGACGGTCATATGTTCCATGCAATCTGGATTTTCTACATCATAATATGGGGAAACTGAGTAACTTACTGTTAGTGTCAATGAATAAGTTAGGAAAACAACTGTTGACCAGGCAAGGTCCTAGTTCCAAGATGAAGCCTTTATAGGTCTTTCCATTCAGGAGACCAGGGGCCAGACTGGTGGGGTAGAATCAGTCCAGAACCTAGGACCCAGTATAGATCTTCACATGTGTTGGTATACATTTAGACATAGGAGGAAGAGAAAGAAGGTAGAGATAAGTATATAGAAAATAACACAGGTGTGTGCGCGTTCAGAAGATCGAGGCAGGGGGGCCACCCCCACAGAGAGCTGAGCCAGCGGAGAGTGCGAGCCCCCCCCCAGGTTCGTGGCACATCCCTAAGAGGGCCCTGGTAAAACAATTCACTATGATTAGAACTCCCTCCCCATCCTGGTGTTCTCCTTCTTATGGGGAGTTTGGGGAGAAATGTATACATTTTGGGAGACAAACTGTTTCTGGGTTCCTCTGAATCCTGATTCCTGAATCTTCAAGAGTGTTCAGATTTGGTCCATTTCAGAGAAGCCCCACTTTGATTTGGACTTTTCCCCAATCAGCCTGAATCAGATAGATACACACACACACACACACACACACCTTTTTCATAACAACTCATTGTTTGTGATGGATCATGCCACTGCCATTGCTAATCGGTAACGTGATAGGCATGATACTAATTGGCAGGGCTGCAAAAATCCATCTATCCAGTAGCCCTAAGCATCTAAAAAACTGTGCTTGCTGACTGAGTAGAGATCAGGAAGCATGTTTCTCCTCCTCTCTGGCAACTGACCCTTAGTTATGAAAAATAAAAAAATCAGTCCTGCAAATGAATATGAATTGAAATAAAGTTTCTCATATGTTAAATGCAACTATGTCCTGCTGTAGTCACAAAGGGCCTACAAGTGCAGCAGTGTCAGGGATCTAAACAGTGAGCAAGACTGATGAACCCTGATGAATAGGAGACAGTGACTGGGCTCAGACAACATGATAACCCACACTCAAGGGTTGAGTATGGGTTGTTGTGTGGAGGAAGAAGCTACTTAGAAAAGAAGCTACGTGGATCTTGAGACTGGGCACAGTAACACCTATGGGACTAAATGATAACATTGACTACATGCCCCTTATGAATGAGACACAAAATACATGCATAATTGTTCTTTAGCTATACACATATAAACACAATTGTTAGAGTTGTAACAAATGCTTTGTAACAGAAATGATGCTAAAGGGTAATAAATCTTAACAGGATTCTTACTTTCCAGGGCAGTGAGTCTTAGCAGGATTTTCAAAAATGATTAAGTTCAATGCAATTAAGTAAGAATCAGGCGTGCAAAGGTATTCTACAAATATATTGGTTGGTTGAGTGAGTTTAGTTCATTTTGGATAAGGAGTGGAGAGGGAATCCTCTGGATAAATCTTTTAGGAATCTGTAAGTAAACTTCTAAACCTCTTTAAACTGAAATGATATTTAAAAACCTTTTTACATATAAGTGATATGATAACTATGTATTGTAAATCTTATTATCTTTAATCCAACTTATTTGATATGTTTTAAAGCCTTTAATTCAGGGAATTTACAATATCTAGAGACCTAGCATATAATTCTCATCATCTTTAACTCAACTTATTTTATATATTTTATAGTTTTTGATTTAAGAAATTTACAGGATCCAGAGCCTTAGCATACAACTGTTTGAGATTGGCCAACAACAAAAACTATAATTACGTTTTTATTTTAATTAATTAAATGTTTGGTTATATGTTTATTTATATTATACTTTTTATATTGGGAATATTATATTTGTGTAGGTGTCCTTTTTGATTCCTGGGCCAAATCATCCAGGCCAGCTTGGGGCATGGGGATGTATAAGCCCTCCCCAAAGATTGCAAAATATTGGGGGAGTGAAGTCACTGCACTTTAAGGTGAAGGGTGTGCTTATTTTCAGTTAGGTGTTGTTGATTTCCCCTTTTTAGAAATATGTAGTTCCATTTAAAAATGTGGCCAGAATGCCTCTGGAAATGAAGCAACATAAGTTCCCAGGGACATTTGGAGTGGGGGAGAGAGAGCTGTCCCCATGGGCTGCCCATGAGGGTAGCCATCTTCCACCACCCCGCCACCTATCAGCACTATCATTACATGAGTCATTTAGGGGGCATTCTGGCCACATTTTTAAAGGGAATTGCAGCTTTGCTCCTGAGTGTAACCTAGCTTCCACTTGGAATGTGGTCTTAGCTTGTTTTTTTTAAAAGAGAGAAAAATAACCACCTTCAGCTACCTCGTCAACTGCCCAGCCACACACACACACACACACACACACACACACACCTGAATTTGTAGAGAACTTCACACACACACCCCAAAGTCAGTGGCATTCTCCCCCACCTTCACGGGGAATGAATAGCCCTGTAAAGGTGGGGGTGAATGCTGCCCAGCCTAGTACTAATGAGTACTGGTCATCTTGATCCTGGAACTAATGAGGTAGCTATGGAGGACCCACATAGCCTGGCTGACCACCACCAGCAAAGTCTGGGGAGAAACAATGAGGAAGAAGGAAGACTGTGCCACAAGGTCTCAAACTTCAGACCCAGAAATCTGAAACTTAGAGAACCTTGGTTATTGGGCAGATTAGAAATGTAATAAATAAATAAATGAAACTGCCCCACTAATAAGGATGTATGGATTTTGTTAAATCCATTCTGTCTGTGTTTCACGGATTGTCAGGCATCTGTCATTCTGTTGACCACTCATTAATGGAATTGGATTTTATGTACAAGAATTTCATTCCTATTTACAAATGTGCACTTGCAGAACCCCTCCAAAAAGTAAAAATCTAGTCTGCTGTGGAATCCACAGGTCAGATTCATAGAAATCCAAACTAATTTGAATCCATTGTGGATTTCTCTGACAGCCCTACCCACCAATTATTTTAGGGGCCATGGCTTCAAGAACAAATACAAGCCCTTTATGGAGGTGCTCATCACCTCACTGGGAGGCAGGGCCTGGCTGGGTCTTCATGAGATTGCAAGTATATAAGAGCTCATTCTGGTTTTAGCCATAGTTTGCAGCCCATGTCTTATGAAACATGCTCTCCTATCCTGCAAACCTACCAGATCAATAGCTTGCCATTAACTGGCTGCCACTCTGTCTACTCATGTGGACTGGCCTACATGTGCATATAAATGTATTTCATTTCCTAAATATTGTGGCATTCCATCATTGTAGCAGGTGTTTTATGCATAAGGTAAAGATACAGCCAGCATCATAAACGGTTATACTTTCCCTATTCAGGAATGGAGCAATTTCACAAATTTAGTGTTGTGTATAAGAGAAAGAGGTTATTTTTGAGTGAAATAATGGTAGAACAGCTTTAGAAAAGAGATTGGGTGCACTATGTAGCAATACAGCTTCAGTTAGCAATTCCCTTAGATGTCACTACTGTAGGCTCTTTTTTTTAATTTTTAAAGTAATTGTTGGTGTCAAATAACTCTGGAATTCTTCTGCTACAAAAGGACTTCTAGTGAATACTTTTTCTTGAAATGTTGTTGATGCAATGCACAATGTGGCTAAGGAAGCGGTTTTATGTCCCATTGATTTCAGTGGTAGAGAGTTAAGCCCATGTTTACCTGTTCTATTGAAATCAATGAGCTTAACTTTGGGTGGTTCAAGCCCTTACAACTTCTGCAGCCTAATCCTAATCACATTTACTTGGAGGCAGGTCCCACCAGATTTAGTCCTTAGGACTGTGAAGTCAGGGTCTGAACACAGGTATATCAGAATCACTGTTTTGAAGCACAGGTAGGTTTTCCTGGGAAGGAAACTGAATGGAAATGAACACTGGGTTAGTGGTGTAAAAATATTGGCTAGGGAAGGCCACATACTCTGCTTCATCCTATCTCTTGTCAGGGATGGGGACTCGGACTCGAGGACTCGACTCGTGAGTCGGACTGAGTCCCCCCACTGACTCGAGTCCCAATATTTTTAATGGGACTCGAGACCAAGGACTCATGTTCCTCAAATGCAACATGGATAGGTTTTAGGAAGTACAGCAAGTTTATTTTTTAAAATAATTTCCCTAAAATGCAACCTTTCGGACATTTTGGGTTTGGCTGCCTCTGCCTGCTTGTTTGGGGTTCCCAGCCTCCTCTGCCTGCCTGGTCTCTTCTTAACCAGTTCCACAGTTTGAATTGTCCAAGACAAACGCCTCTGCCTGCCTGTTTTGGGGTTCCCTGCCTCCTCTGCCTGTCTGGTTATTTTGGGTTTGTCTGCCTGGTCTATTCTTGCCAAAATCAGTTGCAGAGTTTTGAAATAAAAAGGCACACTTTTGCCTAGAATTTATTTAAGCCACACATCTGAAATAGTCTTATTTTGTTGGGAAACCCCCCCATTGATTTTAATAGAGACTCGTGGAGTCAGCTTTGGGAGTGACTCGTGACTCGTGAGTCACCATTTTGGACCAAGGACTCGGACTCGAGACTCGGGTCCAAAGACTCGAGACTCGACTCGTGACTCGAGACCAAGGACTCTTCAACATCCCTGTCTCTTGTGACCTCTTTCATTCTTGTCTCATAATCAGAAGCAATGAAGAGCATAATCATTGGAAAAACCTACAGGTCACTCAGATTCTGAATTTTATTTACATTCAAGTAAGACCTAAGCCCTGTTTGGGCATTCTGCTCCATGTACAAACAGGATTCTAAATCATGGGAGGCGGGCCCTATACACATAAAGCACCTTCTTCAAACCCACTACCACCCCCACCCCCCCAATGCATGGACAGTAGTGGTGGGGCCATTTGGGGATGTAATAGCGTGGGCAAAGCCATTGGGTGTGACTCCACTCTCTTGTTCCACATGGAGCAGAATACTCAAATAGGGCTTTAATTGTATCCTGTGTCCAATTTATTTCCTTCCCAAAGCAGAAGATAAGCTAGCTCTTGATCAGGGCTCTGGTGTCTTTAGCTGTGGAAACAGCACAAGAAGAACTTCCTTGCGCAGACTTCTTGCTGAACCTTTAAACCTGAGAATTTCAATCCAACACAAAGTTAAGCACATTTAAATCCATTAAAGTCATTTGGTGTAAGTGTATTTGGGTCACAATCCTAGGCATGTTTACACAGAAAAATGTCCTACAACTCCCAGCATGCACCAGCCAGTCATGCTGCCTGGGGAATATGAGGAGTTGTAGGATTTTTTTTTCTGTTTAAACAATAGGATTGTACCCTGCCTGAACTCTATATTGGATTGTGTGCTAGAAGCATCATCTACTTCTGTAATCAGGATGTTGGCCAAGAGCTCAATTTTCAAAATGTGTCTGCAGTGCAGGACACCCTGGTTATCTGCAGCAATCACTGCATTTCTAATTTTATTTTTTACCTTCCTTGCAATGCAATTATTCCTTTGTTTCCACATGCTTTATTTAATGCACATTGTTTTGTTTTTGTCTACATATGCTAGGTTGGGTTTGTTCATCCACTTTCCTTCTTGACCATTCTTCTCCAACCTGGTGCCCTTCAGAAAGTTGGAATACAGCTCTCAGGATGCCTGAGCATTGGCCATGCTGGGCTGTGGCTGTGGGAGGTGAAGTCTAAAACATCTGGAGTGGAAGCACCAGCTTGGGGAAGGTGGTTCTAGATTAAGGGTGCTTCCGCACTCACTTGATTTAGTACTGCTGCGAGAGAGATTGCTTTTCCACCATTATATGGAAGCATTATATGGAAACTATTGGGGCATTTCTCTCTTAGCTACCGCAGGTAAAACATTTGCTAGGATTCTCGCAAACCATCTTCTAACTATTTCAGAAGAGATCCTCCCTGAAATTCAATATGGTTTCCGCCCCTCTAGAGGGACAGTAGACATGATTTTTACTGCACGTCAGCTCCAAGAAAAATGCCGGGAGCAAAATCAACCCCTTTATATGGCATTTATCGATTTGGCTAAGGCCTTTGATACTGTAGACCGTACAGCTCAGTGGACTATCCTTATGAAAATTGGATGCCCCAATAAATTTGTGAATATCTTGCGACTTCTCCATGACAACATGACGGCAGCGGTTTTGGACAACAACGGCTCTCATGGTGCTCCATTTAAAGTGGGATCAGGTGTTAAACAGGGATGTGTTATCACCCCAACATTATTTGCTATTTTCATCGCCATGATTTTACATCTTGTTAAGGGGAAACTTCCCACTGGTGTGGGAATTATATACCGAACAGATGGAAAGCTTTTTAATCTCAGCAGGCTGAAAGCAAAATGTAAGGTAATTACAACCTCCGTTGTGGAACTTCAGTATGCTGATGATAATGTGGTCTCCGCACACTCAGAGGATGATCTCCAAACTATCCTAAATGCTTTTGCAGAAGCATACGGAAAACTTGGTCTCTCACTTAACATCAAAAAAACCAAAGTGCTTCATCAGCAAGTGCAAGCTAACCCTTTGGTGATGCCATCTATCCAACTTGGCGGGACAATACTGGAAAATGTCGATCATTTTCTCTACCTTGGCAGCTATCTTTCTGTTACAGCTAACATTGACAGTGAAATCCAGCATCGTTTGAGCTCTGCAAGTGCCGCGTTTTCTCGAATGAAACATAGAGTGTTCGAGGATCGGAATATTTGTAAGAAGACCAAAACACTGGTTTATGAAGCCATTATATTACCAACTTTATTGTATGCCTGCAAAACATGGACTATCTATAAACGTCACGTCAAACTCCTTGAAAGATTTCATCAACGTTGCCTCCGGAAAATCCTGCGAATTACTTGGGAAGATAGGCGAACAAATGTCAGTGTACTGGAAGAAGCAAAGACTACTCACGTTGAAAAAATAATCCTTCGACGCCAACTTCAGTGGACCGGTCATGTTGTTCGAATGCCTGACTGCCGTCTCCCAAAGCAGTTACTTTATTTCCAACTCAAGGATGGAAAGCGGAATATCGGTGGTCAATATAAGAGGTTTAAAGATATTCATAAGGCTAATCTAAAAAAATGCAATATCAAAAACTGGGAAGCTATGGCCCATGAACGATCTAACTGGAGGTTGGCCTTTCACAAAGGTTCCATGGACTTTGAAGAAGCCCGAGTGCAAGGTGAAAGGGAGAAACGTGCTAAGCGAAAAGCACGTCAAATGAATCCTTTACAGGACCATCTTCCATCTGGTAACCTGTGTCCTCACTGTGGGAAGCTGTGTGGATCTAGAATTGGCCTCCACAGTCACTTACGGACCCATCGCTAGAGTCTACACAATCTTCTTTAGAATTTCCTCCTTTTATCCTGGAAGACAATCTTACTCGGTCACGAGTGATCGCCTGATGGAAGCAGAATTAAGACAGGTGCTTCCTATACTGCAATATTGACTAATAATGCCCTTCCCCAAGCCCATGCCAAGAATTTCCCTGTGGAGGGAGTTTCGTTACTGATTTCCACTCTCTCTGTGTCTTTCTCTTTTAAACTGCAATATAGTGTTGTTGTTGTTTTTTAAAAAATGGGGGGGGGGATGAAAGATGTAATTAAGCATGACTCCATGTGAAAAGAAAACGATGGGGTAATTCACACAAAGGATATTTAAGGGGAAATAACTCACTATTCCTAAAGCCACGATCAATAAGAACCAATAAAAGCAGCTGAACCTACAACAAACATGATGAGCCTTTTCTTTGGCTCCTACTTTTTCAGCTCTATGTCTCTATGTGGCCCATTTTCAGGACACACAGCTTTGCCACCAGTGACCTCCTTCCCTTAGGTAGCAACCTGGTAGTAAGTCCCATTGAACTGAATGAGGCTTATGTCTGAGTAGACAGGCATAGGATTTTACTGTTAGTCACCCAGTCTCTTGGCCACACTCTGTAGTGGAGGGAATGGAAGTGGGTGGCCCAAAGTGACACTCCTCCCACCCACCCCTAAACAGCAATTCCCTTTCAGGGGGGTCACAGCAGGAGAGGGCTAACTCTTCCATCCCCAGCTATGAACCCCCCAACCCAAATTGCTCCCATGTTACAGTTTGGCTTTTTCAAGCCTGACCATGGCAGAGGCAGGACTGAGCAAGAGAGACACAGGCCATGGCTGGAGAGGGAGGCCCTGTGGCCTGCCAGTTCCCCACCCATGCTCAAGTCTACTTGCATAGCATGTAGCTCATTCTGACAGCTTTGTTCTATGGTAAACTGCCCTGTTGATAAACATTCTATGCCATCACACCTGCTCAGTCGATCATAAGCAAAATGTGTGCTGACATATAATATAACAGGCATTTTAATAAGTGATATATGTCCTTCTCACAAGAACCTATCGATGACAATTTGTTATCAATGAAAATGTGTTCACCTTCTCCAGGTGGAGCATAATGCTGCATGATCAAGTTGCTCCACAAGATTCTATGCTGTCTAAAAAGTAAACAAGGGGTTTCTTATAGTCTTGTACAGTGACATGTACATGTCTGGCACTATATAGATGATGATGATGATGATGATGATGATGATGATGATGATGATGGAAAAATCTGTAGCTGGAAAACTAAAATTTAGTTAAATTTAGATATATGAAAATATCATTTTGATTGAGATATGGGTTATCCCAGTCTAGACTGCTGCCCTAACATATGGGTCAAGTCCATTGATGCAAGTAGAATTGCTCTAGAATTTGTGTTTTGTGGATCACAGCCTTACATTACATGGCTTTTGTAGCTACAATCCAGATGTTTATCCAGATTTCTGTTTATCAGTAAGTGATGCAGGCAGCCAAGGGAAGCAAAGATATCATGCAGGATAATTTGTCCTCCATAAAGCAGTTTCTACAGTCCTGTGGGAATTTTGCTCAGCTGCAAATGAACATTGTTGGGTCCTCTGAGTTTGCCTAGAACCTGCACTGCTCTTCAATATGAGTGAAGCAAACAGCAGGCTTTTATTATTTATTTATTATTTATTATTATTTATTTATTATTAATATTTATTTATCGCCCATCTGGCCGGCAACCGGCCACCCTGGGCGATGTACACACAATAAAATACATAAATACAATAAAATACATTAAAACAATATAAAAATTTTAAAATCTTAACCCACCCCATATTCCCGCCTGAACAACCAGGTTTTTAATGAGCGACGGAAGCTCATCAGAGAGGGGGCATGGTGGAGGTCACTCGGGAGAGAGTTCCACAGTACGGGGGCTGCCACAGAAAAGGCCCTCTTCCTCGTCCCCACCAGTCTAGCTGCTCTGGCTGAAGGGACAAGGAGAAGGCCATCCGTGGCAGATCTTGTTGAGCGGCCCACTTGGTGTTGCTGGAGACGCTCCTTGAGATAAACTGGACCAGAGCCGTATAGGGTTTTAAAGGTCAAAACCAACACCTTGAATTCGGCTCGGCAAGCAACTGGTAGCCAGTGCAAATCCTTCATCACTGGCGTGATGTGATCCCGCCGGCGGCTGCCTTTAACCAGGCGAGCCGCCGCGTTCTGTACCAGCTGCAGCTTCCGAACCTTCTTCAAGGGTAACCCCACGTAGAGCGCATTACAGTAGTCTAGGCGAGAGGAGACCAAGGCATGAACCACTGATGGGAGCAGGTGATTAGGCTTGGTGATGCCATCTACCTGTGAGTCCTATAAGACCTGGTCCCTGTTCCTCTCTCTGGCTCATTTCCACCTGGCCTGGAGGGATGGGCAGGGCCCTGACCAACTCCATCTACAAAGGTGGCGGCTGCAGCTACAGCAGCAGCAGCTTCAGCTTCCCATGCTCTGGGGCTGCGAAAGCCCCCTTCCCACACTGTCCTCTTTTGATGTGCAGAAGGTTGGACCAGTGTCAGCTCCAAGTTTCTGAGGGCCCCTGGGCAAGGCACCCTCAATGGGCCCCCTCCCACAGTGTGTCTGCCCTGTTACCACCATTGTCACCAGCTCATCCTCATTGTTCCTCATCCTCCATCTCATCATTGCTACCACTTGCTTCCTTGACAGGCAGAGAGCCAGCAGTGAGCAAGCCGGCAGTGGCATCTACTCCTCCTCCTCCTTCTCACCACCACTGTTGTCAGGACCAGAGTAAAAGGCAGCAGGTGAACAAGAAGGTTGCAGTGGTGAAGAGGAGGCTCTTATCAGTGGGCCCCTGCTGGGGTGTGAGCCCTCAGCAGATGTCCAACCATGCCAGCCTTGATGCTGGCCTTGGATTGGACCTTCAGTGTAGTACGACAAGCTAAAATGGGAACAAAGAATTGAGAGAGCCATAGTAAGCTCATGTGAAATCACTTTGGTGCATTGCCTGGGTTCTTTGGATCCTGGTTATGACAATGAGAATGATTTCTGTTTGCAAAGTACCGGTATATATCTTCTTAAAATATGCAAAAATATACATTTTTTATTTATCGAACAACTAACTAAAAAGCAATGCTGGTCAAATTTCTGCTGATGTCTGCCTTTTAAAAATGTTGCTAAGTTAAAATTCTGAGAAGATCGAATGGTCAGGAACCAAGGCAAATCGAATGCAGGCTAGAAACAAAGCACATATGTTCAAGCTGTTGTAATAATTAAATACAGAAACAAGTTAGCCCAGGATCTAATTGACACCCTGTCACTTGAAGCTGATGAAGTAAGATCAGCCATCCTTCTAAAGACTAAGCTATAGTTCAACCTGAAGTTTTCGGATTGATTTGTGATTGCAAAGCAAATTCCTGAGGCATATAGTCCACAAGAATCCTGACTTGATTTGTGTTAATCCATCAGCCTTGCTGCGGGGTTGTAATTCCACCCAGCCCACCTGCAAATAACATTTCTATAAAATTGAAATACACTATAACATACAGCAGTTATCAGGATGTTCCCCCCCCTTTTTTTTTTGACCATGGATGTATCTCACTAGAAGTAAAAGTGTACCAGCGGTTAGTGCAGCCTAAATCTGGCACAATTTTATTTGTTAAATGCATACATTTAGAAAGCTCAGACTAGCTCACACAGAAGCCCCCATGGTCTCCCATTTAGAGAGGGCTAGCCAAAGATGTTTCTCTGCCCCAAGTAGTTGCATTACGTGATCCAAGAGCTGCATCTCAGAAACCCTTGCTGTGGGACAGTGGGTGCGAAGGTATTGCTCCTGGTGGAAACCAGCAGGAGTAGGACCTTTAGTGTGGTGGCTCCCACCCTAAGGAATGCCCTTCCAGCTGAGATCAGGCATGCACCTACATTTGTTTTTGGCCTTTGCTGAAGAATTCTTTTCAGGCAAGCATTTCCTGACTGATGAGTGAATTCTAGCCACTGTCCTATTGATCCATTCTTTTCTTTTTTTTACCGTCACTTCTGTATTTTGTGTTTTAATTTATTGTACACTGCTCTGATATCTCTGTATGTGGACTGGTTTATAAATTATATACTAAATAAATAAATAACAGCTATTGGATTTCACATGGCTTCATTGGCACTCTTAAGGATATTCTGTGCCAGCTGTTACTGGGATTGCTTGTGGAGCTGAGTGAGCTGGCCATGTGTGACCAGGTCTCCACCCCGTTAGTAACAGAATAGTGTTGGGTATCCCCGGATCATTGTTGTCATTATGTACAAAATGATGGCAATTATTTAGAGTTAAATTATTTTATATTATGGGAAATGCTTAAAAAAACCCCAAAACAATACTGCTTTATGAACAGGCCATTAGGATTCATGCTCTAGGCATCTGTTATGATTAGCAGATGAACTTCACACACCCAATGGCAGAGTTACGCATCCCCTTAGTAATCTCCTTCTGAGATGTTTACAAACCTTTCTTCTAGCTAAAACAGAAGTCTGTAAAATAGGGTGCTGATAAATAAGAATAATACATCAGATAAGCGCTGCTCATGCCTAACTTCTTTTTTCTTTTTGAACGAGGTTGCTTTCATGCTGGTTTACTGTTTGGTACTGTAGTCTACCTTAAAGGACAGATGAGGCAATTTTGTTAGATTACTAGCATAACGCGATGCATATGAATAAGAAAGCTGTTTTAACAACAAAGCTGTTATACAAGAGATCTGCAGATTAATCAAGCACATCAGTTTTGCTGAAGGATGAGAGCTGATTTCTGTCAAATTAATGATCTAGAAATAGAAAAAAATAAACTTCAGTGAATTGCCTGGGTGGAGGGGACTCCACAAGGCAAGGAAAAGAAACATTGGCAGCCTGATCCTAGACATATTTACTCAGGACTTAATCTGAATGAATTGAATGGTCTTTACATCTGTGAAAATGTACCTAGGATGTGGTCTTAGATAAGCAGCAGCAGTCCATGGTTACTTTTGCACACCTGTTCACTTTAATCTAGTGATGAGCAAATTCCAACAGGACTAATTCAAATCAGAACTGGCACTTACAAGTCAAACTGAAGACTGCTAGCAGACAAGTTCCTTTCCCCCAAGAATTCTAAATAGAATGTGATGCATAGGGAGAAGATAACTAGGCAGACAGCCAACCCTGGTCAGCAATGAGCAAGAGTTGCTGCTGCTGGCTCAGAAAAAATGGGAAAAGCTGGGGTGGGGTAGCTCAGGAAGAATAGGCAGGGGGCATCTGCCACTCCCAGCATCTACCATCTGACTGAGGCAGCTGCCTCACTCTGCCTAATGGTGGGGCTGGCCCTGAAAAAAAATGCATCCAATTATGACATTCCAAAGATATAGGAAACTTGATAAATTATCTCTTTAGACATGATGATATCATAAATCCAGATTTGAAGATTATAACAATAACTATATAATGGATATAGCTTTATATAAGAAAATAATAATAATAATTTGAAGAGTGTTGTTTTCTTCTACTTGTTAACCTTAGGCAAAGGGACTAATGGCTTAGATACACCAACTGGAATTTGATATTTTCTCCCTTTGAATGGCAAATATGCACACACATGCACAAGCACCCATCCATATCACAAACTGCTTCTGAAATGTCCCTCAGCTTGAAAGGAAAAGAGAGAGAGAAGATTTGCCACATGTCTGGGAGGGAAACTTGTATTTGAGAAACTGAAATCCAAAACTCCCTTATGGCATGTGGAACTAGGTATGCAATTCTTTGGAATTGTGTGCTCTAATGTTCAGCAATTCATAATACTACAGGAAGAAAACATTCCCTTTTACCATGAAACTGCACTCTATGAATAGAACTCTGTAAAAACTACACTATGGCTGTCTGGATTCTCTCTGCTACATCATGCTGCACAAATGCCTGGAACCTTAAAGATCAGCCTTTGGGAACCTTTGCATAGCACAGCTTTGTCTACCTGTGATAAATGTCCAGGACTTGGGGGGGAACAAAGGAAAATTTGAGCAGAAATTGAAAACACCCTGGAAAATAGAAGTGTTTTTGACAATAGCAACAGTGAAAGAAACACTACCAAAAAATTATGACTACACACAGCTATTATGATACACTCTTGAAGAACTGAAGAGCTTTTCCCAAGAGTTCTCCAAGAAAGCTCATAAATACTGAGTTGATTCCGAATCAAGCCAAGGGAGTCTGGCCATTGCTGTTCTCTTTACATTATTTTACACAGATGCCTGAGTATAAAATGAATAACTCTTATCAAGTAGAAATACATTTTAAATGCATGTAAAATATGAAATGTTTGGAAATAGTTACTCTTCCCTTTGTCAAATGCTCATATTGTGCAACCACCCCCAACCTGGTGCCCTCCAGCTGTTTCAGATTGCAATTTCCATCATTCCAAGATTGTAATTTCTTTTTTTTTCTTTTTCTTTTAGAATTTTTAAACTTTTATTTAATAACATAAACAGACCAAAGATGCACCGCTGGTCCCTGGATGGTCACAGGATCGAGCAGGTCAAGGCTTTCAAATATTTGGGCATAGTTTTTCAGGCCAATGGCAGCCATCAGGCTCATGTAGAAAATGTTGCTTCGTCAGCACAAAGGAGTGCCTCAGCAATCCTTAATTTTTTCCATTCTAGAGGCGGTCTTTTTGTTCCAGCAGCAATAAAGCTGTTTGAGGCCAAATGTATAACCCAGCTCCTATATGGAGCACAACTTGGTCCATATTCCAGTTTCGCACATCTGGAAGCTGTCCAATCCAAATTTTTAAAAGCAATTTTGCAAGTCCCTTCATGTGTGTCAAATGCAACGGTATGACTTGAGACGGGCCTGCAAAAGATCGAAGCTAGGGTCTGGATTATGGTTTTCAACTTCTGGCTGAGGCTAATTTTCTTCCCGCTTGGTTTAGCTCAATTCACCCTCTGGGATGGATTCCAGTCTACCTGGAAGCAAGCAATTTCCCGAAAGATCCAGCAATGTGGTCTCTCATTGCAGCATCTTATTTCTGTGGGCCCAGAGAAGGCCAGGGCAATTTTCAAGCAGTTTATCTTGGCTATAGACCGTCAGCTTGATCTTAGTACTGTGACCTGCCAAATTTTCATCAATAGAGCGCCCCAAATTTCCATACCATCTAACTATCTTTTTGCGCTTTCTGTCCCAAAACATCATAGGGCTTTTACTTTGGCACATTTCAATATCCTTCCCTCAAAGGTTTTGGAGGGCAGATACCAGAAAATTCCTTATCACAATCGTAAATGCCCTTGTGACTCTGGTGAGATTGAATCTGTGACTCATGTTCTCCTTTATTGCTCCTTTTACCGAGATTTGCGGAGAACCTTTATTGATCCAGTTCTCCGAAATACCCCTGGACACTCAGATGCCTTTTATATGTCATTACTCCTTTCGGATCAATTTCCCACAATTAATTTACAAGTAGCTAAATTTTGTACTGCCGCCATTAAAACCTGTCAACAGGTGATTTTAGCATGATCTTAACACTGTATTGTATGTATGAACATCGTGTATCTTGTTTTATCTTTTGTAATTTATACTGGTCATTGACTGTAATAAACAGAATTGAATTGAATTGAATTGAATTGAACATAAACAGATCAGATACAATCAAACCCATGCTCCCATCACCTTGGGACCAATATGATAAACAATTACTGCTTATCTATACCATTAAACTTACATTCCAAAAATACATCAGATCTTGACATGGTGTAGTCCCCTTTCCCTCAATTAAAATATAATCTAAAAATAATCCCCATATATCCTTAAGATTGTTTTTCTTTAATTGTCCCCTTTACATTTGATATTACAAGTCAACATATCGTTTAAAGCCATATCCCACACTTCCTTATACCAGTCAGTAATAGAGAAAACTTGATGAACTTTCCATTTTCTTGCTATCATTAATGTACCCACCGTTAACAAATTTACAATTAATTTTTTAACATTTTGAGGACCAGCCACTTTTTTGGTTATTGATAACAATGCTAATTTAGGACAAACCTCTAAATCAATACCAATAATTCCCGATATTTCTTCAAAAATCATTTTCCAAAAATCCAATACATTTTTACAACTCCACCACATATGAGCATACGTACCCAACTCCTGACAGCCTCTCCAACACATTGGAGAACATTTATTATCTATTTTATTTAATCTCACCGGAGTCCGTCAGGTACCATCTCCAAATTAATTTATAGAAATTCTCTTTTATCCTTATTGACATATTTTTCAATATTCGCCTATCCCATATCTTATTCCACTCTTCTTTTGCTATTTCCTCAAAATCTGTATCCCAAACTATCTTAAGATTTTCCGCTTGCTCTTCTGATTTCTGAATCATTTTATATATCATCTTTGTAATACCTCTAGCTGATGCATTCCCTTCTATAAGTTCTCTAGACATAACCAACTGCAAATGCAGTGAATTCTCTTTCATGCTCATGTCTCCTCTTCCATTTCTTTCCCCATTGAACTAATTGGATTAAATTTAGCCACAAAATTCTTCCTGGTCCAACCCTTTCAATTATTTGTTGCCTTGTCTCCATTTTGTCCAGCCAGTCCATTAATCTAATTACCTTTTTCTCTCTATAAATTTGTTCCAAATGTCTAATGTTCTCTGTAAAGTCCTCCATTACCACCACTGGAGTAAGCGGTGATATACCTGGTATAAATATTTTCTTGTTTCTATTCCAATTTTCTAACATATTTTTTAAAAAGGGGTTTTCTAATCTTTTTATCATATTATACCCTTGCTTTGCAAATAAAAAATTATCCACCGTATTTCCCAATTCCTATGCTTCTATTTCCCACCACATGAAATCCTTCCTAGCAATGATATCCATAATATATCTACAAGATTGTAAATTCTATCATTCCAAGCAATGGGAGTTGTAGTCCAAAACATCTGGAGGGTACCAGGTCGGGGAAAGCTGGTTTTGAGCATTTGAAAGGAGCACACACCAAATTTTACATACCCTTCACTCTTGATGAATGGTGTGTGTTTTGTAGTAAAGTAGCCACACCCAAATATAAATGTAAAGTGAGAATTGGCCCTTCTAGATTCCCAACAAGCAGCATTATTCTCTTTATCTGGATGGTGCTATTAGTATCTACTAGCTGTAAATTATACAGAAATGCCTCTTCTTTTGTCTCCAGAATGTGCTGGAAGGAGGGATTTTACTGTTGAAAGACTTTCATAAAATGAAGTAAGGGGGGAAATGCCTATTTGTATTTGAAAGCATGGACACATTTCTGCAACATCTACAAAAGAATTGTCGTCTTGCGCTTCTTGGGGCATTACAGCTTCTCATGTTCATAGAGAAAATGTGCACATTGAACGCACATAGGAGGATGAGCAAATTTTGAAGTCACTTTGTACATGCATTTTCAGATTGTCTTTCCCTTTGAAAGCTGTTTACAAATTCTGGAAGAAATGCATTTGAGATGCCTCCCCTCGAGGGACGCTCAGCTACTCACTTTGGTTGGGTTTTGGTTTTTTCTTTTCTAAAATATGAGATGGGGAGGAAATGATTAGACAACTCTGCAATAGACAAGACACAAGAGTATGTGAGAGGAATCCTGTTGTTTGTGGGGGTGATGCATTGAGAAGTGACACCAATAACTTAGTTCTGTCACAGTGGGCACCAAAACAAACAAACAAACAAACATGGTCCAGCTGGTGGGCTTTTGTTCAGACTTGACTCACAGATTAACAGATTCACCCTATTCTACTCCATTACACTTTCTGGTTCTGCCTCAACCCTGGTAAAGGAAAAAGCAGGGCTGACCCTAGCATTATGCAGATTGAGGTGACTGCCTCAGGTGGCAGATGCTGTGGGTGGCACTGGCAGGTGTCCCCGGTCTATTCCTCCTGGCTCCAAGTCTCCCACGGCCATTCTTTCTGAGCTCCCCCTCCTTGCACTTCCCACTGTCAGTGGCAGTGTGGCTTACTTGTTGCTGGCCTGGGCCAGCTGGCTTTCTCACCTAGTTACCGTCTCCCAGTGCATCACAGATGGCACTGTTAGGGAAGGCCCCTGACCAAGAAAGCAGGCAGAGGCAGCCAGCCCAAGCGATATACTCCAGCAGGTGTCTCTCTCTCTCTCTCTCTCTCTCTCTCTCTCTCTCTCTCGCTTTGTTCACATGATACAGATTGGTGGTTTTTGTTTGGCTGTTTAACAAGAAGGACAATTTAAATAAACTTGCTGCTGCCTCATATCATATAGGTAAGCCACCCCTCTCCTTCAAAATGCATTGGATTTCTCCCCCTCCTCCACCAAAAAGCCAGTCTTCAGATGCGCTCTTTCCTCACCCACCCCTGAAATTGCTGAAAAATCTACTCCAAATCTGCTGCAATCTTCATAACTATAACCAGCCTGTGGCTCACGCTGGCTCAGCTTGTCTGAGTATGGAAAGCTAAGCGGGGTCAGGCCTGGTTATTACTTGGATGGGAGACCCCTCCTCTAGTTTCCTGCACTGAGCAGGGGGGTTGGACTCGATGGCCTTGTAGGCCCTTCCAACTCTATGATCTATGAACCCCTCAGCTGAGGTTTATTTGCATTTTTAAAAAAACAACCCTGCAAGTTAACTGCAAAGATACACTTTCAGCGCAATCCAATGTGGCTGTCTGTAACTCGGAGTATTACAGATATCCTATTGAGGATGGAAGGAGCACGGAGGAGAAGGTCGCCTCTTCACTTCTCCCACCCTGAAGAACCTCACTCCTCCCCTCCGCCCCGCCCCACGCCAGCTCTGTGGTCAGTCTTCTGACCTCAGAGCCTTGGCCAGCGTGGTTCTTTCTGAGCCAGCTATGAGAGTGTAGGGTGGGAGGGCAACTTCAGAGTCCCAGCTCTGACCTCGGAGTCGGAGCAAGTTTCCGAGGTTGGAGCTGTGGCTCCGAATTATCCAATGGCCATCCAGAGAGAGAGTCTAGCGACTGTCCGATTGCACCCTTAATGTCACATGTAGTTTGTCCCTTGATGGACTAGATGGGGAATATTTAGCGTGTCCATGCAAAGGACAGTCCTCTATTTGAAAGGCTATAAAATCTGAATCTGATTTTAAGTACTTCAGTTCTGTATTTTGATTCTTTTTCTTTCTTTTATTGTTCTCCACTCAGGATTCTTTATAGATACAGCGCAGTACAAATCCTGTAAGTAAATAAATATCAGAGGGCAGTCCTCTGTTTGAAGGGCTATTCAGTTTGATGTAGAACCATAAGAAGGGAAATCAGGGGTCTAGAATTTTCCCATCAACAGTTGGTACCTGGATAGCAGAACAAGCAAGCACACAGCTCAGCTGGTCACAATATCCCCCACTATATGGGTGCCTCCAGATGGAGGATTCCTAGCACTAGCAACAGGAAAACACTTGTGCAGCTGTTCCAGAGGGCTGGGTTTGCCCCAGAGGAGGGCCAGATTTGACCCCCCGGGCCTAAGTTCTACACCCGATATATAGGCTGTGAATTGCAGCTTTTAATGGGGGGAGGGGTTTAAATTGATACTTGATTTTTATTTCCCCCCTGCCCCCAACACACACACTTTTAAATCTCTATTCCTTTCCCCATGCACCACACAGTTGGTTTATGAAGCCATTGTATTGCCAACTTTATTGTATGCCTGCGAAACATGGACTATCTATAAACGTCATTTCCACCTCCTTGAAAGATTTCATCAGCGTTGCCTCCGGAAAATCCTGCAAATTACTTGGGAAGATAGGTGAGCAAATGTCGGTGTACTGGAAGAAGCAAAGACTACTAGCGTTGAAAAAATGATCCTTCAACGCCAACTTCAATGGACCGGTCATGTTGTTCGAATGTCTGACTGCCAACTCCCAAAGCAGTTACTTTATTCCCAACTCAAGGATGGAAAGTGGAATATCGGTGGTCAGTATAAGAGGTTTCAAGATGTTCTTAAAACTAATCTAAAAAAAATGCAATATAAACATCGAAAACTGGGAAGCTGTGGCCCATGAACGATCTAACTGGAGGTTGGCCTTCCACAAAGGTTCCATGGACTTTGAAGAAGCCCGAATGCAAGGTGAAAGGGAGAAACGTGCTAAGCAAAAAGCACATCAAACAAATCCTTTACAGGACCATCTTCCATCTGGTAACCTGTGTCCTCACTGTGGGAAGCTGTGTGGATCTAGAATTGGCCTCCACAGTCACTTACGGACCCATCACTAGAGTCTACACATTTTTTATAGAATTTCCTCCTTTTAAAATTTTATTTTTGTAATTTTATCCTGGAAGACAATCTTACTCAGTCACGAGTGATCGCCTACTACTACTACTACTACTACTACACAGTTAACCAACATTAATCCAACAGTGTTATATATCTGTGCTCACGGAAAACTGTCTTCTTAATTATACTTTCTGGGTAAAGATATGGAAGCTGAGAGGAATTTGAATGTATGAGAATTGAGGAATACCCAAGGATCTCTGTTGCTTGGCACATGAAGCTGTGGGTGGGCCCTTATCTGTTGAGAACCAATCTGATTTTCAGTTCAGCTTGTAAAGTCATGTTCATTTATCTAGAAAATATTCATATTTACCATTTTGCTGTTGAAAAATGATAGCAGTCAAGATCAGTAAATATATTTACATACCGAAGAGCTGCACAACATTCATTTTTAAGGTCCTGGGGGGGGGGGGGAATCTTCTCTTGCTCACCTTCCAAATTTTCCCTCTTAAAATGAAGAGGCTGGAGGCATATAACTGCCTGCCTGTGTCGGCGGCTTCTTAAAACCAGGCAACTGCTACAGCAGCATGGATGTGTCACTTCCATGAGGGTGTCAGGGCAGGCAGCTGACAAGGGCAAGAGGGCTCATCAAGCACTAGGACCCAGAGGAAGCCAGCAGGATAAGGTGGCATGGCAACAGATGATATACCTGGGAAGCAGGTGTGAGGCAGGAACAAGACACTGCAGTGGGGGGGGGGAGGTTCCGTTAGGATAGGGGTGCAGAACATCTGACCTGTGGGCATAATCCAAGCCACAGAGCCCTATAATCTGGCCCTAGTTTAAATGCTCTTCCTATATTTTATCTGCTCTTCAGGGGCTGCAAGAGCACTTTTTGAGGAACCTGGGACAGTGTGTCAAGAAGGAGAGGTGGAAGCCAGCTGCTGAACTGTGCAGAGAAGAGCTGGGTGATAATGAAGGCCTTCCACTGTTGCAGGAGAGGAGTGGATTTAAGTGCATAGTATCTCTCCACCATTTGCTGTGACTGACTGTCTTTACATTTTGCCCCTCCCCCTGTACACTTAGGGACTAGGCTCATGCATCTTTTATAGTTGTGCAGAAGACACACAACAGGCTACACCTGCTGAAATTCCCTTTTCTGCACAACTATTAAAGGTGCAGGAGCATGGGCCTCTTTTGTATCTGGCCACCTTAACATGCACAGAATCTTTGCTTGGTTATATTCCTCTTTCTTTTTCTTTTTTCCCCCTTCTCCAGCTTCCTACTCAGATCTCCGTGTATTTGTACTCCAGAAAACTAGAGCTATGTGGTAACTGGGTTTTGAAGAGAACACTCAGAAACATAGATCATAGAATTGGAAGGGGCCTACAAGGCCATCAAGTCCAACCCCCTGCTCAATGGAGGAAACTAGAGGATGGGTCTCCCATCCAAGTAATAACCAGGCCTGACCCTGCTTAGCTTTCCACATTCAGACAAGCTGAGCCACATGCCTGTTTGTTTGTTTGTTTGTTTATCACATTTGTTAATCGCCCATCTGGCCGGTCATATTTGGATAAATATTTGGATACATGACAGCAACAGTAAGGGCACTTCCAGATGAGACATTTATTTATTTATTTATTACATTTCTATATAGCCCAACAGCTGAAGCTCTCTGGGCAGTTCACAACAATTAAAACCACAAAATACAACATAAGATACACTAACAAAGTGTAAAAGTTTAAAACTACAGTATAAAATAGAACTAAAAACTAAAGTAAAACCTAGCAGAAATACTAAGGTTTAAAATATAGTAACTGATTTAAAACAAACTGAAAGACTGAAATGGCTGGGGGAAATAGGAAGGTGTTCACCTGGCCCTGGAAAGAGCAAAAGGTAGGTGCCAGGCGAGCCACTCTGAGAATTATTGTGCAGTCATACTGCCTCATTCATATAATTTTACAGAGGGGTCTAGTGATGTCTTTTGTAGCCCTCCCATTGTCAGGCTCCTGGCCAACCCAAGCCCCAAGGAGACCTCTTAGGAGGAGTTTGATCCCTTGGCACACCTCTCTCCTATAGCAGACCTCAGTCTTCCCCAGTCCTTTGTCTGACAGATAGTACAGAATGGGACTTTCTTTTGAATGAACTCCAAAGTTTTGGGGCATGGAAGACTTTTCTTTGGGGTCTATTCTCCAAAATAACAATCTTAGAAGTCTAGTCCTTAAGGTGCTATGGAGATTTATTAATATCATAGGTATCTATGCCCACTTGTAAGAATTATCTGTGGGGAGGGGGAATCCCAATTTTTTTCCAGTAGGTGGTGGTCATGGGGCCTTTTTGGCCATGATCTGCCATTAAATCCAGTGGAAGAAGACCTTTTATTGAGTTTGCTGCTCCGAGAGGGCTATTTGGTGCAGGACACCTGTGTTTTCCTGCTGCTTCTTTTGTCTTTTTTTCTTAATGGAAATAATCAATTAAGGGCACAATCCTATACATGTTTTGACAGAAAAAAGTCCTGCAACTCCTAGCAGTTGTCAGTGGAGTTGTCACACTTTTCTCTTTAAACATGCATAGGATTGTGCCCTAAGAAAGATAAGGTGGAATTCCTGTGTAATACCTTTGATTGTTAGCAATAGAAGCTCTCCATTTGGAAGTACCCTTAGTCTGACTATGAGGTGATTTTACCATTGCTCTGTCTATAACTGATAGGATTTTTAAAAATTATTTTGTTTTACTTTAGCTCTTTCCCTTGGACTCTCATTTTTTTTGCCTCAGGTTCCAAATATGTCTTTGCAAATGGCTCAATGTAGTGTAGAACCGCAGAAATATGAGCCCAAATTGAACTTGTATGTAACTCTCAAATGGTCCTCTCTGCAGCTCAGTTCTAGGACAATTATATCCCCAATTGGTCTGCCTCATCCCAACAGAGATGAGAGCCAGTGTGGCGTAGTGGTGAGAGTGCTGGACTGGGACTCGGGAGATCCGGGTTCTAGTCCCCGCTCGGCCATGAAACTCACTGGGTGACTTTGGGCCAGTCACTGACTCTCAGCCTAACCTACCTCACAGGGTTGTTGTGAGGATAAAATGGAGAGGAGGAAGATGATTATGTAAGCTGCTTTGGGTTCCTTGCAGGAAAAAAGGCGGGGTATAAATATAATAAATAAATAAAATAAATGAATAAAACAGTGTCATATTTTGGCACCACATTAAGACTGTCAGGGATTTGACAGCGCATGATGGGGCTTTTAATTCTAGTTGTTTTATTGGGTCTTAGTAGTTTATTGTTACATTTTCAGCTCCACAGTGGTGGAGATTTCAAACTGCTTTGAATTTCTGTACATTAAAGGTTTTATATTATGTTTTATCATATTGTATTTGGGGGGTTTAATTTTTGTGAATCTCCCAGAGAACTTTAGTATAGAAATAGAATGAATGAATCTCATTCCCTTTTTCCCACTTGCTCTCCACTATGCAAGATCCAGACTGAATTGCTGAAGAACCACTACTAACTGCTACAGTCTCAACTAGAACCATTCACATGATCATATCAGTGTGTCGTCGTGAGTGGGGCTTCTATGGATCTCATATGGCATTTGGCATGAGGTGACATGGTCATACAGTTTCACATACATTGAACCCACATGTATTGCTTTACTGCTCAGCCCACTTTTGGCAGCTTTGCATTATTAGTGTAAATAGAGGTGAATGGGCTGGTTGTGGTCAATGCTGAAGCAATCGCATGACCCACCTAGCATTTGCCAGGTACTGCAACCCAGAATCAATCAAATGTGTTCAATCACATGCACCAGATTTTCATGTGGTTCAATTTTCATTTCAAAAATGGTCATTTCTGGGGGTGCACAAATATTCATGATCTCCCACCTGGGCACGTCTCACTATTTTGCTCAACCTTTCATGCCTATTCACAGCTTTTGTTTCCCCAATTTACTGCTGCCTGTGGTGGTGGGTGAAAAGAGAATGTTTCCCTGCTGCTGAGGCAGCTGGGCTTGATGCACCCTGGCATTGCAATGCACATCCAAATATGTGACCCTTGAGAATGTTGAGAATTCTGTCGCATCACATATGAAAACCATGTGTCCCTTTGAAAATAAAATAATGCAGAGGAATGATATCCATATCTGGATATACATATAAATGTGTGGGAGCATCAGTCCAGTAGCCACAGCAATTGGAAACAAGTTCTTCCTTATCTCTCTGCCCCTTGTGAATGGTTTCTCACCCTTTTGCCAAGGTTTGCAAACAATTGCCAAAAAGGGAAGGCATGGTTTATAGGGAGAAGATGTTTACAAAACAACCCCCTTCATGATTATGCAAGTGTACCATAATTGCAACAGTACCATATTGCCAGGGATTTGACTCAAGCAAAAATCTTGAGAATTCATAGATCATAGAGTTGGAAGGGGCCTACAAGGCCATCGAGTCCAACCCCCTGCTCAATGCAGGAAACTAGAGGAGGAGTCTCCCATCCAAGTAATAACCAGGCTTGACCCTGCTTAGCTTTCCACACTCAGACAAGCTGAGCCAGCGTAAGCCACAGGCCTGTATTGCATTGCATATGAAAGCAAACTTGAAATGTGCTATAACATGTTCATTTTTGCCCAGCTATACCTTTACTAACATTTTCTTAAACACCCCCCCCCAAACCCTTGAAATTCTGCATTATGAACCTCATCCATGCTATTCTACATATCTTGCACTGTGAAAGGGTTGCATTACATTTACAGTGAACTAGTATATAATAGTAAGCTGTGCCATCTCCAAAGTCTCCTTGTGGCCTCAGAAGCTGTGAACATATAGCTGGATTTAGAATCAATATTTCAATGCATAGAAATATGAAAAATTGTAATATGGGATTTGGCCAGGGATGTTGATGAGTCCTTGGTCTCGAGTCACGAGTCGAGTCACGAGTCTTTGGACCCGAGTCTCGAGTCCGAGTCCTTGGTCCAAAATGGTGAGTCACGAGTCACTCCCAAAGCTAACTCCACGAGTCCCTATTAAAATCAATGGGGTTTTTTCACAACAAAATAAGGCTACTTCAGATGTGTGGTTTAAATAAATTCTAGGCACAAGTGTGCCTTTTTATTTCAAAACTCTGCAACTGATTTTGGCAAGTACAGACCAGGCAGAAAACCCAAAATAACCAGGCAGGCAGAGGAGGCAGGGAACCCCAAAGCAGGCAGGCAGAGGCCTTTGTCTTGGACAATTCAACTGTTGAACTGGTCAAGAAGAGACCAGGCAGGCAGAGGAGGCTGGGAACCCCAGACAGGCAGGCAGAGGCAGCCAAACCCAAAATGTCTGAAAGGTTGCATTTTAGAAAAATGATTTTAAAAAATAAACTTGCTGTACTTCCTAAAACTTATCCATGTTGCATTTGAGGAACATGATTTTTTCTAAATGTTTGGCTCCCATTCTGGAACTGTGAGATCTCATCACAATTCCACCCTCACTGAACACCCGCTCCACTGGTGATGAACTTGCTGGAACCAGAAACACACTCAGAGCAGCTACACAGAGTAATCTCAGCTTCTCAGGTCCTTCTTCTGCCTCTCCCAAGTACGCAACACATCAATCAAAATAAATCTTGACACACTGTTGGTGCTGCACTCCTGGTAGCCGTCCATAGTGGCCGAGCAGTGGCACACCTCGCTTCCATGCGCTCTTCGCCGGCAATCACGCTCCTCTCCACTCCTTCTGGCACAGCCCAGGGATGTTGAAGAGTCCTTGGTCTCGAGTCCCGAGTTGAGTCTCGAGTCCCATTAAAAATATTGGGACTCGAGTCCGAGTCGAGTCAGAGGGGGGACTCAGTCCGACTCACGAGTCGAGTCCTCAAGTCCGAGTCCCCATCGCTGGATTTGGCAAAGCTCTCCATAGAGTGATTTTTCAGTGGAATAGGAAAAATACTTCTTTAAGAGGATACTGCTGCTGTATGAACTCACAACATGCTTTCATTATGTTCACCTTCTAACGCTGCCTAACATGAGGAGATTTGCTTCCTTCAATACCTGACAGCTGACATTGGCCTTTAAAATCGATTCTACTGTGGAAGAAGAAAACTGGAGAAGGTTCCTGATGTCAGTTAATAGCCTGTAGGAAGGCTCATTAAGAGATGAGCTGCTTCACACATGCCTTTGAAAACAGAATTCTTCATACATTTCAGAATTCTTATGCCTTTTCTACAATAGCCTATAATGGCAGCAAAATAGTAAAGCAGGCCTTATGATGTTGGACAAGCAACGTCAAGCAGAAACACAGTCTAAAGAAGGAACCTTGTTTGGATTAGAACATGGGTGACATTACAAAAAGAACCAAGGGAAAACAGCTGGTTTTCTGCTCCTCTTGCTTGCCTGGTAAGATGCAGTATCCACAGAGAATACTAGGTGGGTGGTTGTGACGAGTAAAAGGTGTGGGGGAATAACGAGACAGACACAGTACTTTGGTATTGGGTCACATTTATTTTAAACAGATCTGCAAAGGATGGGGACAGTGTGGACTTCTACTCTGTACAGGTAACTAACCTGTAATGATATCGGGCAAGACATCCAAGCCCTGTCGGGTGGTGCCTGTGCTTGTCCATTCATCACCACCCCAGGTCTATACCATCCTGATGTAGGAACATAGGAAGCTGTCTTATACCGAGTGAGACCATTGGTCCATCTAGCCCAGTATTGTTGACACTGACTGGCAGCGGCTCTCCAGGATTTCAGGCAGGATTCTTTCCAAGCCCTACCTGGAGGCTGGGGATCGAACCTGGGACCTTCTGCATGTAAAGCATGTGCTCTATCACACTGTGTGATGGCCACTCCCTACAGCACCTGGTATTCCAAGGTGGTCACCCATCCAAGTACTAACCAGACCCGATCCTGCTTAGCTTCCAAGATCAGGCTGTTCAGATGTAGGTAGGCTTTCCCATGTCACCTCCTCCTGGAGCCACAAAACTCCAAGAGGACGAGGTGATTCAACCTCAAAGGCAATCCATATTTCCACACTGGGCCGCAAAACCCTGAGCATGAAGCCTCTGCAATTGCAAATCACCTTAAAGGTGCCTATAGATGCTCACCAACCCTAACCGCAACTGAAATATGTCCACACCTACCTGCCTGAATGTGACTGGATCAACCGATGAACCAATTATCCTATTAATAACCACGACTCATCCCTTCTAACAGTGTGGAGTAGGTGAAAAACAAGCAGCACACAGCCAATCAGGCTGCCTGCCAAAATTCCTACTTGGCCCCAAAAGACGACCAGGTAAACCCACACTGCAGTGCATACAGGGAGGGTGTGAGGGAACCAGAACATTTAAAGAGGGCTAGGTTGGGGCTTTGTGGGCTAATATTGCCCTGTAAGCACCGCCCCTTACCTGACATGATGTGCATGCTTGGCACACTTCTTATGCCCACCTGTCTCTCTTACCACTACCACCCCAATATCCCTCCATGCCCAGACAAGCTGGGCATGTGTGAAGGCATATCATGGAGCATAAGCTGCATAGGCAACCTATCACACTTTCCCCCCCTGAAAAGTAACACATTTACACCAAAGGTGGACTAATACATGGTGATAATTTTCAGCTGTGAAGGCAGGTGATATTGCACATGTATGTGCATGTGCAGAGGCTCATTTAAAAACCATGCACTTTATCATAAAGGAACCAATATTTATAGGAACACTATTTATAGGCTAATATACATAGTGATCATTTTCATTTATACAGCCATAGGCTTTAACATACGTAGGAATGCACATGCATAGCTGATCGAAATAATATTTTTTATTTGAGCATGGTACAACACATAGAGACTCATATTACAGTTGTGTACTTATTCATAAAAGTACCATTTGTGGACTAATACATAGGGATCATTTCAAGATATGGAGACAGGTTTGCAGTGCACAAGTGTGTACATGGCAGCTGATTAAGCATACTATAAAACACAGGAACTCCTAACAATGGCATACTTCTTCTTCTTTCTTTTTTTTACAAAAGTACCAAATTTACACCATTTGTGGACCTATACATAGTGATCTAATACACAGTGGCTTAAACAGGATGATATGACCCAGTGCATAAAATTTTGACTGTGACTTACTCAGAGAGTGTTCATTATTGGGTGGTATATAATTATTGTCAATAAATAAATAAAATAGGTCAGAACTTTTAAATGAGAGCCTTTCCTGTGACCTCTTCAACTAATTTGAAGCAACAACCCTTTCAGTGTAGTTCACAACTCGGGCAGTACATAGCAATGATACGATGATCTCTTCCCACTGCCCCCTTCTAACTCTAAAATCACACATGCAAGGACGAATAGATAGGCCATGTGGATGAAATGTCAATATTATTAAAAGCAGTAACTTTAAGTAATGGCACTCTCCTTTGAGCAGGATGCGGGTGGGGGGAACAAGACCAAGTTTTATTAGCAACTAGCTTTTTTTACCCGGCATTGCATGGGTCGTCATTTTCCTATAGGCACTATTTCTTTGAAAGAAATTCCAATTCCTTAAGGTAGCTGTCCGCTGTTTGGAATCCCTTGGAATCCCAGCTCCCCCGGGACTACCAGCTCCCCCGGGACTGCACAATGACATCCCAGCTCCCCCGGTACTACACAATGAAGAATTCCCTGTTCCCCCCCCCCCGGTACTACACAATGAAATCCCTGCTCCCCCCCCCCCCCGGGACTATGCAATGAAATCCCTGCTCCCCCCCCGGTACTAAACAATGAAATCCCTGCTCCCCCCCCCAGGACCACACAACAATTAATTCCCTGCTGCCCCCCCAGGACCACACCATGAAATCCCTGCTCCCCCCCGGGACTACACAACAGGGTTGTTGTTGTTTCTATCCGGGTTGGCAAAGAGTTTTGTTGTTGTAACAGGAATGTAGACGCAGTTTTAGAACTTTTCTGCACAAGGCATTTATTGTGCACTCATCATTCCTTATTCATGATTGTTTACAGGTTATTTAGATGATGTTGTGACCCTCCAGTTTCGCTTCTGTTTTTTAAGAGCACTTTCACAGGGTTGTTTTTTGTTTTTTTTTAGAGCGGGGAAAATGGAGTATTATTTGTGAAAGTGGAACAGCCCACCTCCATATTTTCCTACTTGTGCAGCTGCATTATTCCTCTATAGCAGTGTTCTCCAACCTTGGGCCCCCAGATGTTTTTGGCCGACAACTACCAGCATGCCCCAGCCAGCATAGCAGGCTGTTAATCAGCATAGCAGATTAACAGCCTCGTGTAGAAAAGCTCTGAAAGCATGGAATGGCCATTGGAGGAGCAGGAGAGAGAAATGTTAGTTGTATACTTCACAACTGAAGTAACACAGATGGCAATCTAAAGGGGAGGGGGCATAAGACCATTATGTCCAGGGTCTAAAATTACCTAGCTGCACTGCACCACTGCCTGTATTTAGGTGCGGCATACCTCTGTGGTTTGTATATATGCAGGTATGGATTGGCTGCAATCTATGGCAGTGTTTCATGACATCAGTCTGTTAGAAAGCTGGTGTATATGTAACTTTACTGAAGATGCTTCTATGTCATCACTACTAGCAGGTCGGCCAAAATACCTCAGTCAGCCCAGCCAGCAGCAGCAGAGACTCCACAGAAGGGAGAAGGCCTGTGACCTGGGATTTATTTATTGATATTTGTCCCTAATTTTTCAGATTACAGGCTCAAACTGCAGTACCAGCAAAAGGAGCCCTCTTCAGCATTTCTGTGGAAGAAGAGGACTTATATTGGGCTGAGTACCCCTAAAGCATTTTGTGAGGGCTTTTTTTTTTTTTACTTTGTTGCTCTGATGGATACCATGCATGCCCTTTCTGTCTGTGTGCAGTATACTCTCTTGGAGGGGTACTTATGAAACTGGAATTGTACTGTCATCTACTTCCAACAAAATGTTAGAATATCTGCTCAACAAGGAAGTCAGAAGACCTGAGTAGAGAAACACTGAATGCTTGTCTACTTTGAAATGCAAACCTTCCTCAAACTTTTATTGAGAGTACTTTTTAAAGGAACTCTTTAAAATCTGCGATTTGTACAGAAATAAAAAATTAATAATGTAACTTCAATTAATACATTGCACATAAGGTTAAAGTTTAAAGAGGTGTAGTACTTGAATGGCTTATGCAGTTAACATCTAAATTTTGAACGTTGATGAGGCCAGGAGATTCAGTGGAAAAATCCATTTATTCTGAAGATAAAAGAGGGTATAAATATTTTAAATTAACAACAACAAGCCTGAAATATATTTTGAAAGTAGTAAAGCAATTTCAAGTAAAAGAGTTTTATATAACTGGCTTCATTTATACTTCCTAGATTTATATCTTCAGTCAAATCCAGAGAGAATGAATATTGACACATCTTTTGTAGGTGTAAAAGTAGATGTAAAAGATGCATGCATTTTGCTTTTGTGTGGAGGGTAACTGATGTGGAAGTTCAGGTTAGAGAATCTGTGGCAGGGTGGTTTGGCTGGTAGTTTGGTGAAATTTGAACTTCTAGGGAAATAATGTTTGTCTAAAGACAGTTGAATTGGAATTAAAATTAGAAATGGTGCAACATAGTCTCAGCTCCTAATAAGAGAGTGCCAACCAGGGCTGGCATCAAGGGTCAGCATAGTTGGGCACCTGCTGATGGCCCACACCCTAAGAGGGGGCCCACTGACAAGGGACCCTGCAGCCTACTTGTTCACCTGCCTCTTGCTGTGGCCCAGAAATGCTGAAGGAGGAGCAGTAGATGCCACTGTCTGCTTGCTGATTGCCTCTCTACCTGGAAAGCAAGCAAGCAGGTGGTAGCAATAATGAGGAAGAGAAGCAGACAGTGCTGGTGAGCAGCTAGACTCACTGAGGGAGTGGGGCCTTGGGGGCCCATTGAGGGTGTCTTGCCCAAGGTTGCCTCCAAAACCTGGAGATGGCACTACTGGTGCCAGCCACCTAGCCATGTCATCCTCTAGCACACCATTCCGTTCCTCCACTCCATTTTTCTTTTCCAACTAACCATCAGTCACCTTTCTGTGGCTATTAAGCATACTTAGTCCTCATCGAGCTGTTTTTTGAGGTTGCCCCCTTAGGGATTTTTTTTGGGGGGGGGGAGAATAAACATTTCATACTTCTGCAAACCTCAGGGTTTCTGTAGGCATGCTGATACCTTCCTTTTATTCCTCAGTAGTTGTTCCCTCCTGTTTTTCAGTGGCCCAATTTCTGTCAGCACTCAGCGTATGAGGTCGCTATTAGTGATGGTTTCCTAGAGAAGATCCATAGGAAGCTTACCAGAGGAGCTAGCAGTCAGCTGCAAGGTTTATCAGTTGTTTTTCCAGCTTTGCTGCCTCTTATTCCCATCATCCAGCCCCATTTCCCATGAATTTCTCACTTTAGAACTGAGAAATCAATTGGAAGGGCAGCTGGAACATAGGAGTAAGCAGGCAGAAAGGTTGGGGAAATGACTGGTAAGTGGGCAGACAGAGAGACATGTCAGCTTGTCTTCTAATGCTGACAGTCTTTGCAACCAGAGCTTCTAAACAATTAGTTAAATAAACAAGAACAGCATAATGTGGGCCAAGGGTAGTTAAAATGCCTTAGGAAAAGTCTATCATTAGCCTGAAACATTGCCGTCTCCTTGTCAACAGATAAGGCAGATGTTTCTGCATTACAGTAATATTGTGGATAAGGGTATACATTTATTTGTTACATGGGTTCCATTTATATCTCATCTTTTCCTCCAAGGAGCCCAAGCAGGAATACATGATCCTCCTCCTCCTCTATTTTATCATCACACAACAACCCTGTGAGGTAGGTTAGGCTGAGCCTGAGAGTCAGTGACTGGCCCAAAGTCACCCAGTGAGATTGAGAACCAAGTGGGGATTTGAACCTTGGTCCCCCATGTGCTGGTCCAACATGCTAACCACCACACTATGCCACGCCAGCTCTCGAAAAGGAATAGCTTTTCTCCACTATTTCTGTCCCCCCTGCCCAGCAACAGCTATTGGGAGGCATACTTCCTCTCAACCTATAGGCTCCTCTTTTAGCTGTCATAACAAATAGCTGCTGCTGTTCTTCATGAATATATCTAACTCTCTTTGAAAGCCATCTAAGGGCCCAAACAGACATTACTTTAAGTCTCTGTCTAGCAGACCTTTTGTTCATTTTTAGCCTAGAGTAGGTGCAGGAGGCCTGATTCAGATCTTAAAAGCCACCCCCACACACAAGTGAGTCCCAGTCTGAATTGGCACCTGTGCACCTACTCCAGAGTAAAAATGAACACAAGACATCTCTGCTAGACACATATTTACAGTAATGTCTATTTTTGGCTCTAAGCGGAACATCATCGCATCCCATGCCGTACTGTAACAAAACTTAAGTACATGTGACTGAACAAGTCTTGTGTTCTTTCTTTTGTTATTCACCCCTGCCTCCGCTTTCCTTTCTCTGTTTATGTCGAATATTAGACTGCAAGTTCCTTAGGGCAGGGAGCTGCCCTCCTCCAGCACTCTGTGAAGTGTCATTCACATTGCTGGCATGATGTGAGCAAGTAAGTAATCATGTGGCATAAAATTCCGCAAGCTAATTATGTATGTGTGAAAAAATTACAGGGCTGTAATTTCCTGGGTCACCATAAGATCCCTTTTAAAAGACAGCATTGCATTAGCTGCCTCCCAGTCCTCTGACAAGGCAGCCAGTTTTAGTAACGAGCTACATATTTTTGTTCAAAGATAAATAATATCACACTAGAGTTCTTTCCATTTTGTTGGGGGGAGCTTTAATCTTTGCTATTGGAAATGTTGTGGTCTCTTTTTTGGGAGTACCCACCCTGACTCTAATTGCCAACCCCCCAACCTCACCCAACCCTTTGGCATGGCATGAGGTTCTGTTGAATTGTAAAACTGTTCAAGATAAAAGTATAAGGAATAATATTGGAGGGTGATGCTGCTCACTCCATTTAAATGACACCTATATGGTGTATAGGACTGGCACAACTGCTGTCTACAGGACGTTGTGTTCACAGAATCATAGGTAGAGTTGGAAGGGGCCTATAAGGCCGTCGAGTCCAGCCCCCTGCTCAATGCAGGAATCCAACTCAAAGCATCCCTGACAGATGGCTGTCCAGCTGCACCTTAAATGCCTCCAGAGTGGGAGAGCTCACCACCTCCCTAGGTAATTGGTTCCATTGTTGTATTGCTCGAAGAACCAGGAAATTCTTCCTGATGGCCAGGCGGAATCTGGCTTCCTGTAACTTGAGCCCATTATTTCATGTCCTGCACTCTGGGATGGTCAAAAAGAGATCCTGGCCCTCCTCTGTGTGACAACCTTTCAAGTACTTGAAGAGCACTATCATATCTCCCCTCAGTCTCCTCTTCTGAAGGCTAAACATGCCCAGTTCCTTCAGTCTCTCCTCATAGGGCTTTGTTTCCAGTCCCCTGACCATTTTTGTTGCCCTCCTCTGAACCTTTTCCAGTTTGTCTGCATCCTTCTTAACGTGTTGTGCCCAGAACTGGATGCAGTACTCAAGATGAGGCCTAACCAGTGCTGACAAGAGAGGAACTAGTATGCAATTTGGAAGCTATACTTCTATTAATGCAGCCCAAAATAACATTTGCCTTTTTTTAGCCACATCACATTCAGCCTATGCACCAGAAGAACATCCTTTCAATGTTTCATCTTCTATTGCCCTTTTCCCAATAGCCCGCAGCAAAGTGTCTGAACTCCATGCCACCTCCCAAATTATAGGACTTAAAAGAAGTGCTGGCTGCATAATTTGGGGGGCCTGCTCAGGCATGGGATCCTCAGCAGGGGGCCCTAGGCTGGGGATGCAACCTGAGACTTTCCTTAGGCTGCATGCATCTTCTTGGACACACTGTACAAAGTAGAAGTGGTAGCACTGTTAAGGCAGCGTGCCCTTTGCTGGTATTGGGGCCTTGGTAAGTACCCTACCTTGCCACCTTTTGGAACACAGGTGGTGGTGGTGGGGGGAAGGCACCAGAAAGGGGCCAAGCTCTCTCCAGATGAGTAGTATGCTTCCTATCCACCCTTTCATTGCTGGCCCTCCTGTGGTTTCTTGAAGGAAGGCACTTTTTATGTACAGATTATGCCTCAACCATAAACTGGATCTTAAAATAAGACTGCTATCTTAAGTATGCTTACTTGAAAGCTAACTCCAGCAAAATCAATAGGGGGGGGAAATGTTTGGGATGGGAGTGTTCATGTGAAATGTACCGTTATTTTTCTTTCAGAAATCTAGCATGTGTGGTATAAAGCTAGCCCTCTCTCCATGTATTTTCCGCATTCTGTGCTCCCAATGGCTCCCCCCCCCCGCGGTGTTCCACTGCCAGCACAACATTGGAGCCCACTAGCCAAATACAGCCCACTAGCCATATTTGGCTGTCCATCAGCAGCTCAATAAATGTCCTGGTTTTGCTTCCTGCCTAAGGGCCAAAACAGACATTACTTTAAATCTGGGTCTAGCACTTGTCTTTTTCCATATTTACTCTAGAATAGGCACAGGGGCCCTGATTCCGATCTAGACCCTAGTGTGTGTTTGGGGGGGGGTGTAGAGAGGCTTTTAAAATCTGGAATGGTGGGGCAGGGCTGTATCTATTCTAGAGTAAAAATGAACGAAAGGAGTAGATGAACATATTTAAAGTAATGCCTGTTTTGGCCCTGGGACTGTAAGTGGGGACTTGTCAAGCAGTTGGCAGAGCTTATGGCTGGTGGACTGTATACGGCTTGGCGGGTCACAGCGTCTACACCTGCTCTAGGATTTTGCAACAGAGCTTCTTTCTCTGTGTCAATAAAACACTTTAGTGTCCCAGCAGCTCAGTTTTTGGAGATACTTATAAGGAAGCAGCAGCATCTGTTTGTCATCTTAGTTTGTAATCTCCTGCATTCAAGATGGCTTTGGCAGGAAATCTTTTATGAGTTTTTTTGCTCAATAAGGAAGCAGCTCTCTCAATTCGATTTTTATGTTTAAAAATACAATAGAGATGGCTAGAAATTAACTGAACACATTTGCCTGATTCCTGAGCCCAGGGAACCGGGTTGTATCCAATGCATTATATTCAATGTTAGTCTTACTTAATGCCTATCAGTTTTAATGGGTCTACTCTAAGCACGACTAACATTGGATACAACCCACTGTTTTTGCAGGCACCTGGTTAGGCTTCTACAAATATTGCTTATTCCTTTGCCTCACCCACTCCTCCTATAATGTGAGGCCTGACTGAAAAGTTCACTCTGTAGTATGGATGGTGGTTGCCTTCCAGATGGCCTTCCTGCTTAATTAGGGCACCATGAAGCTGTGGGAATGTTGGCATCACCTCTCTATGTGGACCCAACATATTGTGTGGCAACTCATAACAGAGTTGCTGACCCCAAAGAGCACCGCCAAGGGCACTTGTCATGCAAGCCAGCTGTCCCATGTGGGAAGCAGATCCAAACACTTCTGCTACCATGTGAAGCCCCAACCACACAGAAGCAATATTTTGGCTGCACTGTCAACCATCCCACTGCATGCATGTTTGAAACTGGCATCCGTCAAAGATGTAAATGCCAAGTGCTGCACCTAGGGAGAGGAAACCAAATGCAGAGTTACAGAATGGGGGACACTTGGCTCAACAATACTACAAGTGAGAAGGATCTTGGAATTGTGGTAGATCACAAACTGAATATGAGCCAGCAATGCGATGTGGCTGCAAAGAAGGCAAATGCAATTTTGGGCTGTATTAATAGAAGTATAGCTTCCAAATCGCGGGAAGTGATAATTCCCCTTTACTCGGCACTGGTTAGGCCTCATCTTGAGTACTGCGTCCAGTTCTGGGCACCTCACTTTAAGAAGGACATAGACAAACTGGAGAGGGTTCAGAGGAGGGCAACAAGGATGATAAAGGGACTGGAAACAAGGCCCTATGAGGAGAGACTGAAAGAACTGGGCATGTTTAGCCTTCAGAAGAGGAGACTGAGGGGAGATATGATCGCACTCTTCCAGTATTTGAAGGGATGTCACACAGAGGAGGGCAAAGATCTCTTCTCGTTCATCCCAGTTTGCAGGACACGGAATAATGGGCTCAAGTTACAGGAACCTAGATTCCACCTAAACATAAGGAAAATTTTCCTGACTGTCAGAGCAATAAGACAATGGAATCAACTACCTAGGGAGGTCGTGGGCTCTCCCACTCTGGAGGCATTCAAGGTGCAGTTGGACAGACATCTGTCAGAGATGCTTTGACCTAGATTCCTGCATTGAGCAGGGGGTTGGACTCGATGGCCTTGTAGGCCCCTTCCAACTCTACTTTTCTATGATTCTATGATTTCTATGATTCTATGTAGCTATGAAGAGTTCCCCTTGACCCCATCAGGGCCAGCATCAAATCATGATTTGATAGAATTTGATGCTCTGGGTCCAATAATATATGCATAGTTTCACATTCTTCTTCCCAGAGTGCCCTGTGGCTGTCTTTCCAATTATAAAATTTGGGATGGACAAATTTGCAGTTTCCCTCCTACCAGCAATCTGGATCAAGCTGCAGGGTGTGCGTGTGTGTATATAAATGAGTGAGTGAGTACGTGCATGTGCACCACCCACCCAATGTTACATGTGGCCCTTCAGGTTGTGTAAGTTGTCCATCCCTGCTCTAGCTGATTGTATTTTGAAAATACAACCTATTTTGAATATAGGAGAGTTTTCATTTAACTAAGAGGCTCAGGCTGCAATTTTATGTACACTTACCTAGGAGAAAGACCTACAGAATTCAGTGGGACTTACTTGGATCAGGCTGACGATGAAATTATCTGCTATGTTTATGTGTGGACAGGAATACTTGGTGTTACTTGATGCAAGATTGTGTACAAACATGGGTCACTGTCCTCTGGTTCACTATAAACATTAAGGGTGCAATCCTATGGCAATGATCGTAAGCCCCCGACTGATCGTGAGCCCCCGAACTCGGAAGCTTATGCTCACCCTATGCAGGCAGGGCGGGAGGAGTGGCAGAGGTGATCTTTACTTCCCTGTCCTCGCACCCTGCGTTTTAGCTAGATGGGCTCTTTTGCCCATCTTGCAAAGGCGTTTCGAAGGGGGAGGGAAGGAGGCTGGAGAGGCTCCAGGATTGCTCATATCCTGACCCCTCCGGTCTCCTCCCCTCCCCATCCACTGAAACGCCCCCTTTCCCACCTCCCTAAGGTCGGGTTCCTGACCTCAGCGAGGGATCCCACAGGGTTCTTTCTGTGCTGGGGGATGGATTACAGATTCCACGCTCTGAGGTTGGAGTGCTGTCTGTCTCAGACTCTGTCTAGGGGCCAGCGGATCACTCCCTAAGATGACTGATTTGGAAAATCTGCACGTTCTTGTGTGTGTGTATCTGTATACATGCAAGCAATGCATGTGCGTGTGACATCAAAATTCCACGTGCAGGAATTTCCACCGCTTTGTCCTTTTCAACATGCACCTGGACACTGAGGCGTGTCACCTTCAGCACACAGTCTAATTGGGACACAACGCTCAATCCGTTGATACCTAGAAGCATCGCTTAACTCAGACTTGTTGGCCTTAACTTGCTTTTTACCATCTTTTTCAGTAAAACAACTAGCATAATTCAAGTGAAGGAAGGAGAGAGTGCTAATTGTAATCTGTATGTGTGATTAGGATATCACACTTCATGTTAATTATTTCAGATGAGAGAGCTTTATTAACAGAACTGAGAGACAGCACTCCTATTAATGGTGCTTTTACTACCCTGTTTAGATTCGCCAAAAAACATTGTTAAAATGTGATAATACAGTGTATGTTCACATTGGGTAATACGCTGATGCTCACATTTTTCAGATCTGGGACCCATCTTTAACCTCAACCTACACCATGGGGCTCTTTTTATTTTTATCTTTTTCTGAAAAATGCAACCACACATACACAGAAGGGATCTTCCCAAAGAACGTCTTTAAACATCCAATGTCATTCAAGCCCCTACAGCAGTGATGGTGAACCTTTTTGAGCCCGAGTGCCCAAACTGCAACACAAAACCAACTTATTTATTTCAAAGTGCCTTAAATTTGGCAGGAAGGAGGAGGGGGCACTAGCTAATCGCGCCCCGCTCTGTCTCAGGACATGGCTCTTCACCAGGCACGCAAAGATTCGGGTGCGTGCGCGCGCTGTGCTTCTGAGCTGTCTGTTCAGTTTATCTCTTATATTTATATTTATTAATCGCCCATCTGGCCGGTCACCCGGCCACCCTGGAAGTTAGAAGGAGGGCTGGGTGCCTGCGCAGTCCGCTTCTGGGGGTGGAGATGTTGGAGTGTGCCTGCCTGTGGAGGCCAGCGAGGAATGAGTGGAGAGGAGTTACTATGGAAACCCGACGCTGAATGCAGAAGGGGACGGTCTTTTCGCGATCTGACGAGCAATGGCTCGCGTGCCCACAGAGAGGTCCCTGCGTGCCAGCTGTGGCACGTGTGCCATAGGTTCACCATCACTGCCCTACAGGGTCCACCTCGGAGAACTACAAAAATATACTACTAATCCACTTTACACAAGTGTAAAATTCAACCACATTAGTTATTAATTACTATAACATACTATACACAGAAGTAATATTTAATATTTCATGTTAAACAACCACAATCATCTGTCGGCACATATAAATATCAATGCATTAAATTGAAAATTATAATTGTATTTATTGTTGTGAAGAGAAAGCATGACCATGCATTTGCTGAACCCTGACATATTTTCTCCCTTTTTGCTGTCATCCATTTCCCCCCATCTTTTTGCATAATCCCCACCCAGGGCACAGGAGTCACAGTTCTGGGCAGACCGATTTTACATAGCTACATCTGCATACACCTCAATAGGGCGCATTTACATCTACCCTCAAGGAAGTGCATAACATCCTGAAGGCGGGGAG
>CM037878.1:91850698-91863198 GCA_021292165.1 Shinisaurus crocodilurus | reverse complement strand
TCTCTCTTATTAGTAATCAAATAGGGCTGACCAGTTGTTGCCATCACTCCGGCATTGTGTCAGGCAACTGAGAACAAGTTCAACACTTTATGGAACTTGAAGTACCAAAAATCAATATAAGTATATTTGTCTTTAGTGTTTTAGCTCTGGAAATAATACAGCAGTGGATTGTTGCCTTTTGGGTGGAATTTATATGTTTTATAGCATATATCTGTTTGAAAGTTTTGAAAGCTTATTTGAATAGAAATAGAAATAGAAAACGGCATGCTACAGATGTTAGTTACAACATGATCTTGGATGGATTTTATTGTGTAGAGTCTTCTAGTTTTTTAAAATGTTGAACAGTATATAGGTGTGAAGCACTGGTATGATCTACAGGTTAAATAGAAATAGGTGGTACAGGGTTTTTTTGGTATAGAGAGCAGAGTCATGTTTAAATATAGATGTTGGCCACAGTGATCATTTCCTCAATATCAAACATACGTCAATAAATATGCCACCACTTTTCACTGGCATGTATGAACGCAATGGACTGCAACACAAATAACTCTCTTATAAACATTAAGGCTGCAGTCATATACACATTTTCCCGGGTATAAGTCCCATTGAACTCAGTGGGGCTTCCTTCTGAGTAGACATGCATAGGATTGCACTGTAAGTGAGGAATACATTACTGATGTACTTGAACAACTGTCAGGTAATATATATGTGTTATTTGAGAATGAAATCTAAATTGTCCACTAAACAATACAGTATCAATTCTTTTATACTTCCCTATAATCTATCCAAAACATGTTCTAGAAGCATGAGAGGATTAAAAAAATTAGGTAATGGATTTACCATGTTTATTTGAATAAAGACTGAAATTCCATTTACGCTTTGCATAAATGCTTTTGAGATCTTAATTATTGATGAAAAATCTGCTGTGCTTCTAAATTTGAAGATATGGCAATTTTATAGGAATTTTAATCACCCCCTACATTAAGAATATTAAAGGTAAGCCCTGTTTTTGCATAATATAAAATGTATATTTTAGTCTTCTTAAAAGAATTGTCACTTATAATGACAAAATTCTGTTAGCACTTTGTTGCACACTCTGTTGCTCTGGGAAGTGATGTTATAGCACTCTCAATACTTTGAGTACATTTTAAAAACTTGTATTTAATGCTTACATAAAATTCACTTTAGCAATGTTATGAAAGGAAAATATACTTTAGAAAAAATGAATCATTTGTATAGTCTTTGGGAGAATAAAATTGCATTTCAGATTTCTAATAATAATTTGTTTTTTATTGATACATACATGTAGTCTAGTTTATTACCTAAATTTGCTGATGGTAGAACAGAATTTCTGGGCTATATATCCTCTTCATTATAGAATAAAAGAGTCCAGTTAAATTTGTGGGTCAGTTTACAACTTTTCACATTAAGTATTATCACTTGGCTTAAAAATTACAGACAATATGCTTTACTAGATCTTTTTGGCATTTGTACCAGGTTTTGTACCAGGTTTTGACTAGGAATATTTGTCCTAAGGACATCAACCAGTAATTCAAACCGGTATTGTGATCTTTGGCTATGCATTTGTTCTGGTGAAAATAAAGGCTTTTTTTTGATAATTTTAGAATAGAATGGATGAAAAATGGGAATATCTGTATACTCTAGGGATTATCATTTGGCCTCCATTATAAAATCTCAGATACAATAATGTATTTACATATTAGCATGTCAAAATAGTTAAAACCATTTTTGTCTGAGCTTTAAAATTCTACACTATAGAAAGTACTTCAGTAAAACCCCCCCCTCAGAAGTGTTTTATATATTTTAGTTAGATTTTTCTCTTGAAAATATTTCTTAAGAAGTAGTTGTAGCTGTGTTAATGCATTTTGGAAACTGTTTTGCATTTTTAAATTATGTGCCCCATGTAATAGATACAGTGCACAAAAACAATACTATAAACTAATTATAGCCAAAGGGATGCTCCAAAAAGAAAAGTGTCCATGGGAAATTAGACTGCCCCAAAGAAAGTCAAAGAAAAGAGAAAGAAAAGGCCTATATTTTTATGTAGGACTTCTGAAAAGGATGGGAGTATCATTTTCATAGTGGAATAATGTTTTCTGGGAAAGCACAAAAGCAGATGTTCCTCATTAGGAACACCCATTGTCTACATATCACAACTATGAAGAGATAAATCTATCCTATTTCACCCATACATTCCAATGGCTGTAAATGATTACAGGATGCTGCTATAACTGCTAAACCAAAACCACACTGTGTGCTAAAACAATTCTTTTCTGCCATCATAATATTTTATTGGAAGGTATGGAAATTCCTGTTAAGAGACATTCTCTTGACTTTTCCTTTCCTTGTTTGGCTTGAATCTATATGAAAGCTTCAGTGTCCAACTGTTGAAAACTGAAGAGACTGATTGTGAAAGAACATGGGAAGACAGGGTTACATTACTATCACAACATTAAGAAGCAACTCGCTAGTAAAACAATGGCAGATCTGCTTGTGCACACTGAATGAGCTTGCAAAGTATTGCTGAGAGCATGCTTGGCATCATTTTTCCAGATGGTACTATCACAGTCGCACTGCTAGTTGGCATCTCTGTGGGTAGTAAATACTCTCCCTCCCCAATAAATCTGGCATTATTCTATAGAGTTTAGAAGACTTATAATTCCAAGTGTGTTCTACTTTTCTGTATAAAAGCCAGACATCTGTTTATCCCATTTTCTTTCATACAGAGTTTGGAATAGGTTTAGTTTTGGGGGGGAGGGGAAAAGAAGTTTTGTCATATTTAACAGCTGCTACAAACTTTCAGCCCTGTGGGCTCTTAAAATACTTTTTAGCTGACCTCAGATTTTATACATAATTGACATTGTTTGCAGGGAAAAATGACCCTCTGTAGTTAACCTTTCATTGTCTCTACGTAACTTCTTGTTGTCTTCATGTTGTGTTTCAGTATGAGACAAAGCTTGATGACTTCTGCATCTTTCAGAAAGGTGACAAAATTATCAAGCTGTTTCATGAATTAGGTTTCCAAGAAATAGCTTTATATTAGTTGTAGCTAAAGTTTGTTCCTTCAAAGTAATTGTAGAATGGTAGCTGAAGACTGATTGGGTATGTGTTGTTTTTTTTAGTCAACAGTGTTTCCTTTCACTTCCTGTCACAAAGGTCAAAGAAAGCTGACCTTTGCTGGCAGTCCTAGTCACTGAATTATTCATGTGATTGACTTTTTGTCAGTGCACACAGTTGTGCTCTGGGACATTTTATTCATTTACCTCATTTAAAGAGCCTTTCTGCACCTGTTCAAGTATTAATATCATGTAATTTGGGCCTAATGCCGATTTTGCTGAACACTCATTATATTTTTTATTAGCTATATTTCCAAACGATTATGTATGATTATTACCAAGCCTTACAAACAGCAATGGGTTATTCCCTAGACCTTTACATCTTCTTGTCAGGTTGTTTTCAGAAGCAAGGAGGATAAACATTTGACCGGTCCCAATGTTTTTATTCCTACTCCATATCCAACCAGAGAACTTAAAGCTTTTCCCTTATGGCTTTGTGAAAGCATGATTAAATCCAACTCTGCAGAAGCTGTACAAATGCCAGCATTTATAAGGTCAACGCTTTTGTTAAAAATGCTATGTAAATGAGGATCTGCAAAAAGGGACATTAAATAAAATTAAATTCATTGTCTTCTTTAATGTCATTTACATTTTGGCTAAGCCCTGGCCTGTCAAGGAGGATTTTAAAAATAATTTTAATTACACATCATTTAGGGATCCAAGGTTGTCTATTCAGTAGCATTTGGATAACCTGCAAAACGGTGACTGTTTATTAACTTCTTAAATGACAAGTTGTCATTTAATCTGCATAATGCAATGAAAACCATACAGTTTATTGTAAAATGTTCAACCTTAGGTTTTTTTAAGGACTGCATGTAATTATGGTACTGCAGAATAGGCCTAGGAGTCCTTTTTCCTTTGACTGCGATTTTTAAGGTGTTATGACATGTAGCTCAAAAGCTATTCTTACAGTTGCAACATTTCTAGGTGAACAGCATTTTATTTTTTTATAGAAATTTTGCATTGATAACAAAGATGTACTAGCAGCTTGGATTAATAGATATGGCTGCAAGTGGCATATTTCTGGGTAGAGTGTGTCAATTTTACCTTTAAGTGCATGGGTGTAGGGATTATTTGGACTGTTTGTAAGCAAATTGATTAGCCTATTCTTGATATAAAAGGCATATCATCTATATCCAGCGGAGTTTCACAAGATAAGGATGCCTCTGAAGTCAGCGGTGAAACTCCCATTGATTTTAATGCATCTATGCCGCACCAAATATTCGTGCGAAATATGGATTGTGAAGTAGAAAGAAATGAACTGAATATGGAAAATGGTTTAACTTGGCGACAATGCACTCACTATTTTAAAAGAAATGTTTGAAGCTATTACGCTGCAAATATTCTTTCTTTGTTTAAATCAGGGCTTCACAATATAAGACCTGAATTAGGTCTGCAGTAGTCAGCTACACTGCACAGACTACCTGCATCTGAAACTCCTTCACTCAAATTGCTGGGAGAGTGAAAGCCTTGTGTGCTGTTGTTGCCAGAGTCAGCAGTAGACCTAGAGATAAGGCATGGGGTGGGCGGTGGGGGGAGACAGTAAAAATAGAGACATAAGAAAGAAAATGGGAGAACTGACAGATAAGGATGTGGAGAGATCTGTGGTGTACGAAAAGATAAAAAGGGGGTAACAGAATCGGGGTACAGAGATCTGTGGTGGTGCAGACAGAGGAGTAAGCATGATAGAAAACAGAAAAGAAAGGGTAACAAGGAGATGAGGAACTTACTAGGTAGGTCAGAGATGGAAGTGCAGAAAAATTGTGGGGTGGAGAAAGAAAGAGGGCTACAGCTTTCAGTTGGGTGTCCATAGAGATCTATCCAGTGCAAAAACAAGAAAAGGTTAGCAACAGAGATGTGGATGTCGAAGGGGGTGCAGGGACACGAAAATGCTATGGAGGGATAAAAAGTGGTGATAGCTGAGAAACTGAGAGACCTGTGGTTGATGAAACAAAGTGCAGGAGAGACATGTGTTAATAGTGGAGAAATAGTTAGAGCACATTATGGAGTGTGGAGAGAGAGAGCGGACATTTGAAATGGAGGTAGAGAATGAGGAAGAAGAATTCAGATAGAGATGTGGTAGTGAATAGTGAATTATGGGGTACAGAAAGAAAAATGAGGTTTGTTCAGGAATGGGTTAAAAAGAAAACATTGAGTTAAAATTGTAACTGGTTTTCTGTGGTTAGCATTGCAATGCAGCTCTCTTGAATTAGTAAAAATATAAAAGTGGCCCTTAGAGTGATTTGAGTTGGGCACCCCTGGTCTAAATCAAGCTATAAAGATTACAGTTTAACATTAGTCAGGCATAATCTATAACAGTAACCATTTGTGCAACCACAGTTAATGCTGCAATTGTATACCCAATTACTTGAGAGTAAGCCTCATTGAAACAAATGGGACTTGCTTCTAACAGATATAGACAGAATTGTGCTGTAAATTCCTTAATATTAAAATTCTAGTTAAGGGATGCACTCATATGTATCTTTGAAATTGTTCTTGAATAAATCCCTGTTGTGTTAACCAAGGGGCTTTTCAAGTAGCTTTCCCATTCTGCCATACATGCTTTTTCAATGGAACCAAAAATATTTGCATTGCCTTCAGTACAAGTAGTATGCAAAAGAATAATAAAGTAGTGTGTTTGTGTGAGAAAGGAAAAGTGGGGGAAGGGATTTAAGCAAAGCTGTCAAAAACTATTCTACAAGAAGTATCCTGATACAAACCATCTGCTGCTTCTGTTAGAGCCTTATCAGGTGAAAGGCAAAGATACTGCCAGAGCCTGTAATTTTGTTAGAATGCCTTTGATGAATTGGATTAGGTTATGGAAAAATCTTTTAAGCCCAGAGTTCTGGTACACATGCATACAGGAAGTAAATATTATCTATCAATGGATAATTGGGGGGGGGAATAACTCAAGAACCACTTGTAGAATAAGCTGTTGCAATGAAACATTTCCAATAACAAAATTATAACAATTTTTAGTAAAATAATTTCAATTAATATCATTATGTGCAAAAACTAAAATGAGATTTTTGAAAAGAATAGCTTTAGTTTACAATCAACATAGATGCAACAGTGTTCAGTTACTTTTGTGAAGGTGGTGAATAATTTATTAGACATGGGAACCCAAGGGGTTAAGTGTGGCACTGGGAGACATGTTTGGAGAAGATGGAAATTCCAAGCTCTAACGATGGAAATTGTCACTGCAGATGCCAGGAAGTGATTGACAAGCAGGGCTACAGGAAGTGAAAACTCAGGGAGCTTAACCTGTACTTGGCAAAGCTTCCAGAGCTTACACACTAAGAAAATGAAAACCATTCACCTCGGTCAGACTGCCAGAATACAAGTTCTTCTTGTTTGTTTATCTTAATAGCAAATCTTACAAAAATGTTTGTGGTCAAAACCATTCACACACACACACACACACACACACACACACATTCCGTTGCACTTATTAATGTTTTGAAAATAAAGATATGGTCACAATTTGGAAAAAAGCCAAAGGTGGAGAATTTTACAGGTCAGTGGTATGATTTTGAGATTTATGAGATTTGTACATGCACTTTGTAAACTGGTTTAAATTAATCAAAATTCAATGTGAAATTGTTTAGCTTTTTGGTTAATTCACCTATTGATTAAATATATAAGGAGATGTTCAAATATGATTATCATCTTCTGTTTACGAAGTATCACATTTCTCTTAGAAAAGAAGAAAAAAAATCTTAAATTATGAATAGCATCTATTAAGCGGGAAAGTGACATATTTTATATACTTTGCACATTCTATCAAGCTGGAGCTAGAGGAAAGCACTCCCCGTGTGTGTGTGTGTGTGTGTGTGTGTGTGTATACAGATATAAACAACTACTGTTGTCTGAAGATGGTTTATTTTATTTACTCCTGGTGCAAGGACACCACATTTAAAAGAGAGCAGGGTGCTTGTCCCTAAACATTTCACAGCCAGCAAAGTGACCAGAGCTAATCATCATCTGCTTGTGGTGCCAGGAGTTTATAAAATAAACGGCATCATCTGACAACAGCAGTAAGGATAGTGTTGTGTTCTCCCAATAGTTAGGAAATGAGTTTAACATGTGTGGAAAGGAAGAAGCTTGCATTTGTGTTGTTGTAAGACATGTAGCACAGGCCTGGGTAGCGGAAGAAGTCGGCTCCAGCTTGTCTATAGTGAAAGACGAAACACGGTTACACATCTGGTGAGAAAGAACAGTTCTTTTACCAAGACAGCTCTCTCTCTCTCTCTCTCTCTCTCTCTGCTGCAGCTTGAAAGAAACTATTTTGATAGAAACAAAACCATGGGGGTTGGGAAAGCTTATTCGCAGTATTGAGCCCACAAGAAAACCACTGGACTTAATGATAAAGGACTTGGAGCACCATTGGAGGGGGTTAAGTTCAGAAACCTGGTATAATCCTTGGGAAGTGCTTAACCAGGCGATATTGTCATTTCATGGACGCTTCTAAAGAACATTAAAAAGATATTTGGGATGCAATCCTATACCCAGTTACCTGAGAATAAGACATTGAACCCACTGTGCTGCTAGGAAGCAATTAATCTGTACATTAGTGGTGTTATTGCAAAAAAGTTGCTTTTAGTATTAGAATGGTATATGAGAACTAGTGTAGATTGGTTTAATTATATGTACAGAAGAACGATAAATGCATCAGTGGGTTATTTCACACTAGTTTTGCTTTGGGGACTTATGAATGTAAAGATATTAAATTTAGTTGGGCCTATGCACAAGAATATTTTCCACCTTACTCAAAATATAACAATAACCCCCTCACCTCTCTCTCTCTCTCTCTCTCTCTCTCTCTCACACACACACACACACACACACACACACACACACACTTAAGCCAAGTTATATCATAGGTATAGCCAAGTTGGTTAAAGTATAGTAGATAGATAAATTGCCTTTTGTTTTAAATAGCTACCAACAAAACTGAATTGGCGTTGATATTGTGTGTGGATTGTCGGGAATTGCTCTTTTCCGATCCAAACTGGGTTATAATTTCCTCTAGAAATTTACACTGATGTTTTGAGATTCATGAGATTTTGATAATCCAGTCCAAATATTTCATTATTTCAATGTTGTATTGTTGTGTGAATTTTATTATTCTTAGCCACCATGTTTATATCTATTGGATAGGAAGACATGATAAAATCTATTAAATAAATCAGCTGTGCTGTTACATTAAGATATTCAGTGGGCTAGTATAAATATAGGAGCAGTTTCTCTCCCCCACTGCCTCTGATCATGTGGGCACATGAAGACAACCATTTTTGTGAATCAGAAAGTTGGAAAAAGTATAAGTAAGAACATAAGAAGAATCATGCTGGATCAGACCAAGGGTTTATCTAGTTCAGCATTCTGTTCACACAGTGGCCAACCAGCTACCCACGGGAAACCCACAAGCAGGACATGAGTGCAACAGCACCCTCCCACCCATGTTCCCCAGCAACTGGTGTACATAGGCGTTCTGCCTCTGATACTGGAGGTGGCATATAGCCATCAGGACTAGTAAGTTCATGAAAATGGTTACAGATGTCTCCGTTTACCCCCTTGTTCATCTAGACATTTCCCCTGCAGTTATATAACCATGTACACAATCATGTGGAAACAAAAGTCATTGGTTTACATGTGTGAACTAGACCTGTGTTGGTTATTAAAACATATTTCTCAAAAACTTTATAGAAAAAGTAATAAATGATTAAAGCTGATGAACAGAAAATTACTGCATCCTATACCAACATCCACTCTCACTGACTCTTCATTTTGAATGTGCTGTGAGTTTTTCCTGAATAATGGTTCTAGGAGTGAATTCCAAGTGCAAAGTTGCAAATTTATGGAAAAAAATAAGAACTTAAAAGCCAGGGCTAGGATTCCAAGGGCTGGGTGCTGAGTTTTGTGTGTGCCTTGGTATGTCTGAGCCCCACGGCCCCCTTTATGGAGGCAATCCCCAAAAAACTGCCTTACAAGCAGGTTTTGAATTATATGGGAACTTCAGGATTCAGTGCCAGGAGTGGATGGGAAACCCCAATTCTCCCATAGATAGAAGCATATGTATACTCCAACAAACTCTTTAGTTCCTGAGCTAGGCCTCTGGTTTTTATCATTGTGAGCTGGAAAGTAAAGAAGCCTTAATCAAAGTTTTGCCCTCTTTATATATATATATATATATATATATATATATGAATGGTTAGTGCATTTTAAATATGTATGTTAAAGTACTAGTAGTAAAGTCATAATGAAGCATATAAAAGCAAAATATTATACACCAGGCTATATATTTACGTATGGTAAAAAGGATAAATATTAGAAGTCCATAATTGCCCAGAAATTATTCTCTGAGCTGCACTACATGATCAGGGGTATCACATGGGACAGCTTTAGGAGAATTCAAAGTGCATATGAAGGATGACAGGTTTGAATGTTGCCCCATGTAAAAACTGTATTCTTTCTGACTAGGATTCAGTTACATAATTTGCAGTGCAATCCTATACATGTTCACTCAGATGTAAGATTCACTGTGTTCAATGGGACTTACTACCACTTATTTGAGAGTAAGTCCCATTGAACTCAGTGGGACTTACTTCAGAGTAGATGTGTATAGGATTGCATTATTAGATATCCAAACTCTTTCACTAGTTAGCAAGTTTATCTTCAACCAGTTTTAGTTTCACTGTCCCACAAGCCCACTGATGATATTCTAAGTTCTGTAATCTGTGAATTTTATTTCCCGTCTCTTAATTTATGATCTTATTTTATTGTTATGTGGTGGTCTTCCTTTTTGCTTTCAATATTTTCAGCTTTATTTCAAAATAAAATTTCATGCGGTGCAGGGGAAGAAAAGTCACATGACTGGGAAAAAGCTCAGCTAAGCCTTCTTCAAGGCTTTCTATATATCTTCATTATTATTTTGTTTTTTAAAAAAGAAGGAACGATCAAATTGAAATCTATGAAATATGTGATTCTCCCACCTGCCATCTGAAGAGATACAGTCCAGCAAGAGCTACACTACCTGATTCTTCTGATTGTGTCATTTGGCTCTAAGGGTATGCCCATACTGGCATTCTTTTGCAGATTTTGTGCATCCGGCTTCCTGCAGCGTGCAATCACCCTGCAGGATCTGCACTACTCTCCAGTTCCAAGGTTGAGGATCCATATTGCAGAGAGAAATTGAGGCTGGAGACAGAGGATAATTTTCAAGAGAGTTGATATGATAGAGGTATTGTTTCATGTGTTACACACACACATTTCTTTTGTCCCACTGTCACCCCTGGTCAAACAGCTTTTTGAAACAGACGGTCATTTTTTCAGAGATTGAAGGTGGTATGAGAAATGCACTTTGACCTGTGGTGTTATCCCACTATCACCATCAGCACTCTGAAAAAACTACTATCTCTCTCCCACCTTAGGTGCTGTACGTCTGCAAGCTTTCTGGAGCAATGTTGATATTGCGTTGCCATATTCGACTCTATTTCTATTTTTTGTTTAGCTATAAAGTATCTTATAACCATTCCTTCTCCATCCAGCTGCATCAGGGTGTCAGGAAGATACAGACATGGTATAAGATTATTGGGTTTTCCACATCATCTAGCTTTAGAGAAAAGTCCTACCATTTTCTTTGAAATTCTGGGCAAATTAGTAGTACTTGCTTAACTGTTAAACCAGTGGCACAGTAGTTACATACTGGCTGTTTAGCTCAAAAAGCACTTGATTGCACGGCGAATATAACAAATTGTAGTTTATAACTGAGAATGCTTTTCTTTACATTTTGTTTTAAGTTAAACTGTCCCTTTACCCATAAATATTGTCTGTGATCCAGAGCTGCTTTAGGGCTTGAACATGTCCAGTAGAATATTTGATTCCTCCTTTTTTGAACAGTAGACCCCCATGAAATAGCACAAACAACTTTTGAAAGCCTCCTCATTTTTAAAAGTGATTTTCTGTATGGTGCAGGGGGTGGGGTGGGGGACTATTAATGAAACTGAGGCCCAAAGTCCCCCTAGGTGTGCAGGTATAGTTGCATTTGCCTGGCTTATTGGGATCCAAGCCATTGTTCGGGAATTTATTTATTTTTTGTAGAAGTCAGAAAGTTTGCCTTTAAGTAGTATAGTTTATTTCTACAAATTACTCTTTAGGGTTCTAAGTAGTGAATTGGAATGTCTATTTTACAGTGTAAAACAAAATGATTAAACAATTAGTGATAATATAGAACAAGCTATAGTTGGATATGAAATTAATTCTGGGTAGTTGTTTTCTCCTTGGTTTAATAAATTAAACTACAATTTTTTCTAATTGGCAAACAAAATGTTAAACCAGCTTTAACCATTCCTGACAGTAAAACACAACATAAAACCTGCTGAGAGTTATATGTGGTATTTAATACGAGACAGAGTAATGCAAGGGTTTTTATGGTTAAGTATGAATTCACACCCACAGCATTTGTTTCACATTAGAAAAGGTTTGTAAATCAGATCAATATGCTTGGATGCTGTGGTCTCTTTGTGGAATCTCTTATGTCATTTCTTCCTTGATATTTGGTATTGGAAATGCTACCAAAGTGAGCTCCCTCCATCTATTTCCATTTTCTGAATGAAGCAATTTGTCCTTTGACATAAGAAATATTGGGTTAGGAAACAAGTGGGGGATTGAATTGGACATGGTGCTAGTCTCAACAATTTGAGGTCATTGGGCACTGATCTGGATAGTGGACAGAAGTCATCTTTTACCTCTGAGAGACACTATGTGCATTGGTCCTTGGCTAGAAGAAAGCTCAAGGGAAAGGTAGAATGTATTTGGAAAAATGCTTTTGGGGGGGAAAAACCCAGCAATAAGCATCATTTATTAAATTTGACAAGCAGTTTCTAAATATAACATCTCTTTCCCAAAAGATCATTACTTTGAACAAATAAATGAGTTATGCAAGTTAATAAACTGCTGTGCTGGTTATAGAGTTTTCAGGCAGCTCATAGACATAGGTTTCTAGCATTTAGAGAGCTTTTTTTACACCAGCTCTGAAATTAATCACATTTAATTCCTCTTGGTTTAAGAAGTCCCTTTCCCACCTTTGTTGTGAACGTATGGCTAATTAAATAGTATATTTCAAACCAAAACTACTACTTATATTATTATTATTATTATTATTATTATTATTATTATTATTTATATCCCACCTTTTTTCCTGCAAGGAACCCAAGGCGGCTTACATAATCCTTCTCCATTTTATCCTCACAACAACCCTGTGAGTAGGTTAGGCTGAGAGTCAGTGGCTGGCCCAAAGTCACCCAGTGAGTTTCATGGCTGAGCGGGGACTAGAACCTGGATCTCCCGAGTCCCAGTCCAACA
>CM037878.1:91803198-91845698 GCA_021292165.1 Shinisaurus crocodilurus | reverse complement strand
TTGTGAATCGTTTGGTCAAATAATCCATGATTTGCTGCTGTTATGTGCGAACCAGGTCAATAAAACAGGCAGCAGTCAAATTATCATAACATTAACATTTAAAAGTCTGGGAAAATAAAAAGTCTTAGCCTGGTGCTGAAAAATAGCAGAGTAAGCCCCAGGTGAGCCTTCCTGTGGAAAGAATTTCATAAATGGGCCCCCACCTCAGTGAAAGCTCTCTCCTCAGTCTCCACCTGCCTCATATCTTATGGTGAGGGCTCAGTGTACAGGCTTTTGTGGCCATAAGCACTCCTTCAGGTACCCTGGTCTCAAGCTGTGTCAGAGCTTTAAATATAAGCACCAACACTTCTCAGAAATGGACCAGTGACTAGTGAAGATGTTAAAGAATCTGTGAAATATGTTCCCACCAACTATGTGTGCATTAGGCATTTTAACAAACAGTACCATCTTACTGGATTCAAATGGAAGCCAGATTCAAAAGTGTTAATATCAATAACCAGGGCAACATTCAAGCTAAAACTTCTTACTGCCTTTTCTAAGCTTTTGTATTGTTTTAACTCCTTGCAGGCTACTTTTGGCAACTAAATGATATCACCCATTGCTTCTAAGTATTGTTAAGGCCAGGGCCATCTGAAAGAAATTATCCAATCTTTTACATCCAGAGGTTTACAGTTATATAATGATGGAGAAAACCACAAACCCCACGGGATGGCAAATTTTAGAGATACTTTTAAAATGAAATTATCCAGCCTAACATACAAGACAACTTTCTTGTACTTAAGACAATAACTGCAATCTGGAATTAATTTTTTTGTGATAGGACAGATCCAATTTGCTTCTTTAATTGTTGATTAAGGAATCGGTTCTACAGGGCTGTCCGCTGTAAGTATTTGCTGTTTATTTGTCTGTGGAAAGCTGCTAGAAATGAATCCCCTTCAACTGGGATTGCTTGGTTAGACATGGCTGTAATGAAGAGCAGTCTGGCAACATTCAGTTCCTCTGACCGGGCTTGTTTGTGTTGAAGGAATTGTTTGCTTTTTTAGCAAAGTATAGAAACATTCTTATTTACCTCATGCATTTCAATATTAAAAAAATACATACCAACATTGATAAAAATCAAGATCAGGTTGAAATAATTGAATCTCCACATATACTTCAAAATCCCACTGATTTCAGTAAGATGAACACAAGTGATCTCTGGCATAGGAAGGATTGCTTCATTCTCTCATACCATCCCATTTTAGAATGAGTTGAAGCTGCATAATAGGGATGGCGGTTCAAGCGCTAGCACAGACTTTCAAAATTCCATGTAGTTTTAAAATAACATTTTTTCTGTGTTTAGGTAACTAAAATAATAATTGGTATATAAAAACAGGTTTTAGGTTCTCTAGAATGTATTCAGTCATTTGTATACTAAAACCATGTCTATGCACAGATTTGTAGTGATAGTACTTTCTTGGAACTTGTTTTAATATATCTTATTTTAAAGCATGTTATTTCAACATACCACAATTCTATAAAATATGTTTTATTGTAAGTTGCCTTGAAAATTTTTAATTGAAAGCTGGGATATAAATCTTTAAAATAAAATCTTTCAAAAAGCTAGTTTTATAACACTCCATAGAAGAAATACCATTGATTCAGAGGGTCTTTTAAAGAAAGGTTTATTGGATAACGCTCTTAGGGATGTGATTTCATTTTTATCAATATCCATTGGGGAAAGCTCCCCCGGTATATATATTTACTGATCTAAGAGGTTGTTGGTATACCTACTGAGCCCAATAGGTAGGATGATACCTTCTTCTAATTATAATGGCTTGGACCCTAAGATAACTTCACTTAGGGTACAGTCCTATGCATGCTTAGACAGAAAAAAGTCGTATAACTCCCAGCATCCCTCCAGCTTTTTTCTGTCTAAATATGTGTAGGATTGCACCCTGCAGGAACTTCACAGAGGGAAAGTTTCCTGTCACTTCCACCTGTCAATTGGGCACCCACCAAAACTGAGTAGCCAATTTGGGTTATTATTTTCTCCCCCAGCAGACCTCCATGGCCCATTGGACATTGTTCAGTAGGGCCCTCTGACTCCGTGGGGAGTCTTTTTAGGGTGTGTAAGTGGCTGCAGGGGAAAGGAGGGGATGTTCCTTCTGTGAACATACTTTTTAACTTGTCTTAAGATCCAAGCCAATTTCTTGATAGTAAATGTATTTATTTATTTAAGGCATTTTTACACTGATTTTCAGTCAAAAAGGCTCCCATAGCAGCCTACATAAGTTCAATAAAAACAACACAGTCCCTGCCTGCAGGCTCCCAAAGACATGGCACAGAAGGAAAAAGTGATGAGGAGGGAAGAAAAAAACAAGCAAGCTTAGGTACCAATTCTTAAATTTACAACAACCAGCTGTAATGGAAACCATTCCATTCAGGCAGAGGAGTAGCCAAATGGAGCTGGTTTCTCAGCAGAGCTGATGTAGTGGCCCTACTTCCCAGTTCTCCCTCTGCTGCAGCCTGATGAATGGTTTTGAATTAACATTTGCCATGTGGCAGCTACTTAAAATTGTACACCACAGTGGCTTCTCTAATCATGTGTAGAGCTCATGTTGTGTAGCATTCAGCGATGCAATGAGGCAAGCATTATCACCATTACCCTACGCCTCCAGATTTCTGAGTGGTTGCAGAGGATATGCCTCACTGTGTGGTTGGAGGTTACAAAAAAACCCAGCTTTCAGTGCATTTAGAGGTACTGTGCATTAAAGCATTTAGTGGCTACCATGGGACAATGTTCACTTGAAACAGTCATAATACTCAAGTAAATATAGATTTTCAGAACAATGTGAGTATGATAGAAAGACTGTTAGATATTGCTGTTGAATAGTTAAGTTAAATGACTCATGCTAAAGTAGGGGAAATGTGTGTACAAATATTTATTTAGAGAAAAAAATGCATACACATTTAAAGGCTGCTTACCTATGCATGCATACTTGGGAGTAAAATCCATGGGACTTATTTCTAAGTAAACATTCATCATTTTAGCTATAAGAAATATATTGTATGCTCTGCTGACAAGATAGGAGAGGATTGGGTTCTAGGCTCCCAGTGCCATTCTATGACAAGCTCCTGAATGGGTTCACATAACACAACAACCTATCCTGTCCACAATGGGTTGTTGTATCATGCAAAGCTGGCTAGTGAGCTGCTTGGCAAGTACGGCAAAAAATCCTTGCTGCTCTTGCCAAGCTTGCCCAGGCCACCACCAGGGCCAGCTGCCCCACAAGTGCCCAACTGGCATCTTTGGAGCAACTGGCATTGGCTGGGTGTCCCCCGCTGTGATCCTGAGCTGATTTTGGCTCGTGTGGCTTTTTCCTTCTTTACCCTACTTTTTTTTTGGGAGATTGCTAAGTCCAGCTGGAGAGCTGGCTTTTGTGATCTGTTCTGACAGCCGCTGACAGCCCCTTCAAAGTGTCTGAGCAGCACACTTTCTGGTTTGCGCAGACAAGTTAACTTCAAATCGTTGTTTACAATCCTGGCTTATTTGGATAAACTATAGTTAAAACTAACTGCAGTTCCCAGTTTGTACATAACTACAAACTGTGGTTAATTTAAAAAATGGAAGCAAATGCTTCTAATCCCTCCTCATGGCCACACAGGGGAAGGACTGGGGAGGGAGAACAGGCTTGTGCATGTAATACTAAATGATGATATCCCGATTTCCCCAATCTATTTCCTGTCCTGTGGAGACTGGGTACAACACTACAATGGACATAACAGGAGGACTATGTGAAGGAAAAACATGTAGTTTACATACGCTTTGCTAGACAGTGTTCTCAGCTGTGCGGTACGTTAATTTAGAAAACTAATTGGTATGCAGAACTAATTTTCCGACTTGCCATTTGACATTTGGTTGCAGACGTGGCCCTACCTCTTTTCATTTAAGCCATGCTCAATTAGTCAGATGCATTTATCTCTGTACGATGCCTCATTATATTTTGGTTCATTTCAGCAGTATAGTTTAGGGTGGGTAAGCTGCTATTGTTAAATAACTGGAAGTCCGAAATCCTTGCCAATCTATTGCAAATCATCCAGCTATCTACTCTAGTAGATCCAGATCAACCCTGTACCCACCCTTACATAGAGCACACCCACAGGGGTGTGTGTGTGTATCTCTATCTGTCTCTCTGTCCATCTGATAGTATTAGAACCTGGGAAATGCCACAGCCAAGATATAGTGGGCCTTTTTGGTGGTGGCCCCCATTTGTAGAACGTTTTCCAGAAAGAGGCTCACCTGGCACTCACCTTAATGTCCTTTCAGCCCCAGGCTGACAAGTCCTATCTAACTAACCTTGTAGAGTTCTTTGAGAGTGTCAGTAAACATGTGGACAGGGGTGATCCGGTAGACAATGTTTACTCGGGCTTCCAAAAGGCTTTTGACAAATTCCCCCACCAAAGGCTCCTGAGCAAACTTAGCAGTCATAGAATGGGGAGGTCCTCTTCTGGATCAGTAACTGGTTAAAGAACAGAAAGCAGAGAGTAGGATTAAATGGTACATTCTCCCAATGGAGGGATGTAAACAGTGGGGTCCCACAGGTATCTATATTAGGACCAATGCTTTTCAACTTATTAATGATTTGGAATTGGGAGTGGGCGGAGAAGTGGCCAAGTTTGCTGATGAAACCAAATTATTTAGGGTGCTTAAAACAAAAAGGGATTGTGAGGAGCTCTAAAAGGATCTCTCCAAACTGGGAGAATGGGCATCAAAATGGCAAATGTGGTTCAGTGTCGGCAAGTGTAAAGTAATGCAAATTGGGGCAAAAAATCCCAACTTCAAGTATAAGCTGACGGGATCTGAACTACCAGAGACTGACCAAGAAAGAGATCTTGGGGTTGTGGTGGACAGCTGAATGAAAATGTTGACCCAGTGTGTGGCTGCTGGGAAAAAGGCAAACTCCATGTTAGGCATAACTAAGAAAGGAACTGAAATAAAACTGCCAATACCATATTGCCCTTATACAAATCTATGGTGTGACTGCACTTAGAATATTGAGTACAGTTCTGGCCACCGTACCTAAAAAAGGATGTTGTAGAGTTGGAAAAAGTGCAGAAAAGGGCAACTAAAATGATCAAGGGGCTGGAGCAACTCCTGTACAAGGAAAGGTTATAGCAGCTGGGATTCTTTAGCTTTGAAAAACGGTGAGTAAGGGGAGACATGATAGAGGTGTACAGAATTATGCATAGTGTGGAGGAAGTGGATAGGGAGACATTTTTCTCCCTCTCTTATAATACTAGAACCCGGGGTGATTCCATGAAGCTAAGTGGGGGGAGATTCAAGACAGATAAAAGGAAGTACTTCTTCACACAGCGCATAGTTAAACTATGGCATTCACTTCCACAAGATGTAGTGATGGCCGACAATTTGGACTACTTTAAAAGGGGATTGGAGAAATTCATGGAGGATAAGGCTGTCAATGACTACTAGTCCTGATTGGCTAAATGCTACCTCCAGTATCACAGGCAGTATGCCTATGTACACTAGTCGCTGGGGAACATGGGCAGGAGGGTAGTATTGCACTCATGTCCTGCTTGTGGAATCCCGTGGGCCACTGTGTGAACAGAATGCTGGGCTAGATGGACCCTTGGTCTGATCCAGCATGGCTCTTCTTATGTTCATATGTTTTATTCTCCCAGGCCTTTTTAATCTCATGTTAACACAATTTTAATAGTATCAGTCTGTTGATGATTTTTAAAAGAATTAATGAACAGGTTTTAGCTCTTTTATGTGACTGATTTGACTTTTACTGGTGCTAGTACAATAATACCTTGGATTGAGAGCATAATTCGTTCCGGAAACATGCTTGTAATCCAAAACACTCTTATATCAAAGCGAGTCTCTGGCGGGCGGGAGCAGGGCCGATTTCGGCCTGCTACGCCCGCTCGAGGCGAGCGGGTACATCCCTACACTACTTGTCTTGCAAGACCTTGCTCGTTTATCAAGTAAAAAAATTTAAAATTTTTTTGCTTCTCTTGCAAAACGCTCTCAGACCAAGTTACTTGCAATCCAAGGTATTACTGTATTTGTTTTATCCTTTCATGCTGGATTTAGATACTATTGTTAATTCTATTTTTATTGTTTTAATTTTGTTTTATCTTGTATGCCATTTAGGGTGCAATCTAATCAGGATGCCCATAGCTCTCCAAACTCAGAGGATTACAGGCATCCTATACAGGGCAGAAAGAGCATGGAGGCGAAGGTCGCCTCCATGTTCCTCCCACCCTGCAAAGCACTTAGACAGCCAATTTCAGCCATCTAAGTGCGGTGCTTCAGAGCAGGAGGGAAGCAGGCTGAGGTGCTACCACAATAACTTGTATCATGGCGGCACCTGTCTCCTCCCCTCCCCCTGGAAAGCCCACAAAACCCCTTCTCTGATATCGCATTTGTGACCTCGGAGAAGCAACTGGCTGTGGACGGTGTGCTTTGAGCATGGAGACCCAGCTACAAGGTCGGAAAATCACTCTTGTCTAGTTACCCAATGAACCTTTTTATGAACTATTATGCTGCAATACTATCCATACTTACCTGGGAGTAAGTCCTGTTGAACTCAATGAGACTTAATTCAGAGTAAGCATGTATAGGATTCCACTTAAGCATAAACCTGTGACTGGGCTGTTCACATGACAGAATACTCCTGTGTGTGTGTGTGTGTGTGTGTGTGTGCGCGCGCGTGTGTGTGCAAGAGAGAGAATGTGTGTCTGTGTGTCTATATATTCCTGCGCACAGAAATACAGCATATTAGGGAAAGGGCTAGATTGGAAATCTTCCCCCTACTTTTCTACATGGAGAGAAGTTCCTATATGGAGAAGCATTCATTCATAGGAGCCCCAGCCTATTGTCTGAGGAGGTACAGCCCAGACACAGGTTCACCTCTCCAGTTAGAACTAGAAAAAACTCTATCCTAGTTAACCAGAGATGCACAACCTGTGGTCTACATACAGTTCCCCAAGCCCTCTTTTGTGTGCTTCCCCCAGCCACTGCAAAAACCACCACCTGTAATCTGCAGTTCTCTTCTGTCTCTTTCTGATTGCAAATCAATCACCATTGTCTTTTCCTCTGTATAGTATCTTCCTGCTTCTGGGAGGAAGCTCTAGGAACAGGAATTCTATAGAGAAACCATAGAGCCCTGTGATAGTGGTTCCCAAACAGCTTTTTAAAAAGGAAAAGGTAAGAAAACAAAGGAGCAGTGGAGGCTAGGGAAACGTGTGTCTGTGTCTATGTCAGGGAAGAGCAGGGTGAATGTATGTGGGGGGGGGGAAGTGAGTGTGTGGTGCGCATGTATGCGCACGCACACACACATGTGCGGCTCCTGGCCCTGCATCCAACACCAAATATGGCCCTCGGGACAAAAAGATAACAGACAGGTTTCAAAATTTAATGCAGCATGGTACAGACCCCTGAAACTTACTTTATCCAGCTAAAGTGAATTCTCTGATTCTGTAGTGGACTTGTGGATTCCATCTCATTATCGTGCTAACTTGAGAATGAACTGTATTGAGTAGTATTGTACATTTAAGACTGTTATGTGTTAAAAGCATAAATACATATTTTCTCTTGTTTTAGTAAACTTACGCTTTTGAATGGTCAGACCACTTTATTTTGAATATGGGCTTCAGATACAACCATGGGCCTGGGTTTACTGCTCACTAATGATATAATTAACATACTGCCTAATGGCCCTAATTAGCCAGATCTAAGGCTACCATTGCTCTTTCTCTTAGTAAATAAACTAGGGCTGGGTCAGTAAAACTAAAAGCTGGAATGTCAAAATCATTCCTTATTGGCCTAAGGTTGGATCCGGACTTAAGTCAATTGAAATCAATGGGATGTAAGTTAGTCATGACTTATTTGCTCCATTGATTTGAATCAGTCTGTTCTAAGTATGACTAAATCTGGATCTAACCCACAGTAAACATTGTCTCATATATTCTAGCCAGGACCGGTGCAGGGCAGTTTGGCACCCTAGGCGAAATGAAATTTAGCTCCCCCCCCTCTCGTGCCGTGGGGGGGGGGCTCTGGAGCAAAGCAGCCCTGCTCTGCAAAAAAAAAAACCCCGTGCCGCCACCACCACCACCAACCTACTTTCCCCCCGCTCTGGCTGCCGCCGCCTCCTCCAAGTAGGAAGTGACGTGACGGGACCCCCGTGCTCTGTTTTTTGCCGGGGAAACCAGGGCAACAGGGCTGTTTAAGCCCTGTTGCCCTGGTTCCTCCCGCCAAAACAACGCGGGTGGGGCTCCGGAAGTGACACGACGCGGAGAAGGTAGGTGGCGGGGGGGTCGGGGGTGGGGATGGTGGTGGCTGCGGCGGCAACGGGCGGGGGAGGCGCGGCGGCGGTGGGGTGGGAGGCGCAGCGGCGGCAGGAGGGCGGGGGGCGCGGTGGCGGCGGGTGGGTGGGTGGGTGGGCGGCCGGGGAGGCGGGGAGGTGGAGGCCTGCTGGGGGCGGCGTGGCGGCAGTGAAGAGGAGCGCAGCGTTTCTGCGCCCTCTTCAGCCGCACGCCCTAGGCAACCGCCTAGTTTGCCTAGCGGTAGCGCCGGCCCTGATTCTAGCCCATGAACTAGAGTCAAATAGGCACATTTGCTTTTTGCTGCAGCAGAACTAACTTAGGTTTCAACTTATGAAAGTAATTGGTGTTTTTTTTAAAAGTGTGCTCTTCTATCTTTTTTTTATATTTATAGAGAGAATAGTTTAAACAATGTCAGTAGAGGATGTTTGTCTGTTTTTTTTTACCAGTCAATATGACGGAACATTCTATTTTTATGCAGAATTGTGTAGCTTTTAATTTACTGGATTTGTATTGGCTCAATATTTCTTTTTCAATTTGTTTCACAATTCTTTTAGCAGAAATTCTATCATTTTTTTTTGTCCCTATCATATTTTCTTGAGATTAATTAGCATGTTTTGACATTTCACCCGAATCCAGAGATTTTTGCTGGTATTGTACTGGGTTACTAGTGTATTTTCAATAAGATTTGCGGTGTAATGTTTAGTTGCATGACAACTTTGGGGACCTTATTTCTGAAAAGTTCTTGATATTGCTGGAATGGTCATCCCGCACAGAAAGACATCCATTTTATTGTTAGCAAGATATTTTGGCCTCTTCATCAAATAACAGGAGAGGCAAATGTCAGCTCATACACACCCCAAATTGGGTATCCCTCTGCTTCCTAAGAAGGATAGATTAGGTAGCTAATGCAATGCAGATGCAGAGCCATAAAAGGTATCATATAGTACATTACCTGCTGTGCTAATACTATACACGAAGGACTCTCTCTCTCTCTCTCTCTCTCTCTTTTTAAGACCTGGGCACTGTTTTTATTTTGTTTTGTTTTGTAGTTCAGTCTAGTAAAGAAAGGTACATTGTAGCTTATACAAAGTACGAAAACCCAGGACAGGATTTGCTTTTCCAACTAGAGTTAAAGGATTAGATAGTATATATTTTTAATTTTCAAGGCACCATGTGCATATTTCTTCATTCTAACTGGCTACCAGCAATTTTGTACACTGCTATTTTAAACCTATGTTACAAGGCAAAAAAATTGTATCTTAATACAGGCACTGGAACTTCTGTGCTTCCCAGTGAATGAATAAGGATGTGAGTTGTCTTTCAACTGTGTAATTTAAATTGTTTATTCTGCAGTTTCTTTCTTTCTACAAATTGCTATGTTTGGAACATTTCACTGGTTTAAATATGCAGGGTTTTTAAACAAAAACAAAACAAAGGTGCCTGTTGGAAGTAACTTCTTAAGTATTTTGTTGAGAATTTAGCATTTAAGGAAGTGGGGGATGGGAGAAGCAAATATATTTTGTAGGGATAGCTCAGAGGTTCAAAGAGACTTTGAAAAAAAAAAGACTGTGGATAATTGGGTTATCAGATGCAGACACTGCAGGGAATTGAGCATTATCTCTTCTTAGTGTTAGGACTACTGGGTCACTTCCTTAACTCTACAACTTCATTCTCTGTCAGTCTGACAAAATCCAGATGACTCTAAAGTGAGCTTTTTCTGGTTACCACCCCAAAGTTCTGCCTTTTCCATCCTTCAACAGGTTGATTTTATGGCTGCCCCAAATATATATATATATTAATTGTCCTGCATTCTCCCTCATTGATTCAACTGCCTTTAATTGATTGGAATACAGGCCTGATTCTTGGATTCAAGTGAATCTTCCCTTGCCTTCAACTGCCGTTATTCATTTCTATTAGACAACATCTAACAAAGATATTGACTTGCACTTTGACACTAGAACTGCTACTGTGTTTGATTGTACAGTCAATCTAAACACCCCCAACAACTTTCAAAGTAGCTGTAAAACATTTAATTGTATAACTGTATAACCATTTCCCCCACCATCCTTGTTTTATTATGTAACTCATATAGTATATATTAATTTGTTCTTTTTCCATGGAGTGCCAGCATTGCATTAATTCAGTACTGAGAGAAGATAATTTTACATTTTGGGTATGTTTTATAAGTTTATAGTCTCATCTTATTTCTTACCATAGAAACATTGGGTTGAATCCAAACATAGTCATAGTTAGTGACTGACAGCTACTTTGATAGTGATCCAAGTAGAGAAGTTCATGTAGTTCCATGTGTGTTAATCCGATCACTGGATGTGATGATCTTTTCTTCTCAAGTTTCTGTTGCACAGTTGCTACTGCTGATCTGTAGGTGAAAACCTGTCACTAAATCAGGGCTAGAGATTTGCTTTATAATGCCCGCTTGCTAAACCAGGGTGGGGAACCTTTTTCAGCCCAAATTGGTTCTGTGCAAGCACATCAGGGCTCTCATTCCAGCCGTAGGCTGGGCCACATACGAAGAGGGTGCCGCTGGCATGCAGCCCCAACGTGATTACCCAGGCCCCATTCACTTACACAAACACACACACAGAGTCACTTACAATCACACACTCCCAATTACATACACACATACCACCACCACTACTCCTCTACTGCAGTGGAGGAGTAGTGGTGGAAATTGCGCTGTGCGGTGCAAAAGTCTTGTTGACGTGGGGGAGGGGCGATTTTTCAGTCAGGGTCACAGAGTTGGAGAGGGGAAATTTAGTCCTTCCTTCCTCAGCAATGACTCCCCCAAAATGCCTCCCACTGCAATGAGGCTTTTAAAAAGCCTCCATTGGTACCAATGAAGGCTTCTTAAATGCTGCATTGCAATGCTGGAGGGCCACTTTTTCAGGAGAGGCAAGCATGAGAGGATGCCCCACTCTGGTCCAGTTCAGAAAAATGCCCCCTGCAATTAAGCTTTAAAGTGTCTCCATTGGCATCATTAGAGGCTTTTTGAAAGCCGCATGGGAGGGAGGAAGGAGAAATAGCAGCTCTCCAATTAATCTCTGATTGGAAATAAGCCAGCAGTGAAGCTGGCGGGGCAAATGGGGACATCCTGTGGGCAATATCTGGCCCATGGGCTGGAGATTCCCCCATCCCTGTGCTAAACCATACTTAGCATGATGAAAATGACCCTAGGAGATCCCTTGGCTCTCACGCTTCCCCTGCCTTCTCCTGTTCTGGCATAGCCATGAGGAAGTTGGGAGCTTTTTCTTCCAATTTCCGTTAAGCACAGTTTGATACAAGCTAACCCAGATGACACAAAGTTGGGTGGAACAGCTAATACTCTGGAATACTCTGGAAGACAGAAACAAAATTCAAAGCGATCTCGATAGGCTGGAGCGCTGGGCCGAAAACAACAGAATGAAATTTAATAGGGATAAATGCCAAGTGCTGCACCTAGGGAAAAGAAACCAAATGCAGAGTTACAGAATGGGGGACACTTGGCTCAACAATACTACAAGTGAGAAGGATCTTGGAATTGTGGTAGATCACAAGCTGAATATGAGGCAGCAATGCGATGTGGCTGCAAAGAAGGCAAATGCTATTTTGGGCTGCATTAATAGAAGTATAGCTTCCAAATCGTGTGAAGTGATAATTCCCCTTTACTCAGCACTGGTTAGACCTCATCTTGAGTACTGCGTCCAGTTCTGGGCACCACGCTTTAAGAAGGGTGTAGACAAACTAGAGAGCGTTCAGAGGAGGGCAACACAGATGATTAAGGGACTGGAAACAAGGCCCTATGAGGAGAGACTGAAAGAACTGGGCATGTTTAGCCTTCAGAAGAGGAGACTTAGGGGAGATATGATAGCACTCTTCCAGTACTTGAAGGGATGTCACACAGAGGAGGGCCAGGATCTCTTCTCGATCATCCCAGTTTGCAGGACACGGAATAATGGGCTCAAGTTACAGGAACCTAGATTCCACCTAAACATCAGGAAAAATTTCCTGATTGTCAGAGCAATAAAACAATGGAACCAGCTACCTAGGGAGGTGGTGGGCTCTCCCTCTCTGGAGGCATTCAAGGTGCAGCTGGACAGCCATCTGTCCGGGATGCTTTGACCTGGATTCCTGCATTGAGCAGGGGGTTGGACTCGATGGCCTTGTAGTAGTAGGCCCCTTCCAACTCTACTTTTCTATTATTCTATTCTATAACCCACAGTTTGAAGTTAGCTTGTATCAAACAAAACATAGTTAAGATAAGCCACATTTGTTGATTCAGATGAGACAACAAGCCATGGTTAAGCAAAAAGTGAAAGCCATACTGGAGGATGAGACAGGAGGGAGGAAGCATGCTAGCCCAAGACTTGCCTTGGCTCATTCTCATCATGCTAAACTATGGTTTAGTGTGAGATCTGAACTGGGCCAATGTGGGCCAACCTCTCATGCTTAGTAACTGTGACATTTATTTCCTACATCATTAAAAAAAAAGCAAAAGCAAAGCAAAGCTGTTACCCGCCATGATAAAATGAACACACTGGATACTGAAATGTATAATGACAAGTCTAGCTAATAGCATAATTGTTATGCTATTAACATTGGTAGCTGATAATATAATACTTTTATTAGTACCTGAGATTATAAACATTCCAAACAATTTTATCATTACCAGGGTAAAAGGGATCAGTAGACTCAGTCTGACGCTTGGTAGCTAGTGTCCAGTCACCAAAGTTGTTATTACCGTTGACACTTACTGAAATTTTAGAGGTGTTCTCTTTAAACCCAATGAAAACTTACACAAGTGTTGGTTAAAATCTGCATGTGGTGGGGACAGAGATATTGATACTGGTTCAGACATAATTCCAAGCTGTGGTTTGGTGTCATATGAATAAGCCTTGAAGGGCCCTTGAACTCATGTGTGTTCCCCCTCCCTTTGCATGCCAAAGGATTAGAACTGCTAAACTATGATTTATGAACCATAGTTCCAAGATTGGGAACAACATTTTGATCCCAGTTTCTAGTCCTTGTTTGCAGGGCAAGCATAAAGCATAGGTTGACCGGGTTTGCATAATCAGCGGAGAAAAGAAGCCACTGTGGCTTCTTTTCCTGCCTTGCGTGTGCTGGTAGCACACCGTGCAATTTGCATAATTACCATGTGGTGCGCAGCTTCCCATGTCATCCGAACCCAGTGAGGTGCACAGCAGTGGTGGCTTCAAAACCACCCCAGAACCCATGGCTCGTAGAGTTCTGGGGTGGCTTTAAAGCCATCCCCAGCTACACACCTCGCCAGATTCAGATGACATGGGAAGCCATGCACTGAGCGGGTAATTATGCAAATTGCATGGTACACAACCAGCATGTGTGGGGTGGGGAAAAGAAGCCAATGTGGCCTCTTTTCCCCACTGATCATATTAACCCGTCTGTTGTCAGATTAGATGAAATGGCAAATTATGGTTTGCTGCAAATTAGGGAGGGAAACATAGTCCATTAGGAGGGGGAGGATGAAGCAATCAAGCCCAGGGTCCTTTAAGCTTCATTCACATTGTGCGAAACCCAAACCATGGATTGGCATTGCACCAGAACCTTTTTTAAGGTGGACAGCAGGAATCTGTTTTCTGTTAAGGGCTGCATTCCCTCAGGGGTCATCTGTCAGGGACCATATACTGGTGGTTGTGGAACTGAAGCCAAATGTGGGTGGTGTCACCCCTTCTCCCTCCCTCCCTCCCTCTATGCTTGTGAACTGCTGGGGGAGGAGCAGATCATTCATGCCAGAGGTCTGAACTGATCACTTGTAGAGGGCTTTTAAAATTAGGCTGAGAGACACATGTGGTCCTAGGGCCACAGTTTGACCACCCGTGTCTTAAGGTATTTACAATTAATAATTGCTACTTGCTCACTTAAAAGGCATACATTTGGTGCTCATTACAGCAGGGAACAACCTATCAGTGTGAGCACCCATTGCAACAAAGCCTTGTTCTGTAGAACAGGGGTCCTCAAACTTTTTAAACGGGGCCAGTTCATTGTCCCTCAGACTGTTGGGGGGCTGGACTATAGTATGAAAAAAATATGAACGAATGGATCAAGGGGAAAAAAGGACCCGGGTCCTTTTTTTTTTTTACTTGATAGGGGTGAATTTTTTTTTCTTAAATGGAAAGTTATTATAAATTAATGATTATAATGTTAATAAGTGATTAAATGGAGGATGGAATGTTAGGCTGACTACGGGCTTGCACCCGCCTACCTACCTCGGTTGCTGGCCCGTTCTGCATTGCAACTAGACGTGGGTACAATTCCAGAGGTATCTTCTAGTGTGCACATGTGCAGAGAGAAACGTCTATCTCACATACACAAGGTCGCCCTTTTGAATTCCATACTAATCTGGACAAACATCTTTGGGTCCTAAACTCTCAAGCTTTAGCGCAGGGTTGGGTTCGGCAACTCCTGGCCCTCCGGGTGTTGAACTGCAACTCTCATCAGCCCTGCCAGCCTAGTCAATGGTGAAGAATGCCGGGAGTTGCAGTCCAACAACACCAAGGAGGCCACAAGTTGCCCACCCCTGAGCATAACACAAGCAGTTCATGCAAAAGTATGCAGGTAAGCGGGGGGGAGAGACAGAGAAAAGTCCACACGGCAAGAATGAGGAGCGTGTCAAGCGATCACGGGGTTTAAGAGATTTTGCCTATGCACTATTCCCATATTTATTCCTGCTTGGGCGATGAATCCCAACATACGTATCTAGAGGAACCCCTTTCACAATCACCATCATGATGCTTTGAAAGAACCTTAGCAGCTCCCAAGCGCCTCCCTGCTGCTGCTGCCGCCGCCGCCGCTACTCCAGCCTCTGAGCCGCACCTTCCTCCTCCCTTCCTTTCACTTGCTCTTTGCTTTCCACTGTCACCAGGGCCTGGCAGGGCAAGAGAGGAGGAGGATGAGGACGAGGAGGAGGAAGTGGGCAGGGATGGGAGTGCAGCCAAGGGAGAAGAAGCAGAATCAAAACAAGCGAGACACACCTTTCTCCTGGCTTGCACTTCTTCCTGTGGCCAGGCGGTTGTGGTGTGTGCGCGCACGCGCGACAAACCCATTGTGCGTGAGGGGGAAGGCGAGCTGGCTCCTCCACCTGACAATGGAGCTGCAATAAGCTGGGGTTGGTGGCAGTGGTAGCACCAGCGGCGGTGGCAGCAAGCAAGAGGCGGCAGCGGCGGTGGCAGCAGCATCAAGCGCCTTCTCTGCCGTCACGTCCTCCTCCTTAAGCTTCCTGCTGCTGCTGCCACCGCAACCCCCTCCTCCTCCTCCTCCTCCTCCCTTGGCGATGCCGAACCAGAAGAGTAACAAGGGCAAGAAGAACAAGCGTGCTAACAGCAGCGGGGACGAGCAGGAAAATGGAGCCCTGGCCATCGCAGCCGTCAGAGAAGGAAAGCGCGCGGGATGATGCCAGCGTTATAATCCCGTAAGCTTTCCTCCGACGGCTGTGGAAGAATCGTGCGAGAAGGAGATTCTCCTTGCGCGAGCAACCACTATACCACCAACGAGCGGCCACCGGGCCTGATAAAAAGACAAGGTGGGCCGGATGTGGCCCGCGGGCCGTAGTTTGAGGACTCCTGCTGTAGAAGAATTTCTTGTTTTTCTTGTAATGTTACTCATGGAACCAATTTACCCATGTCTAAGTGTGTCTGTACTATCTACCGTGCCTTTGCTCTGGATGTAAGCCAACTGTTCACAACTACAGTTTTAGTCAAGATCAAAGGCTTTTTCTGCTCACCCTCTCCACTGCCATCCCTCACTATCACCCCTGAAAAAGTTGCTCCTATAGGTCAGGATACTCTCTAGAATAGGATTTGATACAGTATGAGGGACTACAGCCAGAAAAACAAAAGGAAACTGCTACTGTGCATAAATAGATATGGAATTTTAAGTGGGAACCCTCCAAGTATCATAGAATCATATCATAGAATAGTAGAGTTGGAAGGGGCCTATAAGGCCATCGAGTCCAACCCCCTGCTTAATGCAGGAATCCAAGTCAAAGATCCCTGACAGATGGCTGTCCAGCTGCACCTTGAATGCCTCCAGTGTGGGAGAGCCCACACTGTATCAGATGCATATGGGACCAGATACATGGAAAATTGCCAGGTCTGGTTTTAAAAAGGTGCTTCCATGACCACTTACAAAGGGATTTGTATTGAATTCTTATTGAAAGCCTTCTTATTGAAGGTTTATCTAAGTACTCTAAGTTAAAATGTTTGAATTATTTAATCAGTGTGCAATTATTATTTCATTCATATATCTATTTGAATGTAGAATCCCATATAGACAGAACTAGAACCTTTGGAATGCTCTCCCACCTGCGGTCTGAGAGGTGGAAACTCTGGTGAACTTTTGACACCTCTTGAAGGCACAAGGTTTACTCAGGTTTTTCCTGACTTGTAATTGCACTGCTCTGTTTTATTGTTTCTGCAATGTTTTTAAATGTATTTATTACTTTATATTGGCTTTTATGTTGTATTTTATGTAATCTGCTTATAGATCTTATGATATCAAGTGGTATATACGGTAAGTTGTTTAAGTAAAATAATAAATAAATAAATGGGATTTGAGGGAACCTTCTTGTTCAGTTCCTCTTCTGTATGTGTTCACAGAAATTCCTAAAGCATGTGTCAGATGCTATGCAATAACTAAGATGCCATAAAAAGTAAATTCATTAAACAATCAAAGGCTTCTTTGAACCGGAAGGACTCAGTCACAGAGGAGTCTGCCAACTGCATCTCTGCATGATTTGCAGCTCTGGCCTTGCTTCTTTCTAATCAGCTTCTGCTGTGGAGGTTAATTGTGTCACATGTTTGCATTGGGTATGATTGGATTATTCAGTTATCTGAGCTTGCCTCCTTCTAATCAGGAGGGTTGGCCTTACCATTAGGCAAAGTGAAGTATCCACTATAGGTAGCTGATTTTGGGTGTCATGAAAGGGCAGCAACTTGTACTTACGGTATATAATATATTATTATTGTATTTTTACTCCCAGGGAAAGGCATTGTGGGATTTTCTGCCTCTGGTGGCAAAATAGCTTGGCTAGCCTATGCACCTTGACATAGAGGGTACTATGCACCTTGACTGTGACTGTGTGTGTGTATGATGTTCTGCCTCAAACACCAGAGTGTCCCAAGGTCCGGCTTTTCTGGGTTGGTGGTTTTACACACTCCAAAAGTAGGCTCAGCTCTGCCACTGACCCCGTTCGCATGACACACAAGGCTCACTGTGGGTTATTTAACACTGCAGGTGTGTGCGACCACCATTATGAATATGCAACCCTCAATGTGGTTGCAGCATGTTGGTTTGTAGTAGGGCTATGAAAGGGTTGTTTAACCCTCAACCCACGGTGCCTGGGTTCAGACAACACACCGCAACACCATCGAGGGTTGCATAATCATTAAGGCAACCGCAAGTGCCTCAGGTCATCATGGGTTAAATAACCTATGGTGAGACTAGTGTGTTGTGTGAACCGGCCCAGTGTCTCAGATGCATTTGGTGAGTATGTGGGATGGGCTTTCTCAGTGATGGTGCCTAGGCTCTTGAGCTGTCTCCCTTGAGAGGCTCTTGAGCACCATCGTTTGAGAAGTTTGTTTAGCCCCCTTATCTCCCATTTTTTAGAATGTTTGTCAAAACTGATCTGTTCAGATGTGCTTTTGATGTCATCTGATCCTCAGAAAGTGTATAACTATGCTGCTGTACATTATGCTGCTGTGTCAACATTTTGGTTGTTTTAATTGATCTTTATTTTAAGATTGTTACTGTTTTTATTTCGTTTGTTATCTGCTTTGAGGGACTGGTGTGTACCGAAAGGTAGTGCGTGTACGTACACACGTACACACACACACACACACACACACACAGTATTCCCAGTTTTAATTGAGAGTCAAATGTGCCTCCACTATTAGAAGTTTGGGAAATACTTCCATAGACTGGCCAAGACAGATGGTATTAAATTTTTTTAAAAAAATTACTTTGCACCCCACCAACTAGCATTAAATACAGGATTATACACATATTGAGTATTATATCCAAATATTGACAGGAGAACTATATAGTTAATATATACTTACTACTTTTTTTTTATTCAGATAGCAATTAATACATTACCTGTCTTCCCCCTCTTAGGCTGTAATCCTATACCAACTATACTCTTACAATGAGAGTAAACATGTATAAGATTGCACTTTTATTTTTTAAAATATAATAATAACCTATATTCCTAATGAAACATAAGTAAATAACTATATTTAATAAATAGTCATAGATATATACATGGGTGTCCACAGGAATTTTTCTAGGGGAGTGGGGTAGCTGCGCAGCAGTTTGTGGTTGTAATTCGTGTGCATAGCACACACCACTGCAACACACCTGTGCACTTTCTTGAGTGTGCTCTTTATTGCTGAGAGTCACATTCCATGACATTTAGGGCACAATCCTATGACCCTCCAGCCTTGCCTGGGAGGGGGCCATAGGATTATTCAGAGTCCCAGCTCTGAGGCCCTGCGAGCTCGGAGCTGGGAGTCCAAACGCTGAGCCAGCCCCCCACCACACAGGCGATGTGGAAGGAACCACACTGGCTGCCTCCCCAAGGTCACAATCAGCCTTGGAGAGGAGGAAAAGGGGCATGCTGGGGGGTGGGGAGGGGAGAAGGCTGGGGCCAACCGACATATCCAAACGGAGCCCAGCCCCCCCTCCCCCCCTCCAAAGAGCTTCATCTAGACTGAAAACGGCCATCTAGATGAAATGCAGGCTGTGAGGCGTGGCAACAAAGGCCACCGCCACCCCCCCCTTGCCCCATGCATTGGATGCACGTAAGCCTCTGAGTTTAGAGGTTTATGTGCGTTGGAGGAGGAGGGCATTAGATAGTGTCCCTGAAGCCTACACAGTGCAGTAGAAGATCTGCTAGAAGATCCTGGAAATTGAACAGCACTAATGCAGAAGAGAGTTATATTCATGAATTCCAACAAAACTTAATTTGGAGTGAGGGATAAAAAAACACAGTACAGCTGTCTTAAGAATATCATATCGAATATTTTATGGCATCACTGCCCTTATCATAACATCAACAACTTCAGATGACTTGCCAGGAATCATTTCCTTCATCTTGGAAACATTGGTGAATGCTCTCTAGAGCGACCTTCCCCGGCCTGATGTTTTGGACTGCAACCCCAGCATTCTGGACCATTGACCATGCTGGCTGGGGCTGATTGGATTTGAAGTCCAAAATATCTGAAGGACACCAGGTAGCTCCAGAGAGTAGCAGTGGAGTCTGGAAAGTAGCAGTAGAGTTTGTGAAAGAGCAGTGGAGTGTCTTTAGCAGTGGAAGGAGAAATGGGTATGATCAGGTTTTAGGGTTTCAGATGAGCCTGAACTACTACTCACTTTAGTTTTCAGAGTGTTATCAGCCACTTTTTACATCAGCTAACAATACAACTTTTGTATTTGGACTACAGCAATGTTCTTTTGGAATTTTTTTTTTTTCTTGAACAGTACATTTTGTATCTGGTTTCACATTTAAAAAAAGCTCTGGTAGCATCAGAGAACAGGTCTACCATTTCTGGTAGATCTGGTGACTGAACAGTGATAAGGCCTGGGCACCAGCTCTATCAAGATAGGTAGATCTAGCATCTGAGAAATTTGTATACCTGCCTATCCCTCTGTTGTTTCTCAGTGGACCTGGTGTCCAGATAATGTCTTTCCAGCCACAGCTGAAACCCTAAGTTCTTTCCATGACTCCCTTCACCCCTGTATTGGCCCTTTAGGCCAAAAGCTATTACACGGTTGAAGGGAATAGTTAATATTAGGGGGGCAAGTTTGACCTGCTCAGCTTGCAGCCCACTGCTAGGCTCTACTCTACAGGCAATGCGCAATAGATTCAGGTACCTTCACAAGAGGTTTCTTTACTTCTACAGTACATGAGAAAACAACTCATTGGTTCAAGTGGAACAGGACAGAAAGTCAGTGATTTGTAGCCACAGTCAGTGAGTGAGCCCATCATACTACTGCCCATTTGCTTTGCAAGGCAGGTGCTCTTGTAGGCTACCAAACTGAGGGCCTAATGGGCTGCAGTGCTGTCTGGCTGGGCCTGTCAGAAAGCCGGCCTCACTGCCTCTTCCAGGTCCACATTTTACCATTTGCATTGCAGGCACTCCGAACTGAGCTTGGTGGAATCCCTACCCCCCCCCCCCAGGTTTAATTTATTGACCTCCTCTGCCTGGGCCTCACTCACTACTGTTGTGGGGAACTGGAGAGATAGATGGGGCAGGCTCTCAGAATGGAGCTACTTCAGCATGGGGGAGCCTGGCTGTGCTGCTGCTGCTGCTGCTGCTGCTGCTGCTGCTACTGCTGCTATTACCTCTTTGTCTTATGAAGAGATGCTCCTGTGTGGTGCCACTGAAAGTAGAGATAGATGGAGCAGGTGCAGCACAGCAATTGCTGTTACTGCTCTCAGAAAGACGTCTTGACTGAAATCCAGGGAGGGCAGTTGCACACCCTTTTCCCTATGAGCTGATGCCCTTGGATATATGGTCCTAAAAATTCATACATCATTGCCAAGACAGAAGTTATTAATTCTCTTCTTCACAGAAATCATGTGAAATTATGCTAAATTTGTTGTCTTTTAAGATCATGGAAAATGCTAGGGGGTTAAGATGAAACTACCTACTCATAACCTGTACATTACCAGTATTCAGAGAGACCTGTGCCTACACACAAAGCTTTTTCTGGGTGAGCAGTGACTAATTTTTCCTTTTGGCAACAACCTCTCATGTGTCATGCAGTACTGCTAACCAGAGTGCCTTAACTACTGAGGAGGGCTTGTGGGGGGGTACAAAGGACTGCTGCTAGCAGAGAACCTAAAAGCTTCTATGCACACATAGAACATTGTACTCAACAGTTTGGATCCCAGCTACGATTTTAAAATGCAAATATGCCTTAATCCAATAGGGCTAAAAGGGCATTTATGAAGCATGGATGCGACTCCAGCAAAGTTAGAAATTAGTAGAAAAGTTTAGCATATGCACACCTCTTTCCCACTTGAAATCAGTGAGATGCATGACACAGATCTCTTTATTTTTCAATAAAATTAAAACTTTTGGTCAGAATGTTAGCTATTTATTGAAGTCCATGTTATAATATGTGGAAACTTTCCTAAAGGTTGACAGTCAGAATTAAAAACAAACAAACATAGAAAGAGTGCCACTAAGCAGTTAGTCATAACATCACAAGTACATTGCTATCCACTTTTTCCATGTACTGAATGTTTAGTATGAGTTGGTTGCATTTTCCTACTTGGTAAGTTAGCACTATTCTACCCTACATCTCCTTATTTCTGAAGAGTTATTATACAAAGCCTCATTTTAAAGAGGTCAGGCCCCCACATGATGATTTGTTGTTCATGAATCTACTTTTGAGCCAATTTGCGTGTGCATGTGCAATCAGAAGTGACTTGGAGTGAGTGAGATAATAATCATCTGCCTCTGATATGAAGACTTCCTCTACCCGGCTACCATGAATCAGGCTGATTCCAAGTGAATGAGATTTTAATCACCTGTCACTGCCGCTAGCACTTTCTCTATATTTATGATAATTTTTTTTTGTCTTTTTATTGAAATCAGTGTTGACTGAATCAAGTAATCCTGATTAGCAATCTCACTGTATCCAGTCAAGAGTGAAATGCATCAGAGCATTACTGGTACACTGAACAATACTGAGATTGGAAAGGAAAGGAAACGAAACGAAAGAAAAGGAAAGGGCAAAATATGCTTGTCTTAATTATATAGAAAATGAGGATGTTAGCGCTAGGATGCTAAAGCATCTTTGATATTTTTGAGTGTTTCACAAACACTTAATGCTGTAATCAATCATTACACATCAACACTAGTATTAACTTGAGTATTCTAACCAGTATAGGTATTCCATTGACTTCCTTGGTAATTTTTACTTTTTGATAACTGGTTCTGCCTTTACATTATAGTAATCCCAATGAAAATAGTAGAATGTATTGTATGGAGCATGGGGAGGGGGGAATGGAATATATGCCTGAAAAGTGATCTTCCTCCCCATTTTCTCCATCTGATTTCCCCCCATGAAATATAAAGGGGAAAGTTGTGTAACTATAAAATTCAGAGCTCATAGGCTGGGATTTTGTTTGTTTTTTAATCTTGGGAGTTCATCATAGTTGTTTAATATTTGTCCACACTGTTTGTTTCCAGTACCTCTGTTACCATTTTGCACTAGGAAACTACAGCCTATTGATTGTTAAGTCTATGGAAGTAAAATGTGGAGGTGACAAAAAAAAAAAGGCCCTTGAAAGCACTTCTTTAGTCTTGAAAAAGACAGATGCTGATAGATCATTAAGTGGCACTATCAGATCTGTAGCAGTGTCTGTGATGCTAAAGAGATTTTCATAGAGTTCAATTGGTAGGGGAAGCTGACCTGATGTAAGGCTTTGTAAAAGGAGTGATGAAGGAATTCCAGTTACCTAGTGCAGATTAGCAAATTCAAGATTAAAATATAAAAGTATTTCAATTAGTTATTCTAATCCCTGATCATGATTTATTTATGTATTTATTTTTACATATTAAGGCTGCAATCCTATACATACTTTCCTGGGAGTGAGTCCCATTGAACTCAATGAGGCTTACTTCTGAGTAGACAAGCGTAAGACTGCACTGTAAATGACTATTTCAGATCTGATCTTAAGTGTACTTTGGGTTTGGGGGAGGGGAATGGTGTCCTTTGAGTTGTTATATTTTAACAGTGCATTCTTAATTGAATATCTTAAAGATGTGATATGGATAAAAGTGTTCCAGATAATCAAAAGAATTTCCCCTCTGTTTTCAGATACCATGAAACTGGGAACAACTCGAGCTTATATTACCAAGGCTGAAATGTATTATTTAGTGTTTGTTGAGGGATGACAGAGTGCTTGGCACTATACTGTACAGAGAGGAAGACACAATTCTTGCCTGAGGGGCTTATCATCTAAATTAGACCAAAGACAGAGTTAGGGAAGGCTCTAAACAACAACAGCACAAGTAGCTGCAATGATTGTTGGCGTTCTTTCTTTCTTTAACAAAACAAACAAAAAAGCCTACTAATAAAACATAATGTTCTTCGCAAATGTGGCAGTTCTGAGTTTCTCCAATGAAACAAAAATGGTGTAGGCCTCCATTGGTATAACAAAGGGCTCTTGATAGTTTCCTATTTTATAAAAACAAATAATCCCTTGGTCACAAAACCCATAAACCATTTCTAATTGCGCTATTACATACTGGGCTCAATACTTTTCTTAACCGATCCTTTAACTTTTCTTAGCTGACCTTCTTTCAAGCAGTGTACAAATATTCGTAGGTTTACTGTTATGAAAAAATGATTGCTTATATATGGGTATACCCCTTTAAACATAACTTGTCATGCTGGAAATCAAAATCTAAAATCCCTACACTTTCTCAATGTATCAGAACAATCAGATAAGATTTGAATTTGACTGATTAATCTTTGCTTTTTGGCTTCTGCCAAAAAGCTCTCTGAACTGGCCAACTGGGCATTTATCTGTGGTTTTTCTTCTTAGATTCTCAGGTGCCACTACATTATGGGTTCTATACTGATTTCAGGTCAATACAAGGCAAACTTTTAAACAATATTAATTGGAAACAGCCTCGAGGAATACCATGCTCCTTTGTGTAGCCTCCAGATGAGCTCTTCCAAAGCAGCAAAGGTAGCCATAAATTCCTCAATAAATGTAACTTTTAATAAAGATTAACACTATGAAGAAGGAGATGTCCTCAGACATTGCAGATAGACTATCTTTCCTCTATAGCAGGCTCTCCAACTTTGGGTCCCCAGATGTTGCTGGACTACAGCTCCCAGAATCCCTTGCTGTTAGGTATGCTGGCTGGGTATGCTGGGAGCTGTAGGCCAGCAACATCTGGGGACCCAAGGTTGGAGAGCTCTGCTTTATAGGAACCCTGACCTGTCTCTGCTGATGAAACAGATCCAGAGCAAGGAATAACCAGAAAACTCAACATTAAATACACACACACTGCTGGGAAAGACACTATGTTCAGGTAATATTCCATGTGGTTAGGTTAGAAGCCTTTATTCCATAGTCTACATAGTGTTTTTTTTTCTTTGCCATTGTTGCAGATAGTTGGGCTGGAGTGGGACTTGAGAGAATCTGAGAAAGACAACCCACAGGTGAGTACTCAGTTGGTCATTCTCTGGATTCTCAGGTGCCACTCCACAAGATGAGTTGTACCAAAGCGGTACACCCTGCAATGTTAGGGATGTTTTTATTATGTATTGCTTCACAAAGGACTGAGGTCCTTGAAGCTTCCCTATATATTTCACCCTGCTGCCCCCTTTGTAGAGTGCATTGTAGCTTGTGATGAGAGAGAAGCCCCAGAGACCTTTTAGGCTTCCATAATGCATGCCTTTCATCCAGCTTGATACAGACGCTGTCAAAGCCTTTCTGCCTGTATTTATCATGCAATAGTTAAGAACTAATGCACTGTCTGTGTCTGTCCTGAAAGAACCTATCTTGGTGCTGAAAATCTTAACTGCTCTCCAGACATCTAGTGGGTGCTACACTTTCTTCTGTGTATACTGTGGGTTAGAACTGAATGATAGGACTATATCTTGAGAATGATGAAAATGAGAAACCACCTTGGGCTTAAAGCATCATTCTGGTCAAAGAACAACCTTATCCTGATGAATTATGCAAAATTGGATTGGGGAGATAAATTCCCCATTACCCTCCTAGCTGTTATATAGCAACGAGAAAGGCTACCTTAATATATGCAAATGGAGTGTTACTGAGTAATGTAACTCAAAGGCTGGTGAACTACGACTTTTAGGAGCAAATTCAGATTCTGGAAGGAAAGTGGTGGACAATGAGAAAGAAAGGATAATATTACCCCTTAAGAAGCATTGTTCCTGTGAGTATATGGCGATTTCCTATGTTCAGTGACATGATAAAAGATTGGTATAGTCACCCATATCTAGAGAGTGATGGGTTTAAGACTTCTAACGGCCAACCTGAAGGGGAAACCCCCCCCTGTAATGTGGCAAATCTTAATTTTAGTTGTGTATCACTTATGATCCCTTCATGATCCTATGAAAGTTCTCAATTCTGCATAATAAATCCTATTGGTAGAATGTCTACAGGATCTCAAAAGAATTAATACTACCTTGTTAGCTTAGAGACTCATATGGACTTTGCTAAAAGCCATGCACTCAACTGCTGTATGCAAGGTTTCGGAAATTACAGGAATACTTCAGTTTAAGAGGTGACTTAATCATGTTTTATAGTTTGGGAAACTAGGGTCTGTGAAGCCAGTAGGGTGCTACAAAGATTGCCTGTGTTTTTCCTGTCTGTGTCTTGTTGAGCAACATTCTTAGAATTGGCAAAGGCAGAAACATGCATAGTTGTGCCTCTTCACCACTCTTGATATAAGGAATCAACCGCCAATGGTGCCTTTGCCTGCTGAAGAATTTCTTGTTATTTCTGTTGTGCTGGTTGTATTAAAGATGTTCTTGTTGAGTTAGCTGTTGGATCCTGTTGGATGTGTTGGATCTAGACTTCTCTGGATGGCCCCCAGTCCCTCAAACATAATCCATGCTCAAAACTATCTTGTTTGGTCTGTTATTGGTATTCCCTTTCTGGCTAGACCTGTGTCCATCAGGTCAAGAGAGTAATAATGGGTGAGTTCACACGTCACGACAACCCACCCTGGCAATAAGCTCACTGTGGGTTGTTCACCCCCTCCCTCCCCCTCCTTTGCCCTTGGTACCTGCTCTTTGACAGCAAGTAACCCCCCCCCCCGATATTGCCCAGGTGAGGCTTCAAAGTTCTGCACTCATGGAATTGCACACCTGCACAGTTGTGCAAGTGTGGCTAATTTAAAAAAATAAAAAAAATGAGAATATTTGCACACATTGTGTGCACAATTTTTTTTTTAAAAAAGTTGTTTGCTAGCCACTGACAGCCCCTCCAATGTGCTGCTTCCACACTTCGAAGGGTCTGTCAGTGGCTGTCAAAATGGAGATCGCAAACACCAGCTGCCAGGCCGGAGTTCGCGATCTTTGAAAAAAAGGGTGGGGGTTAAAGGGACAAAATAGCCAGAGTGAGCTGAAAGGGCTCACGATTGTAGTGGGGGACACCCAGCCAGTGCCATTCTCCCCAAAATGCCACTTGGGCTTTTATGGGGTGGCTGGCACTGGCAGTGGCCCAGGTGAGCTTTGCAATAGCATCAAGGCGGTTCTGCCACTATTGCCAAGTGACTTGCTGGCTGGTTCCCGGTACCTATGATGGGGTCGGTTGCCCGGGTTTAGATGACATGACAACCCATCGTGAGTACAACAACCCTAGCACAGTGTGTGGTTTGTTGTCCACAAACAAGACACCCTATGGGAAACGGTCCAGGTTTGCATGACACGATAACCCACCATGGCTTGTCACCCATGATGGGTGGTCATGTCATGCAAACCCAGTCAGTGTGATACAGTTGCCTGATACAAATGCTAATATTTTCTGCTATCAAGAAAGGCTGGAGATGGAAGTGGGCCCATAATATGAACCTGCTACTTGAACTTATGGATCATTGAAGGCTGGAAACTATCTTGATCCTAATTGATCTAGTCTTAGCTCTGTTGATCAAAGTTATCAGTCTGGATTCCATGTTTGAATTACCATGCACCACTGGGTACAGATTCACAACCAGGTGTTGTATGAACTGGAGTGATTGGAGAGGACTCTTCTTCCAGTTGCTTAAAAAGCCGTGTCATGTGATGCAGTATACTATTAAATTATTTATTACAATTGCATCCTGCCTTTTCCATGGAGCTAAAGATGGTGTACATAGGCTTCCCAGGTGGTCTCCCATCCAGGCACTGAGTGGACCCAGACCTGCCTAGTTTCAGTAAGGTTGCTCATGCATGTATTTATGATTTTCTCTTGCAATATGATCTAGATAAGCAAGTAATTGAGATAAGGGATAAATACATACTTCTTGCAGCTCCCATAGAGTGATCACAGTAGTCAACACCTTGTGAATATCTTGGATGAGATGGAGATCAAGATCAGATACTGGTAATGTTGCCATTGAAACAAAACGGAAGAAACCCTTTGTATGATTGATTTAATTGGCACATAGAATTAAATATCATTTTTTTATGTTTTGCATTTTGGGGACAATGCTCTCTCTTCACCCTCTGAGTAATACTGAATTTCAGACTCCCAAGATCTGTGACCCACACATCCTGTTCTGCACCCTTAGGGTTCTTATTCACTGGGAGTATTTCTTTTCATGTAGAACCCACTTCACCATCATAAGATTCATTAAGCACTGGCTTGGGACCGTGAAGCCAATCTGGATGAATATTCTGTGTCTCTAGCTGCAATTTTGTTGTTTGGCCTTGAAGACTGCTGAGGGAACATCAGCCTACACACTTTTGCTGAATCATAAGGCATCTCAGGCAGAGGCTGCAGGAAGGGGCACAGTATCCCTAGAAGCAGTCTACAATCAGTTTTGGTATATACAGTGCCTTGCTGAAGTATTCACTGATTGAGAATCTGTGGCAAGACTTGAAAGTTGCTGTTCACCAACAGTCTCCATCCAACCTGACAGACCTGGAGCAATTTTGCCAGGAAGAATGCTGCCAAAGGTGCTTCTGCCAAGTATTGACTCGGGTGTGTGTGTGTGTGTGTGTGTGTGTGTGAATACTTATGCAACCAACAAGTGCCAGTTTGTTTTCGTTTACTTAACTTTTGTGCCACAATAAAAATATTTTGCACCTTCACAGTGTTGAGTATCCTGTGTACATTAAATGGTAACAATGCCAATTAAATCCATTTCAATGCCAGGTTGTAACACAATAAAAGTCAAAGGGGGTGAATACTTCTGTAAGGCACTGTAGTCTTGCTTCTGCTGAACTGAGAGGAGTATTGCAGAATGACACTGGAAAAAATCTGGATAAACAAAATATTTCAGCACATTACCACATCTTATTTTAAAAACAATTTGTTTTATAATGCATTTTGGGTTCCTTGCAGGAAAAAAGGCGGGGTATAAATATAATTAAATAAATAATTAAATAAATAAATAAAACAGTAAAAAGTACACTATGTAGCTCAGTGTTTCATGAACATTGTTAATACTTAAATTTTATATGTATATGTGGTAAATAGATGAGGAGTTGATCACAAACAACAGTGTGTGGATATTTAGTTTTTACCCCTGTTCCTGTGTAACAGCAACTTGAAGCTCATTGTTGCTGTAATGCTTCTACCACCAGCTTCCAACTCTTCCATTTGCCATACCCTCCTATCATTTAACTTTAACTTTATTAAAACCTTTAGCTGTAATCCAGCACATGGGCTGATTATAGAAGCCAATGGGATTTAAGCAGTTTAACAATGCAGAATTGCAGTCTTTATCTTGCTCTTTTTCCCTTTGACTTTTTTTGAGAATGACATTGGATTCAACCAATCTTTAAGCACAAGCATACTCTGAAGTTACTTGTAGTTGTTGTGTAGTGGTTTAAGTGTCATACTAGGACTGGGGAGACCTGGGTTCAAATTCCCCACTCAACCATGATTGTCCTGTCAGCCTAACCTACCTCATGATTCTATGATTCTCACAGGGTTCTTGTAAGGATAAAATGAGGGGAACAAAGAACCATGTATGCTGCCTTGAGCTCCTTGAAGGAAAGGTGGACTATAAATGCAATTAATAAATAACAGCAACAGCAACAACTGTATATCCCATTTGGTATCTGTTCAAAATGTGTTTTCACTGTCTTAGGCTCTGTCCTAGTTTTGAGTTGACATTGCTGCTTATTGCATTTTATCTGTTATCTCCTCCTTGCCCCACCACCCTATCTATGTGGCAGCATTGTTCAGATTTGAAAAAATCCTTGCTAGTTATTGCCAGTGGTGGTACTTCCTCCAAATGCTTCACTTTCAGGTTGCCACTGCCAAGCAACAACTGAAAAAGAGGAAGTTCACAGGAGAAGAGGCAGGCTTGGAAATGCAGTCATTGATGACCCTTCACAGAAGTCATCAGAAACCAGTGTGGCTGTAAAACAATTAAATTACTGCGTTTTGCTGATCTCCACAGATCAACATTTCTCCTTGCCCTTACATACAGATTTCCCCCCCAAATTATAATCGCCTGTGCTGAAGTGAAAAGGTGATACTAAGATACTTTTCATTTTGTTACTAAATTTTTCATTTTGTTACTAAATGCCTTCATCACATATTGTCCTGACTACAGCAATATCATGTTTATTGGCTTTTATGACAAGCCAAAGTCTCTTCCTTGTGTAGTCTCAAAATGGATAATATAAATGCCATCTTCCTTATCATTCCTCCAAATCTGTAATCCATATAGTCACTACTTCACCCTTATTCACATACTGGGCTGCCCCTTATAAGATCTACATCTCTCACTGTGCTCTGAGAATGTCTTGACTGAGAATATCTTAATTAGGTTGTCATGCCAGAGGGACTATAGACAAGACCTTAGAATGACTTGAAGGAGCAGAAGTGCAGAACATTGCAAGAATGTGATAAAAACCTCTGCAGGTGCATGTGTAGTTAGCAGCTATTGGTGCAGGATTGTTTCTGTTCATATTTTCTGTAATATAGCCCAGTTGAATTTTAACCATCTTGGACAATATAATTTCCAGAATATTTCTACATCATCAGGACAGCTTCTCAAGATTTCCCTGCATTTTGAAACTCATATTTCTCCCCATCTGAACAATTCTGCATAACTAGTTTCTTTCCTGGTTTTCCTTTGAAGTCTTTTTCATACCCATGCTTTGTTTGTCACTTAGCCAAGTTATACAAATTTAACTCTTTAAATCCTTCCTCATAATACAATTCCTCTTTTACCTTTCACCAGTTGTTTAGAACCTTCACAGTTCCTCATGACTGTTCCAAAATAATTGCCAGTTTCACAGTTAATTTCCTTGCTAATACCCTAGGACCCATATGACTGTTGTGGGCTTATATGTTTAAACTCTTTCTTTTTGAAGGATTCTCTTACCTGCATTCGATTGATAGCTAGTCTCACAGCCTCTTTATTACTCTCTTACTGTCCTTTTTTATTTTTTTGCTTCTGGATAAGCATTAAGGAGGGCATTTTTGTACTTGGAATTGTAGTAATCTATGGCAGACACCAAGTATAGCTGCACTGCTGCAAACCTAGAACAGAAACCATATACAGTAATACCTTGGACTGCAAGCATAATTCGTTCCGGAACCGTGCTTGTAATCCAAAACACTCTTATATCAAAGCGAGTCTCTGGCGGGTGTGAGCGGGGCCGATTTCGGCCCGCTATGCCCACTCGAGGCAAGCGGTTACATCCCTACCAAGATGTCGCTTGTTTATCAAGTCAAAATTTATTTTAAAAATTTGCTTGTCTTGCAAAACGCTTTCAGACCAAATTACTTGCAATCCAAGGTATTACTGTATGACAGTATCCTGGATTGGTCATTGAGTGTACACTCAACAGAGATTGGTAGCCAATCATGTATCCATAACAAGTGTTCCTGTATGATACATGTCTGCAAACATGTGTTTATTTCATTCACATATTCCATGTTTAGGTACATTCCTTACATATCTTAGCATGCACATAAAAAGTATAACATGTGAAGTGGTTCCTTACCCTTAATAGTGTTATCCTTAAGAGGCACTCATCCTCTATTTAGCTGGGAAGAAGACAGACAATATTCTTTCTTTAAAAATTACACCCAGGCACTAGAAAAAGATAGCACAATTCTTTACCTCTCACCATGACAAAGAAATACTCTAGGATGGGGTGGGCAACTTCTGGGGGATCTGGAGGACAATTCCTCCCCACAACACAGCCCCCTGCCGGAATTGCTGCTGCTTTGCCCAAGAGCACAATTTTTCTTTAAAACAAGATGTGTGCTTCCTGTGCACCTTTTTTTAAAAGGAAAAATATGTGTGGGTGGGTGGTTGCTGCCACACCACTGAATTTTGGACGCAAATTCAGCGGTGCGGTGTGGGCCACAAGAAAGGCCAGGAGGAGCTGCATGCAGCCCACAGGCCACATGTTGCCTACCCTGCTCTAGGAAGATAACTAACAAAAGCAAAGCGAGCAGAAATCCTTGCCTTTGGAACTCCACTAAGCCTGTGTAGCTTTCTTTTTCATCTCCCTCCTTCCCTCAGCCGCTTTAGGAGAGACAGCAAGCCATATATGTGTCCTATAAGTAATTATGTTCTGCCTTGGCCACAAAAATAAGATGAGGGGCTTTCTATGTTTGGGGAAAGCAGGTGTTGGCTTATGTGTGCAGATGAGAAAGAACATTTGAGGCTATGCTGCTTAGCAAAGTACAGAGTGTTTGCATCCCTCTAGGTTTGGGGCACCCAAGCTAGCAAAATTACTTTAATTTTTTTCTTCAACGTTATTAATATTTTGGGACTGGACGCTTTGAACATATTACTCCAGTGCTGTGTCAACTGCACTGGTTGCCAGTCAGTTTCTGGGCCTGATTGAAACTGTTGGTGCTGACCTTTAAAGCCCTAAATATCTCAGGACCATTCTACCTGAAAGTGTCTTTGGAGGCTCTTCTCTAGGTGCCACCACCCACAATGGTGAGAAGTGTGGCTACCAGGCAAACAGCCTTCTCTGTAGTGGCCCCCGTCTGTGGAATGCCCTTCTCAGGGAGATCCAGCTGGCATCTTCATTGTATACATTTAGATGCCAGGTTAAAACGTTCCCCTTAAAGCAGGTATTTAACTTTTAATCTGCTGCTTGATAATTAATTTTACTGATGGCTCCACAATGCTTTCAATGTTTTTAATATTTTTAATGTTTAATATTGTTATTTTTGTTACTTTCTTACTTTGTTGTTGTTTGGTTTCATGATTGTAAACCGCCCCTTTGCCATTTGGGGGGTATACAACTCAAACAAATAAATTTGACCATTTATTGGTAGGATGGCTGAAAAGAAATCACATCTGAAAATTGTGGGAAGGGTTGAGAATTCTGGAGAAATTTCTGTATGCTTTACTTACTGTAACAAGGTGGCTGAGGGGGTGCACATGCGCTCTTTATTTTTCAACTTATGTACCATTCTCCCGTGTTTTGCAGCCTTCCTGGCTGCTTGCACTTCCTGGAAAGCTCCTTAGAAGACTTAACCATGACTTCCTCCCTTGGGGCTTTCCAGTGCTGCTGCCTGTGGAGTGCCTGAAAGCTGAGCAAAAAACCCTCAACTGTCTCTTGACAACTTCCAAAATGTATAGCTTCCCTTGGCTACTTGTATAATACAATTATGCATTTTCAGAAAAATACAGAGCAGCCCACTGAAAATTAAAATTTTTGGCACAGTGTAATATTAATCGAATTTAATATCAGGTTAAATAACGAGGGAAATACTGTAATATTTGTATTATTCATTGTATGATTAATTTAGGAAAAAGCTACATTTTTAATGTATTCAGAGCCACCACAGAATCTCCAGCCTGGTGTACTGGAATTATGCCATAAAATGGAAAGAACTTGCTTCACAACCTTAAACTGAAGGAATATAGGAATATAGGAAGTATAGGTCTATCTAGCTCAGTATTATCTACCAGGGTGAATTGATTTAGATCGATAGTTTAAATGAAAAGGGCAATTTTAAATAATTGATTTAAAGCAAGTGTCCCATTGAAATTCTTCATATATTTCCTAAACAATGGTGCAAATTTGACCATTAAACCATGTTAATTTACAACTAGAATGTTATTTACACTGTTGTTTAATTCTAACAGTCAGGCCTAGCATCTCTTTCTTTCACCATATATATTTTGCGTGCTTTCCTTTTTTATCTATAAAGGGAATGTTTTTTAAATTTTCCCATATATGGTCTTCCTTACAACCATCACCTGTGGTGGTTTGTAAGGTTAAATATGGGAATATAGGAACCTGCACACTGGACAATTTTGTATCTTTCTGGTGTTGCTCCTTTTAGCTTCATTCATCCTTGGCCAAGCTGCACCCTCACAAAAACAAAGTAGCAAACAAAATTAAAAGCCCATGATGGATAAATTGAAGTAAAGCCTGATAGGTACTGGGCAGATTAGATTAGAGTAGTTCATTTTCATCTGGTGAAAATGAAATGTTGGTGTTTGGTAGGTAGGCATTTCATATGCAGCCATGAAATCTGTCAAAGCAACCCTATTTAGCCCTGTCAAAAACCCTTCTTAAACAAAAACCCTTTCTTTCAATGGCTGTCAAAAGAAAGTACTAGCAAAAAGGTGTGTGGGGGTTGTAGATCTTACCTTTCCGGAGTACCTAGAGGCGGGGGGAAGAATGGAAAAGGTGGAGGGGACTGAGAACAGTCAGGGCGATACTACAAAACTAGAGGATCATACCCAAAAGGGGGAGATGTGGTTGCCACTGCCTTTCACGAGCAAAGATCCCCTCATGGCTTTTCTTTTCTTGTGAAAGCTTGCCATTTGACAGCTGTCAAGTGAAAAGCAAAGTAACAAATTAACCTATTTGCAGCCTTTCTTTGTCAATGTCCATGGATGTTGCCTCCTGCACATTGACAGGAGATACTTACCAGGACATTGACCAAGCAAGAGTTCGCATTTAGGCTAGTCAGAGGTGCGCACTTGTGTGCCTCCGAAATACTGGCCAAATTAAAATAATTTTAAAAATACGAAAATATTTGTGCACATTTCTGGCACATAAATAATATTTTTTTAAAAGGTGGCGAACCAGTGATGTCTGCTCCAATGTGCTGCTTGGGCACTTTAGAGGGGCTGTCACTGGGAGACATCGTGAAAAGGCTCTGAAAGGGAGGGGGGAGGAAAAAGCAGTGGCGACTGAAAAGGGGTCGGAGCAGGGAGAGGAGAGAAGACAAGATGGGTTCAGCCGCCAAGTCCCCTGGGATACCAGCAGGAGGACCAAGAGGGAAGGAGCGGGGAACAACCCATGGTGAGCCTGATTGCATACCTTATTTAGAGGACGGGCTGTCATGTCGTGCAAACTCACCCAATGTGTAAATAATCATATTTGAGAAATGATCAAATTAGTTCTTTGTTTACATAGAAAAGCCTCCTTTAATCAATGTATCTGGCAGAGGCATTGATTTTAGGTTAGAGATTAACTGTAGGGCTAACATGCTTATATCCTGATTATTTAATATTAACCTAGTTAAATTTGAATTGCCAATTTGAAATTGTATGTAAACAAGTGTGTGCAAAAAACCTGCATGTCATGTTGTCAAAGTGCCTCAAGGGAAGATTTGCCAGAGAGAAATCTGTTAGAGGCGTAGAAACAAAGCAGGGGGCTAGAAGAAATTTTAGAGTTGTCTCCTTTCCTGACCCAGGCTAAGCGAGCCAAGTCTGGGAGGTTAGAAGATTGCTAGGCTGTGTTTTCTGGCATTAGGTAGAGGGCAGAGATAGCCATCCCGTTCAAGCCTGGGTGGTGGGGCCACAAACTCAGGCAATTGGTAAAAAAGGTGGTGTATTTATGTCATTGGGTGGAGGGCAGCAGAACCAAGCCTTTAGAAGCTAAAATAGAGGCAATTTGAAAAGTTGTTCCACATTTCAGTCAGCTATCTGCCCCCCAACAGACTTGTGTAAAAAGCAGCAACCCTGTAAAGCTTGTCAGACAAAGAGTGCTTGTCAGGCAGCCGAAGGGTTAAAGCTCCCATTTGAATTGTACCTGTCTCTTGTGTATGCAAACTGATGTAGCCTTGCAGGCTTTTGATTGTTGTTGTTGTTGTTGTTGTTCTTGTTTGTGAGTGAGAGAAGGTGTGCTGGTGGTGGTGGGCTGTCAAAGGCTTTTTCTTCTGAGTTAGTGTAGATGAAATGGGGAGGATTCAGACTCCCCAATTTCATCTTTTCCAATGGGGGAGATGTGGAGAAAAAGTGTGAGAGTTTCCTGCACCACCCACCCACCTCCACGCGTGTAAACAAGTATAATCCCAGCTGGGGGTTGGGAAATGCAAAATGTACATAGTTCCTCTGATGGCTCCTGACGCCTCTCCCCGGTGCCACAGCTATTTGCATACAAATGCGGCAAAGAGCCACCCCTCCCCTGCCTGGTCCAGATGAAGTTCATCCTGATTGGCTAAAGACACCTAGGCTACTGAAAGGAGGGGTGGGGGGAAGAATCTATACTGCTGCTGTGGCTTTTGGGTTTTGTTGTTGTCTGCACGCTTTCGCGGGAGTAGGGCTTTTTTTGCTGAGGCAAGCCCTGGGAAGAGGACCAACCCCCAGACAAAGGGAGTGCCTGGGTATTTATATAGTAAAGAACTAGTTTTGTTGTTTTATAGCTCTACTTGTATGTACCAAAGTGTCTCCCCACCTTTCTCCCTCTTCCCTCATTCCCCACCTTTTATTGTAATCTGTTTACCTTAAATAAACTTTCCTGGTTTTACCCCACACGGCGTGTGTGGTTCCTCTGTGGTTCAGTGCTAAATCCAGTGTATAGACCAAGGGCAAGGCCCTGAGAGAATCAAGTCAAGGCGGCAGAGCTAAGGCTGGCAGTTTTGTACCTTTGATCTCTAGTCTTGAGTAAAGGACCTGGTTGGCAGTCCTTCACAAAGAGAAATTTAGTATTCATGTTTGTTTGTTTTTTAAAAATGTGATTAAAATTGTAAAAAAATTAATTTACATTTAAAAATCTGATTTTTAAAAAATGTTTTCGTTTTAAATCATCAGTTTTTATCTTCCCCAGTGTCTACCCTGACTAGAAATGGCTCTCTAGGATTGCAGAAAGAGGCATTCCCAGCACTCCCTGGAGATGCCTGGGCTTGAACCTGGGATTCTTTGCATGAACTACCATTGTGCTCTACCACTGAGCTATCCTTCTTCACCACTGAGTATGCAAGTGTTGATTACAGCTTTTGCCATAATAAAATGTTCCATTCACACATCTTGTGCTCTGTACAATAGGGTTCCCTATTATTTTCAATGAGAAGGAAGCCCTCTGTTCACACCAGAGGAAATTGGTATGCAATGACAGTTAGCTTTCAAGACCTAGAAAATACTGAATCCCCTGCATGTACAGAGATCTGGACTGTGTCTCTTAGATGCCTCTTAGTGATTTTATAGGCCAAGAGGCTGACAGCAGGTGTAAACTGGAAGATTTCTTTACTCTGTGTCTTGCAGTGATCCTAATGGATGATAAGCAATAGGCCTTTTGCTGTTTAGTAGTGAAGGCTGCTTCTGCTTCACACATGTCAGTCTCCTTTATAGATATCAGTCTATTGGAATCAGATATGCATACACTGTCATGTAGAACAGGCACAAGTGTCCATTTTGCTGTGTGTGCATGTGGTTTGTTGAGAAGGGATATAGCCATCACAGTTTGCTACTGTTTATATGCATGGCAATAGATTCATTTGCTTATGACATTTGATTTTTGTACGTATGGTGAATATGTTATTTTCCTACATGGAAGTGAAGTCATGAAGGAAATTTTAACATATGAAGTAGCCCTCAGCAGATGCCTACTGTAAGGTATCACTTTTTCAAATACTTAGGGCCAGTGTACCCAATATAAAGTGCCTCCATCTCTGCAACTTGATCTGTCCTTAGCTCTGTCCATGCTTGCAGTTGCATGGCATTTGTAGGCAATCTGGTGCCCTCCAGATGTTTTGGACTACAACACTCATAAACCCCATCCAGCATGGCCACTGGCCAGGGATTATGGGAGTTATAGTTGAAAACATCTGGAAGGCACCAGGGTGCCTACCCTGGCATGGAGGATGTAATATATGATCCAGTGCAACCTCAATACAGCTGCAATATAATTGTGGTAATACTTTCTCATACTGCCATGCTCAAGGGAATTGCCACCAGGAATCTGCAGCCGTATCTAGAGGCATGCTGGGTATATGTTATGTCATCTTCAGGGATGGCCTGGATGCATCTCCTGGAGGTGCTCTGGATTTTATGAACCCCAAACTTTCTAGGCCTCTTGAACTCATGTGTAGTACTTTCTTTGTTCACTAATGCATTTCTTCTGGATTCCCAGGGGAATATGAGTTGGTTGATATGTATATATAAATCAGTAGAAAGTTTTGGTCCTGAAATAGCGCTATCATTCTAGGGTCATACCCTTAAATCTTGCAGTTACCAGAATTCAGGGTCTCTCAGAACAGGGCTTGTTCCTCTTCATGGCCTTTTGTTAGAGATCTGGTTCAGGAGAGAGAAGTCACATTCGGTGTCATTAATGGAGATTTAGTTTCATTGTCACATACAACTTTAACATGTTATTTATTATTGGAGAAGCGAGGTAGAGTTGCAATATCTCAGTCAGAAATTATCTCCTGTAGTCTTCTTCAAACCATCCTAGTACTGCAGAGTAAAGAAATGGTGTAACTGACTTTACTACAGTAAGTATAGAAAGAGAGTGAGTGAGTCAGTGATTGTTTACAACCATGCTTAAGTGGGTATACCAATTTTAGAGTGTATTTCTAAGGTTTGTAAGCACTTCATATTTTGCTCCCTGTATATGTATTAAACATTCACCATACTTCACTGTTATGAAAGGGATTTTCTTTTTCTTTTTTTTAATTCAGTGTGTGATAGTAATTTTCTGAACAACCATAACTAAATCAGGAGAATTGGCAAGTCTACAGTAGTCTCTGGCCTGTAGATTTTTCATGGTGGACTAAGTGGCACATACCCAAACTATCCAGGTCAAATACTGACATTTGCCAAGTCTATCTGACACCTTTGGCTGAAGAACTGTGGGCTACATTTCCTAGAGGCTATTTCCTAGAGAATATTCTCCTTGTATATTTTCCAGTATCAATTGCATTTGCATTTCCCCTGCTCCTTACTCTGAATGCCAATTCCACTGGTTAAGTCCTGAAATGAGAGGTGATAGGACTCAACCTCACCTAGAATTATATCTTCTCATTTGCAACAACTGCCTCCTTATCTCTGATGTGTGGAGTCAAACTAAAATTATGCTGTGGTGAAACTCAGCACATACTCATATACTCTCCCATTATCTTGCCTCAATTATTCTATGGCTGGGCCCACATATTCTGAGGCTAACTGATGGTGAGGTCTGGCTCAAATTAAGGCCTGTCTGTTTCCAATTTAACATTTGGTAGTGACTTTATGAAATGATAACATGTAGAAAGGTTACAGAGAATGGGTTATCTATTGAACCCATCTATCTACATTCCTGCTGCACCTTCTGCTTGCAGATTCATCCCTGAAAGAGTCGTGTAACTAACCAGTACCCACATAACTTTCCAGCCTGTACGTATTCATTGGGTCACTTTTAATAAGTCATGTTATGAGCACCTGAACATTATGTTGGAAGGAGTCCTCAAGGGCTGGATGACAGAGTCCATTATTCATGGAAACACCTTTGTCTTTGAAAAAAGTTCCCCAACACTGTCCTGATATACTATGCCTGATGCTGGCTTTTGTTTTTCAAGAGCCACTTTAAGTTAAGGTATGGACTGCTTGTTTAGTACTGAAGCACATATTGGGAACTACATTGTTATTTGTGAACTTGAGGGATGGAGCTAGTATTCATGAATGTGGTGGTAGCTATTTTGCACTTAACCTGTGGTAATATTAGTTCTAGAATGGTTATTCTGACACTTTGATGCCCATTGTGTTTCTAGCTGCAGGACAAACAGAGGGGCTTCGGTGGAATTAGTTTGGCATCCTGCTGGAATTAAATGAGGCAAACCCATAATTTATGGCATAAAGTTTATGTCAAGCCTACGAGCCACACACAAGGATGACCTGCATATAGAAGAACAAATCTGTATCTTAGTTATTACAGATCAGGGATGTTAACAGTCTAATTTAGGGAGGGAAAGGCCCTTTTGCTGTTGGTATTGTTAAATAAGTGGGAGTCAGAAATTCTTGCCAATGTACCAGTGGATCCTGATCTACTGTCTACTCACCCTAATTCCTGCCTTATGTTGTCTCTTTTGAATGGCACTACGGTATATATAGTCAGTAGGTCTGTGTTTATGCAAACATATCCATAGTGGCCAAAATGCCTTTGGGATGGCACACAAGTGCGTCATTTTCAGTCCTACTACCTGCTTATAACATCTCTTAATCCATTACTATGTAATACATAACAGCTGTGCATGATGTTACTGCTCTGAAGCTGATGGCTTTAGCTAGTGCAGCTGCATTTTGCCCTGGTGCCACATTTTCAGCTGGCTTGTGACACTAGCACAGCATTAATTGTATATTGCCTTAGCTGATTTTTTAATGGTCCAACAGCTCATGGGATTGTGCCACATGAGAAGTCTATGAAAAATATTCTTTCAGTGATACATGAATGTGGACATTATCTTGGACATCACTAGATTTGAAAACAATTAATATTGCATTTTTATTTTATTTATTAGTTTCTGAACATTTAATATTAATTGTTATAATCTTTTCAAATGTACATCTTACATACAAAGATTAAAATGTAGTACTTAAAATGATTTTGTGGCTTAAAGAGCTCTGGAGTTTGCATGCAATTTACCGGCTTGGGCTCTTCTGTGTATATTACTTGATTGCCTTTTTAAATGCATTATGCACTGCTGTATGCATAGATATATAGATATAGATTAGCTTTTAAACCAGCAATTTTGTTTGTTTATTTCTCATTTGGAAGCACTTTTCAAAACACTCTAAGGAAAATCAACACTGATATTTGAATGTGAAGTTACTAAAATGTTCAAATAAGAATAATGCTGTTCGACTTTTAAGTCAACTAAGGGCACAATCCTATGCCAGTTTAGACAGAAAAATGGCCTACAACTCCCAGCATGCCCCAGCCAGCTGGCTGGGGCATGCTGGAAGTTGTAGGCCTTTTTTCTGCCTAAACTGGCATAGGATTGCACCTTAAAGCATGCATTTGAATACCAGAAACTTGATTGCTAAGACATATTCCAGAGTACTTTTGAAAAAGTACCCATAGCTATGACCTGTAGTAGTGTACAGAAGAGGAAACAAATGTACAAATAAGTAAGTATGCTTGGTGTTGCTGGCATTGCACTGTATTCTCAGTCAAGAAGCAAGCAAGGAGACTTTTCAGTTGAGTGTCAGTGAATTAATTTTTATTTTACAGAAGTCTGAACCTATCTGACCTGGTGCAGAATTTTGGCCTTATATCTGAAAACTATAATCTGAAATATTGTAGCATGACGCCAAAAAGCATCTTAGTTCAGATTAGCTGCATTGATTGTTATTCTGAAGTTACTCTGAATTTCATCTAGCATATAAATTTATTGTGGTTTTTACAGTTTCAGCCATGATCGTTTTTCCCTATTCAACTTTCAGCCCACAACCATTTGATTGACACTATCATCTGATGTATCTTTTCCTCCTCGGTCAAACATGTTCATTTAAACCACTAGCCCTGTTATTTTATTATTTTAGCTTTGTGCCTATATCCTTCAACTCTGTACAGTGCCATGGGGATAGTTTGTATGAAAGATGTTATATAACAAAGTGTTTTTGAAATATTTCATAACCCAGGTGACAGGATTTATTGTTCTTGGTTAGACATACAGCGTAAACCTGCAGACTTTACCTAGGAGAATAATTTACTCAAGTGATTAGTTTTCCTGGACTATGTTCAGACATACATTTTTTTTCAAAATTGTGTTATCCCCTTCCCCCTGTAATTCTATTCCCATGGTAACTTTAACACCAACTCTTCACCTCTTATTGTGTCTGCACACATTTCATTTGAGATTTAACTACTTCCCCTTTTTCTCCCTAGTTTACCACCAAAACACATTCCATCCTTAGAAAAATAGTGTGGTTATCCCACACTCCCTTTAACCTATCTATGTCACTATGTCACAGGTTTTTTTCTGCATCTCAAAAGATGCTTTGTCTCTCTTCCTCAGTGTTGGATGAACACTTTGAGAAAGGGAACCAATTGGCCCACCCAACTACTACCAGGCAGAGTGGACAGTTGGCAAGGCCATTGCCAGATCAGCCACTAGTATTGCATTCTTCTTTTATCTCTAAGGTAGCAAATTGAGCAGCCAATGTGACAATTCTGTGGGAAGGCAGATTTGGATCAGGGCCCAACAGTTGCTGATGCTTACAGTATCCACTATTGCTATTCATGAAGGCTGAGCTCCAGAATCATTCTCACTGTCAGTTTAAGGTTAGTTTGCCTGGATTTTGAAGAGTCCTACTGGATTTTGCAGAGACAACTACATCTGACAGAACACTGATCTACTCTCCAAGTACTTTGTTACCTGGACATCCACCTGATACTTTACTTTTGTCTGCAAAGTGTCACTTAAAGTGCTAAGCAATATTATTTCTTCATTGATATTTCCTTTAAAAAGATTTCTAGCATGTTTTTCAATATTTAAGCTCCTAGATCCAACAAATAATTTGCAAGTCTATAAGGATAAGCTTTGCAAGAGATCAGATGCAAGTCAATTAGTGTTAGAAGTGACCAAGAAAACTCAATAGTATCAAAATATGATATTGATTTTTAAATTAAGTGTATCAATGGTTCATTTAAAATGTACATTTGATGTTGCTATCTGATGTGAATGTAGTTATTGAATTACCTCACCTGAACATATTTGTTCTACTTTCAGTATGGCTAAAAGATGAGAACTTCCCAATCCAGGATAGTGAATGTGATGGGGTCAGAAAGTACAGGACAAGGAGAAAGACCTCAATCTACTTCATTTAGAACTGTAAATGTCAGTCAATATGCCCCTTATGTTCTCAACTTGGCAATGTCTTTCTTTACCTGGACACCGATCAAGATTATTTCTCACTTGTGCTTGCTTTAGATCAGTGATGGCGAACCTTTTTGAGCCCGAGTGCCCAAACTGCAACACAAAACCAACTTATTTATTTCAAAGTGCCTTAAATTTGGCAGGAAGGAGGAGGGGGCACTAACTAATTGCGCCCCGCTCTGTCTCAGGGCATGGCTCTTCACCGGGCGTGCAAAGATTCGGACGTGCGCGCGCTGTGCTTCTGAGCTGTCTGTTCAGTTAGAAGGAGGGCTGGGTGCCTGCGCAGTCCGCTTCTGGGGGTGGAGATGTTGGAGTGTGCCTGCCTGTGGAGGCCAGCGAGGAATGAGTGGAGAGGAACTTTGGAAACCCAACGCTGAATGCAGAAGGGGACGGTCTTTTCGCGATCTGG
>CM037878.1:91775698-91798198 GCA_021292165.1 Shinisaurus crocodilurus | reverse complement strand
AGCATGGAGAGAAGTAGCTAAAAGAAAAATGCCTTGTGTGTGTAATATGCTACTACTAAAACAAACACACACTGTTCTGCATACCATGTCATTTCATATTAGACATAATTAGAAGTTTATAACACCCTTGCATTGTCTTCACAGATAATAGCCATCAATAATTACCAGGCCGTTCTTGATCCTCAAAGTGTTGAAAAAGTATGTTTGTACCATCCCAGCTCTTTCAGAATCACAGACTGGCTGGTTTTGCACGATCACCAGGGAAAAGAAGGCATGGTGGCTTCTTTTCCCCACCCCCACGCATGCCAATCGTGCACTGTGCAATTTGCCTAATTACCCTCACAGCGAATGGCTTGGCGATTTGTCCAAACCCAGCGAGGTGCATAGTGGGGTGTGTGGCTTCCGAACCACCCCAGAACCCTACAACAAGCCATTGATTCTGGGGTGATTTGGAATCCACCCTTGCCATGCACCTCACTGGGTTCCATCAACAGGCCTGTGGCTCATGCTGGCTCAGCTTGTCTGAGTGTGGAAAGCTAAGCAGGGTCAGGCCTGGTTATTACTTGGATGGGAGACCCCTCCTCTAGTTTCCTGCACTGAGCAGGGGGTTGGATTCGATGGCCTGGTAGGCTCCTTCCAACTCCATGATCTATGAACATGACAAACTGTGCACCGCAAGGGTAATTAGGCAAATCACACAAGCTGGGGTGGGGTCCTGAGAACCCAGCCAGGCCACTCTATCAAGAGAAAGAAGAAACAAACAAAAAAATCTAACATTCCAGGAGCACCTTCCCCATAGGGATGGCAGTAGTGGGGAGAGGAAATCCCATATAGAATTCCCTGTTCCCTCTGAATTTAGCTGCAATTAATGCAGTAGCAGGTGGAAATGAATTTTCCCAACAACAATATATTGTTCCTTGTTGTAATGTAAAATATTTTGGGGTGGCTTAGTCTTGAATGGGCAATTAAGACCCATTAGCTTTGAACACATTTGCACTGTACTTACTTTTGAGTAAAGATGTATGGGATTAGTTGTAATTTAGTTTAAGCCCACAAATTAGCCCACATGTAAAGCAACTCTACCTCTCCTTCAAATCCTCACCATGGTTGGCCGTTGAGACCCTGTCTAAGTGCCTGGAGTCAGTAGGTGGCTGGATGGGAGGGAACATGCTGAAACTGAACCCCCAACAAGACCGAGGTACTTCTGGTGGGAGACAAGGGAAGGTTAGGGGATGTTGACCTGATGCTGAATGGGGTACATCTACCCCTGAAGGACCAGGTCTGTAGCTTGGGAGTCATTCTAGACTCCCAGCTGTCCATGGAGGCTCAAGTGTCAGCTGTGAGCTGGGCGGCGCTGTATCAACTCCATCTGATACGGCAGCTGCGCCCCTAACCTTCCTAATCATCTGCTCCCATCAATGGTTCATGCCTTGGTCTCCTCTCGCCTAGACTACTGTAATGCGCTCTACATGGGGTTAATCTGGAAGATGGTTCAGAAGCTACAGCTGGTACAGATTAGAACGCAGCGACTCGCCTGGTTAAAGGCAGCTGCCAGCGTGATCACATCACTCCAGAGCTCAAGGAGTTGCACTGGCTACCAGTTGTTTGCCGAGCCGAATTCAGGGTATTGGTTTTGACCTTTAAAACCTTATACGGCTCCGGTCCAGTTTATCTCAAGGAACGCCTCCAGCAACATCAAGTAGGCTGCTCAACAAGATCTGCCATGGACGGCCTTCTCCCTGTCCCATCAACCAGAGCAGCCAGGCTGGTGGGGACTAGTAAGAGGGCCTTTTCTGTGGCAGCCCCCAAGTTATGGAACTCCCTCCCCAGTGACCTTCGCCATGCCCCCTCTTTGATGAGCTTCCGCCGGGCATTAAAAACATGGTTTTTCAGGCGGGAATATGGGGTGGGTTCGGATTTTTTAAAAATCTTACACTGTTTTAATTGTGTTTTAATTGTGTTTTATTATTGTATTTTATTCTATTGTACATCACCCAGGGTGGCCGGGTGGCCAGCCAGATAGGCGATTCAAAAATGTAATAAATAAAATAGAATAAATAACTTAACTTTGGCCTAATGAAGTTGTGAATATTACCTTCAAAAGTTGGACAGAGTCATTGATAAATACTGACTATATTAAGTCATGGGTAGCACAATCCTATGGCCGCTAGACCACCATAGGATTTTTCAGGTTCCCAGCTATGAGGTCAGAAAATTGCTCTGACCTCGTAGCTGGGGATCTGCGCTCGGATCCCCTTCCCCTCGCAGCGGGCAAGGAAAGAACCACACCGGTTGCTTCTCCAAGGTCACAACAGTGACCTCAGAGAAGGGCTTTTGGCGGCGTTCCAGGGGGCAGGGAGGGGAGAAGACCGGCACCACCAAGATATGAGGTATCCTGGTGGCGCCTCAGCCTCCTTCCCTCCCGCTCTGAAGCACCACACTTAGATGTCCAAAACTAGCCACGAAGTGCTTTGCAAGGCAGGAGGAGTGCAGAAGTGACCTTTGCCTCCATGCTCCTCCCACCCTCCATAGGATGCCCATAATTCTCCAAGTTCGGACAGTAATGGGCATCTCGATTGGATTGCACACTAAAGGTGCAATCCTATATATGTTTAGACAGAAAAAAGTTCTACAACTCCCACCTAGCCATCCTGTCTAGGAAATGCTGGGAGTTGTAGGACTTTTTTCTGTCCAAACATGCATAGGAATGTGCCCTAAGGCATACTAGGCTTCCAGATGAATCTTTACTGCCCTGCCTCATTCACAGAATTTTACAAGTGGGTCCAGATGACAACATCTTCCACTTGTGACCCTCCTGTGTTTCCCCCTGCTTTTGTCTCTTCTTTCCACAAAAAAGCAGTTAAGGAGGAAAAGACAGAAGATCGGCACAACGTCTTTTGATTGGTAGTGGTAGGAGCCTTCCATCTAGAAGCACCCTAAGTCATATGTTAAAATTATTATTATTACATTTATTATTACATTTATATCTGTATAAATTTATACTGTACCATTTGTAATTCTGGTACAATGTGCTCTTTCCACCACTTACCTTGAAGATTTGCACAAGTCCTGCATTAGACAGAATATATAAATCTTCCATAAAGAGAAGCAAAATCAACAAAATGTATATTTTACATATAAGCATCAGCTCTGTTCATTTGAATGAAAGAGTGTTATTTATCACTGGCGTAAATAAAACTGACCTTTTTTTGAGACACAACATATGTCAAAAAGCCTAATGAAAGAAGCTACGTATATTCAAATAGATAGCAGTATCTTTGGGTAGTCAGTACAACCCCTCTTCTTCAATGGCTAAATTTGATCATTGTGGCTAATGGACTGCAGCAGGGGCTTATCAATTACCCAGATCAAGAGAAATTCTGTTACTGAGACTGGTTTTCTTTGAGTTTTCTTTGAGGAGTTGGTTTGTGTCACTCAGGAAAGACATTTGGTCAGAAGGGAGGTTCTCTCCTCCGCTTAAACCAAGTCCCTTTCCAGTGCTATTTAGAACAAGATGTGTATTTGCCCTAATCCAATAAACGCTGCGGAGGAAGGCCAATGTAGCTCTGTGGGGAAATAGTGTCCAGGCTTGTAGCAACATCTAATGGGCATTTAGGTGCAAACTAGCTGTGAAGTGTTAAATATTTACATGTAGAATGCCAATAGTAATTGTCCACTTTATCTGAGCTAGCCTAGGGAAATGTCTTATTTGTTTCCATGTTACTTCAATAAAAAGAAGACTGGAAAATCCCCTCACTATTTCTTGGGGGCTTAGAATTAATAAAGCTAGGCAGTATAAAATATGTGCTTTGGTTTTCTGAATGATCACTTCTGCACCAGGCCATATAATATGGCTTTAACTCCATGTGGCCTGTCTATTAAGCAAGACAGGATGAGCCTCACAAATAATAAAAAATATTTATGCTTTTCTTAGTGATACTAACAAGGTAACATATCAGAGAAGGAATGGCAGGAGAAGAATAAGGTAACTGTGTCTTATGAATTCATGGCACAGTGGGATCCCTTTCTGCTCCCATAAACACCCTAGGATTCTGTGTTCTATGCTGCTATTATTCCACAAATTGTATTTTTTGCTTTTTGTTTGGAAAATCTGAAGTGTCATAAATGCCTCCATCTCATATATATTTGATAGTTAATATTAGTCTCAACCAGGAAAGTGCACTTTACATGTGGCAACATACGATTACCTGAGAGTGTTATTGCAAAGGAAAAAATCAATACCAATTTATAATTCACGATTGCAGTCTATCAGTTTTTATGGCTCTCTATCCAGTCTCATTAATTTTTTATTATGATTGACTGAAACTGAAAGATTTTTAACATGTTTCGCTGTTATTTATTCAACCTTAATAATTAAATAAACCTTAATTGGCTGTATTTCGAAGCATCTTGAAGCTATGGCCAGAACGGGTTTTGGTGACCATACATTATTAATGCTAGAAATACCACACATTTTCTTCTGAGCCAAGCTCTAGGAAATGATCTGCTATGTACCATAACAAGGGAAATAGATTTTGTAGTCACCTAATCAAATTCTATCTAAAAGGAGACTATATATTTTAATTCAGAATATAAATTATCAATAACACGTTGAGAAAATGTAATGCAATATTCCTAGAGCAATGGGAAAAGCAGGGTACCTGATCAAGAGTTGTATCAGAATCTAAAAGCTTGATTAATGAGGCTAGCTGACCTATCAGATAGAACATTCTAAATGAGTATGATCTCACAAAGGATTTTCCTGATTGGTGGTTAACTTGTGCCTTTAAAAGGTGATTGGCAGATGGAAAATTGCACTTTCAAATTTCATCCGTATTCATTTCAGTTGTTCTTCTACATGTCAACTTCTTGCCATTCCCAGACAGGCCAAGGCTGTATACATTAGCTGTTACCACAGTGAAAAAAAGAAGGAAGACAATCCCATATTTGAGCATTCTGAAGGAAAATCAATCATGTCATAAGTGAGAAGTATGGATAAGTTTGAACGGTGGCAAGTTTCATCATTTCATTTCTGGCCACGCTGGTAGATTTTTGAGTGTGCAGTTCTGCTGAGAGGCCTCCCCAGCTGTAGTGATAGAATAAGCAGTGTAATAGAGTTGGGCTAGAAGGGAAATTTTTTTCCCTGGTATTTGTCAAGTAAGTTTCTTGTGGTATTGTACAGAAACAACATCAAAACCTAACATTATATACAGTAGACATTTTGACAGAATTGAAAAAAAAAAGGCTTCTATTGACTATGACAAGGATATATCAACCCTCCTCAATCATATGTCTGAACCTCTGTTATTTTTTTGTTAGTGGTGACTGGATGATTCAGAAATTATACAGACATAAAAATCTATATAATATTTCACAAACTAGATATTCTGTGTGGTTCCTGTACAATTAACTCCAGTGGATTTTTAATTATGGTAAATTGGGTTAGATTTTTTTTATGTGGGGGGCAGCACTGTGCTTAAAGAAGTAGTTATAGAAAAGGAGTATAGAACAGTTTTATAGTATTATATTTATAGTACTGAGAAGGGACATCATTTTATATTGGATATGCAGTGAAAACTGTGGGAGACAAACATGTTGCAATTTCACAATCTTGTTCTTAATATTATTGAAAGAGAGCTGTTCTTTGCAGTAATAAATTTAACACAAAAATCAAATACAAAACAAATTTATTCTTCCAGACCTGATACACCAGTCATTTCTTCCTTGTCTTGCATTAAGCTTTAAAATCAACTGTCACTACCTATCGATTGCATCTGAATTGTTATCTATATTTCTCAAAAGTACTCTTGACAGTTAATACAGTGTAAATTATAATCTGGGGAAATGCTGCTCGTATTTGGCAGCAAATTGCTTAGATTCTGACTAAAGCTGCTTTTATTTTCCATCCTTTTCCTGTGGACATCTATTCTAGTACGAATAATTCAGTCCAAATTATTTTAAATATACACTCAGCCCAATATGTAAATCATATTGTGAAAAATCACTCTTGAATTCTGCTCAGGTTGATATAAAATTAATAAAAAAACACTACCTAATATATTGAGAAGTCACAGGTCTGATTATGTTTTCTATTAGATGTATATTTAAAGTAGGTTTCTAAAAACTACAGGTTTTCAACCAGCGGTAAATGGCAGGGAAGAGGAAAGAAAAAGAAAGGAGGGTAAAAAAAACCCGTTATATTGAAAAATAGTGATGTTATCTTTGGAAGAGAAAAGGAATTGAAAAAATGCCAGAATACATACATTCTATAAAATAGGTGAAAGAACTAGCTTTTCTTTTAAACAATGATTCTGGGGATTTAAAAAACACTGTAAAAGAATTTCTGTTATGGTCTGAGTAAGTGCACATACTAATAGCCTGTCTCTGTTTTGCCACTGTTCTAAGAATTGTCTTTACATGTATTCTTGTTATAAATGGTTTATTTTCAGTTTATTTTACAAAGAACAGGAAACCTGAGGCAGGTAGATAGACGAATTATAAATGACACCTTGGTGCCTTTTCTCTGACACACTTATTTGACTAGAAGCCATTTAATTGTACTGGATGGAGTTTTGCACCCACTCAAAATTTGACAGTTAGGGCTGACCAGTGAAATTAAAGGGGAGTTATCCTTCATCACATAGGAAGAGGCTATGATGTGGCTATTTCCCACAAACCATTGCTAATATAACATCTGAACCGTGCCTATATTTAAGAAATATTGGTGACAATAATAGGATGTGAATGAAATGTATCTATGCATCCAACCCTTAGTTGGGAGTAAATTCCAGTGAAGAAATGATGATGATGATGATGATGATGATGATGATGATGATGATGATAATGATTGTATGCCACTTTCCCACATTAATGTGCTCAAAGCAGCTCACAACACAAGAACAGTAATGCATATCAAAGCAACATTACAATAACACTTTAGTACCAATTTCAGAACATAAGACACCTACTTCAAGTTAAACATGTTTAGGACTGTCATGTAAAAAATAGTAACAGCTGCAGTTGAAAATAATTAATAGTTTTTCGCAGTAGAATAAAAAACTACTAATAGCTTTTGGACACAAATACAGTGGTTTCCTCCCTCTCCCTCCCTCCCTCCCTCCCTCCCTCCCTCCCTCTCTCTCTCTCCCTCCCTCTCTCTCTCTCTCTCATGCGCGCGCGCGCACACACACACACACACACACACACACACATGCATAGACACTTCATATGGAGTGATTTGTGAATGTTTGAACTACCCTTAAAGCTTTTTTGGACCAAATTTTGTGTGACAGCTAAATCTTAGCAAGTGCAGTCTTTAAAGAAGCGCTGCATATGCTACTAACATTAATATAAATGGATTCAGTTTTCTACAAATGAGTATCTTCACAACGTTTTTGGACCTAGACTTTCTAAAAAAATTAAAAATAAAAATATGATGGCACAAATCTAAAAACATCCCATGAATTGTTTTATTTAAGTAATGGGCCTACTCATCCCTTAAGACCTGGCGCCATATACTCCACATGTACTTACTGCTTCAAATTCCATCGTTCTTTTTTGCCTCACAGAGCACATACATATACATGCACATGGCAGGGTGGGGTGGTGGTGGTGGTGGTGGTAGAAGGGAATACCATGCCATTGAACAGCAACCTGGAGCTGCTTTTCAGTGGTGTGGTTATGTCCAAACCTATTATTAGTCAGCTGTTAGCTAAATCCTAGATGGCAGATTTGGGGATCCCATTTAAAGACAGTCAAATATCAGTTTACAGCATAATCCTATGCACTAGACTTGCTCCCAGGTAAGAGTGTGCAGGCACCCTTAATTTATTATATTATAACAATAGGGGGCACAATTTGTATTTTCTGACTTAGGCACCAGTGCCTTTGGGCTGTCTCTTGGCACAGTGTCTCTATGCATTATATCTAAAGTTACCGGAAATGATCATGCCTGGGGGGTGGAATAGCAAACCCTGTGGCTTTTATATGTTATAAGAGTGTATGGATTCACCCTTAGACACAACTCAAAGGATTTTGAAAAAATGCAAAATATTATACAGACTATTTTGGATCATAGACAAAAAGGCCAGAAGTGAAGTGAAGCAAAAACTTTCCCAAGTAATTTACAGGAACACATAAGAGAAAGAAATAGAAAATAAACAATTTGTCACTGGGAATATTCATTCCTAAAGTAATTTAATGCTAAAGTCAATTATTCTCAGATATATTTCAGCTCTACAGCTTTAAATACATTGTTAGAAACTTAAGAGTGAGAATATAATTTCATTATAACTTATAGTTCCTGTATTTTTGCAGTTCATCTGGAAGAATAGACATATTAACACAATATACGTATTACCAATGAATGCTGCTTAACAGTGCAGTCCTATATATGTTTACTCGTAAGTCCTACTGTGTTCCATGGGGCTTGCTTCCAGGAAAGTGTGCAAAGGATTACAGCTTAATTGTCTACATCTATACAATACCAGCTTTTCAAAATGTCTATTATGCCATACTTTCAAGATCATGTGTTTTGTGGTAAGTCACATTCATTTCATTGGAGTTTACTACCAAGAAACCAAAGTTGGGTCCTCAACCTAAATTGCTTCACTGTTGTTCTACTTTGGCATTGATGGTAATTTGTCAAACCCATATGCAATAATGGATTGACTCATATAACTAGGGCTATAATTGCAGCTGTTAGGTAGGCCTTCTTTATCTTAGCCTGTCTGAGACTCCCATTCTTGCATGATTTCTTGCTGTGCTTAAGCCATGTGTGTCTTGTTTTGTTTTAATACATTACTGACCCAGGGGCTCAGGTTACTGGGGTTCCTGTCATACATTTCACTCTCATAAAGCATTGCACCAAAGGGGGGAGAAAAGAAAAGAAAAGAAAGGGAGAATATATTGTAACAAGGTAACAATCATTGCTCACCGTACTAAGTATAAATGTCACAGTGTAAAACTTGACTGCAGGAAAAAGGAAGAAAAGGTGGTTGCTGAAAATAGGATACACTTACTAAAGCTTTTGTCGTAAGGTTATCTGTTATAGGAGCTCTTAGAGCAGCACATTCTGTTTCTTCCACATCTTGTTTGCCATTATAACCCCAATATAAGCTGTCTCTTTACTATATATTCTTCAATATATAGTGATTCAGTGGTTAGAAATGAATTCCATATTCCCCTCCACCAGTCACCTAAACTGATAAGAACTTTCTGCTAACTAAATGTGAAAATATTGGACAAAAAAATTTGTTACAATACTTCAGAAGCCAAAAGTGCATCATTTCATTTGTATGGGATTAAAAACTCAGGCAAATTTGACAAACAGAATGTGCACTTAGTTAAGCAGATGGTTTCTATATTCTTTTTACTGTGAGACAGCATCATTACCTTGATATTTCCTTTAAAGTGTTTGGGCATGACAACATATGTTCCATACACTTATCTTTTAATCTTTGAAAAACTTACATAATTGAAGAAGTTAACAGGTTGCTGGCTTAATAGGGATCTCATCCATATTTTTTTAATACTTCACTGGAATGAGGCAGGGAAAGAATTCTTGGCTAATACATAGCATATTTTGCATTTATTAGGAGAAAGATTTTAGAGGTAGGAGGTGAAAACACAATTTGGGAATTTTCATTCTCTGAAAAACTGTGTATTAAACGTGAATTGTGATTTTCCATCTGGCCCTACTGGTTAGGAAGCTGCAGTTGGGCATGATCTCCACTGTCAATCAACAGTCCCCAACTGTGAGAAGCAAACCTCATGACGAAGCCCGCCCCAACTCATTAAACCAAAGCAAACTGTATGAAGAGTGCCGCTGTGTGATTTTAATATTTGGTGCATGTGACAGGATCATTTTAGTGATTTGCAGGATTTATCTCCTCTTAAAAGTACTGCCTAAGGCTACTCTAATTGGTAGGAAAGCAAATTCCCCCTTTTCCTCCTGTCACTCTTTGTTTTATTTACTGAGAACTGCCGAAACCTATTTACACAATAATGAGGATAAATCACCGTGATGCTTTCAACACAAAGAGAAATGCGTGTGTGTCTGTGTATGTCTCTGTGTTTAAATCAGTACAATTAAAGCTAAATCCCAAATATTTCTGAAGTGGTGGCTCTAGCTTGTGATAGAGAAATAAAATTAAGACAAACGATAACAATGGTATTATAGCTCCTTCAGGCAGGCAGTTAAAGTCAAAATTCTTCAGGCATCTTTTATGATGGACAATTTCATTCAAAACTGCAATTAAGTAATTGTGTGAGTTCCCCTCAGTTGTCCAGATGGTCTTCCCCTCCCCCTCCAGAGAGTCACACATGGAGGGGTCTCCCCTCCTCTGCATAGAAAGGAAGCTCAGCTGCCTTTCCAACAGTGCTCTTTTTCCTTACTTGGAACCTATGTTACTCCTTGTAGCTGCACTGAAAATCTTTACTGACAGAAGTAGGGATCAGACAATAGCCCGGAATAGGTACAATGTAAACACGTGGCAGCCTCTGCCCTCCTGCTGATCCCAGGGGATCTGCTACATACTGTCTTTGTTGGCTGATCTGTCTACTCTTTCCAAACCCAACAGGATGTTTTTAGAGAAAGTTCTTAAGGAAATCCTCACAAGGATTTTCAGTCAAATATATATCCTGTATTTTCTACATTGGAAAACAGTCTTCGCTAGTTTGGGTGCAAGAGAATGTAGTACATATTTGGTAAATATATCACCCTTGATTCACCTGATACCAGTGGCTTTGCCATGGGATAGTTCTTATGAGCACCCTGTGTCTCCAAGACCATGCTCACACAGCATGAGCCACAGTTTGATAGAGAGAATCCTGTGGTGGACTAACTGATATAGCATGAAACCCGACCAAAGGTTTGTGTCTGAGGGCAGCACTGCATGTTGTGATTTTTGCAGGAAATGTTACACTGGTGTTTTCTGGTGCTTACTATAAAAGCACAGAGTATGGCATAGATTCATAGATCATAGAGTTGGAAGGAGCCTACAAGGCTATCGAGTCCAACCCCCTGCTCAATGCAGGAAACTAGAGGAGGGGTCTCCCATCCAAGTAATAACCAGGCCTGACCCGGCTTAGCTTTCCATGCTCAGACAATCTGAGACAGCGTGAGCCACAAAATATTCAAATACATACATATTTAACACAAACATATATGTGTCTCGGAAACTTGGGCCTGTACATGCATATTGTGCTTCCACACTTTACACAGTTATTGCAGAAAACAGTGTGACACTGACATTTCTTGCAGCAATTGTAACATTTATTTATTTTAGGTATATATGACCCTTCAGTTGAAAACTCAGGATGGTTTGCATATAAAAACATGATGTAACAGTGTCCTGGGTTTCATACATTGTTAACATAAATGGCTTTATATTTTGTAGTGGGTCCTGGAATTTACAATATATGTTCAACATGTAATATATTCTAGATATGAATATAATGCTAAAGTTTGTTGCTAATAGGTGCAATTTACCAACCACAGGTTCCAGACAACCTAATTCCAATGGAGTTTACATATCTGCTGTTATATAGGAATTGTATAGATACACAAGCCCAGCATTTCCCCCTTTTTGTTCTGGTGTCATACATTTGCACCTATGCTTCCACACTACAGTTAGTATTCCCAGATTAACTTCTGCAGCAAACTACTTGACTTCAGTACTGTTTGTACAATCATTCTAGTGCAGGGCTCTCCAACCTTGGGTCCCCAGATGTTGCTGGCCTACAGCTCCCAGCATATCCAGCCAGCATGGCTAATGGCAAGGGATTCTGGGAGCTGTAGTCCAGTAACATCTGGGGACCCAAGGTTGGAGAGCCCTGCACTAGTGGGAATGAATCTACTGCTGTTCCTTTCTCTACTTTGCTTTCATACTAAGAAGAAAATAGGGGTAGTCCTATATTGCCATTTGCATTAAATAAAGTAATACGAAGAATGTAATCTTTGATTTTTTTTCTGTCCATAACACATTCTGAACTGTAGAATTATCTGTATTGTTACCACCATTTCCCCTGTGGTGATTAGAAATTATGGTGATAACAATTGGGTCCTAACAAAAACAAAACAAAACCACATTTGCCGTGTGGAATGCTCCTGTTTAGGATTCCAGCCAAATAGCCAGTTGCAGTTTCAGGTTTTTGAGTGCCCTTGGGCAAGATATCCTCAATGGACTCCCTCCCTCAGTGAGCCTACCTTTTCAACACCATTCTCACCAGTGGCAATTGCTCCTCATCCTCTACCTCACCATTGCTACCACTAGCTTGCTTGACAGGCAGAGAGCCAGTTTGCAAACCAGTAGTGGCACCTACTGCTCCTCCTCCTCCTCACCACCACCACCACTGTTGTCTGGGCCAGAGCGAGAACCAGATGAGCAAGCAGTTTGCACTGATGAAGAGGAGGAGCAACTCCAGGAGACTCTTGTCAGTGGGCCCATGTTGGGATATGGGCCAACCACGCCTACCCTTGACAAACAGCCATGGCCTTTCCCCCCTCCCCCTATAAAGAGTCAGTCTTCATTCGATGTCCACTGAGTGTGTTCAGTCATCATTGGACTGGTTTTGGTTCCCCACCCTCTTTTAGAGTTTTTTTTAACCCTAAAGATATTTTGAATTTCTGCAAATTTTGTGGTTCCACCAAGCTTGCTGATACCTTCCTCTTGTGCATGGATAGTGGCATTTTGGCTACATAAGGATCTATACTTGGCGAGTAGTTTGCTATTAGTATATATGATTTGTTAATTTGATAGTCTCATCTGAGTTCAAGTATACACATTTGATTACTTTATTGCTGCAAAAAAGCTGGAATGGTAGGAGATCCTCTACTGGAAAACTAATAGTACATGGCTAGCATGAACATTTTCAAATACTGTATCAATAATTTTGACTTGTGGTTTCTTTTTTACAAAAACAACACAACCAAATAATTATTATGTTTGAAACAATCCCTTAAAGTTGTGTGGATAATCAGAGCAGAAGCAAGATATATACGGTAATTCAAGGCATTGTATATGTTTCTCCTAAAACAGAATATTCTTTAGATATATTAAAGAAATTCAAAAGTCAGGCACTGAAATTGCCTGTTTACTTTCTTGCTTAATCTGTATTTATTTAAAATGCATGGGAATATATATATATTTTAAAAAAGATGTATAACACCTCAAAACATGTGAGTTACTATAATTTTGAGCTGTAGCAACCTCTCCATCACCTGTAGGCTAGTTGTACATGGAAGATGCTGGAGAAAATCTGTTACTGAGACCTGATTCACAACATTCAACAGTCCACTGTGGCTTAATTTACCCATGGGGGCTGTCACATCATGCCAAGTGCCTGCGGCACCATTTTTGCATGGTGCCCATGGGCGCCCAGTTTGCCATGGTTTGTTGTGTCATGCAAACCCAGGCAGCAACAACCCCTGCCACCTGGGTTCATACAAAATGAGAAGACAAGGCAAGTTGGGCACCCATGGGCGCCATGCACAATGTGACAACCCCTGTGGGTAAATTAAGCCATGGTGGGCTGTCATGTCATGTGAACCAGGTCAGAACCACTCCTTGTTGGGTAGGCAGTGACTGTAATTTCAGTGAATTGGGGTATTTGGCTGTAGCCTTAAAACCTTTTTCTCTTATGAAGCCCAATTAAAATGGCAAAGTAAACACTATGGACCCAGAATACATGGTAATAAGATTGCAAATCTTAGAGGAGTCCAGATAAAGGGCTGGCTTAATTTCGTAAGCTAAAGAGTTACCTTCTGGAATCTTCACAGAGCCATGAATCACCTCTGAACATCTCCCTCCCAACTTCTGCCTGCCAAACAGCCTTTCTTCTGCTTCTTCCTTCCACCATCTTTAAAAGTCTATAATTTCCCCCTTTATAACAATTTCTCTATATTTCTCATTACCACTGATTCTTTTCCTCTCAGTCACTTTATTCTGCCTATTTTTTACATCTCCCCAGTCATCCTACTCTTTCATATATCTACTTTCACTCCTAACCCACTACCCCCTCCTTTCCCTCCACTAAACTGCTGCCTCATTTCTGGAAACTGCCCACTCTTAGGCTGTTACCACTTCCTCTCCGTAGATTCTACATTCTCCTCTTTCCAAAATTCTTGATTGTCTAGGAATGAGGAGGCGGTGGGGGAAGTAGCAATTCTCGACTGCAAGTGCTTCAACAGTCCCATTCTCAAATTGCTTGGGAACTGTACTTCATCTTCAAATCCAAAGTTTGGTCACTCTAAACCACAGACTCTGACTAAACCCTAGGCTACTTCAAAAGTATCTCACCCTAAAGTGACCTTTTCACAGTACTCCCAATGAACAGTTCTGGCTCCAGGTTTCTGAGGGCCCTTGGGCAAGACTTCCTCAATAGCCCGCCTCTGCCAGTGAGCCTACTTTCTCAGGAGTAGTAGATGCTACTGCCTGTGTGCTCACTGACTCTTTGCCTGTCAAGCAAGCAAGCAAGTGGTAGCAATGATGAGAAAGAGCAATAGCAGCTCTTGCCCAAGAACTCCCAAAACCTGAAACCACCACTGTCAGTAAACACACATACATCTTGAACAAGATGAAAGACAATGATTATTATAATCCTATGGCACCTGCCTGCTAGGAATGAACAGAACCTCTTGAAAGTAGATTTCCAAATACCTGCACACCCCAATAGCAGCTGGTGACAATGGTGATGAGACAGTGGTGATGACTCTTTGGTGAACAGTTTTCAATACTGAAGAGGAGGAGGAACTCCAGGAGACTCTTGTCAGTGGGCCTCTGCTGAGGTGTGGGCCTTTGGCAGGTGCCCAACCATGCCTACCCTTGCCACCAGCCCTGCCAATGAAGTAGGACCAGAGGACATATTGAAAGAATAACTGAGCTGTTTAGGTTTCTAAATCACCCACAGCTGAATCCAAGAAATCCACTTTAGTAATGGCAGCATGAATATTGCTAAAACAACATCCATCCTATGCCTAGTAAGTGGTGCCGAAAAGGCTTTATCTGCCCCATAGCCATTCAACCCTTACCCCAAATCATTTAGTATTAGGAAAGCCCTATCAAGTATTGCAACAGCTATTCTTCTGATTATTCTAGTGGCTTTTGGGGTTGGACTGGTTGTGACCACACGTTCTCCCTGCCTCTTCCATCCCACTTTCTTCATCAGTACTGCAATAGTGCTCATGTTCAGCACTGTGATGGCACTACATTTCCTGTCTCTCCCACTGATGCAGGCAGTGTGCTTGATTTGTGAAAACCAGTTGAGTGAAGCTGAACCCTTTGCTAGTCAGTATTAATAATACATTCAGAAGTCCGTCTTGGAACCAGATTTACTCCTTGGGAAAGATGGTTGAGTGAGCAATGGCTCTCTGGCTGCAGGTTTTCACATAAACATGGTGAATGTGCTTGAGGCCAATTTCCACCTAGTGACTTCTATGGGAAATGGCACCCTATTGATCCTTTTTGCAGCCTTTGGCAAGGTTCATCATAAACTTTTGTGTCACACCTGTGGGGTGTGCAGGTATTTGGAAATCTACTTTCAAGAGGTCCTGTTCATTCCTAGCAGGCAGGTGCCATAGGATTATAATAATCATTGTCTTTCATCTTGTTCAAGATGTATGTGTGTTTACTGACAGTGGTGGTTTCAGGTTTTGGGAGTTCTTGGGCAAGAAGCACACAGTGGCAGGGCTGGCCCTATCATTAGGCAGAGTGAGGTGGCCACCTCAAGCAGCAGATGCTGGGAGATGGCAGCAAGGGGTTGGAGGAGAGAGCTTGTATGCTACATTACCTGCCCTGCAAAGTTAGCCTGATGCCCTCGGGAGCAGGGGAAGATGCTGTTCCATCACCAGTGTGAAAGAGATTCAACTGCCAGTACAGTTGATTTCTGTACATGAAATGGGGGAAGGTGCTGTCTTGTTCTTTGCATTAAGCAGCAAAATATCTTGGGCCAGCCCTGTTCAGTGGGGCCCTCCCCCTGAAAGTGCCCATCTTATCATCATCCTCATCATCTTCATCATTTATTATTTATCATCATCATCATCATCATCATCATCATCATCATCATCATCATCTTAACTTGCCTCTTGCTCTTTGCCCAATCCATGCCACCTCCCAGATGGAGAGGATGAGACGTGTGGAAACTGCTGCTTCTCACTCCTTTCATTACTTACTCATCTACAGAGGGCAGGTGAACAGGCTCCAACAACAACAAGGAGGCTGAGCAGGCTCCAGGGATTGGCAGTGGGTTCCCTATCGGGGACATGACCTTTGGTGGGTGCCCAATGATACTAACCCCTGATGCTGTGCCTGTTTACTGGTTGAGATGATATAGCTTCAGGTGTGGTGTTCAATGCCATCAGTACACTGAGGATATTCAGTTCTATGCCTCTCTTTTATTGGATGCAGGTTCTACAGTCTCAGTGGTTTCCCAGTGTATTCCTCTGATTAGGGATTGGATATTGGGGCAAACCAACTGAATTTAAATCCACGAGACTGAAGTAATGATGGACAGGTTTTGTGACTTGGAGAGAGATTTGGACTTCCATCATTGAGACCAAACCACCTCTAAATGACCTAAGCTTGCATCCCTGTGGTGCTCCTACATACATCACTGAACCTGGATGCCCAGGTTGTAGTAGTAGCCAGAAGTGCTAAGGCCTCTTCTCTCAGAGACCTAACATAGCTAATACCTAGGTGGTTCCAGATTAGAATACTGCCCTTGATGACTGGTCAGGAAGCTTTAGGTGGTGCAAAATGCAGCTTGCCCTCTAATTGTGGTGAGTCGTTCCCTAATGTTTTACCTGGCTCAATTCAAAGTGCTGATTATAATTCATAAAGTCTGGCCCCGCCATTCCTGGAATACTGCTTTGACTTCTCTGTTCTGTTGTGACTTCTGTGATCAGTTAAGAGAACTCCTTTAAGATTACTATTTATATGTCAATTTTGGATGGCAAGATACATAAGTACGGTAATGGTTTTATTGTCATTACAAACTAAATATACAAAACAGATGGACACAGCATATTTAAATACAAATTTACAATGCAACAAATATGTCACATTATTGAAATAGACAGGTAACGTTCATAAAACATCTTCAGCTCTCAGTTGCCAATGCAAAAAAACAAAACAAAACCCCAGTTCCACAAATACAATGCTCTTGAATTGACTGCAAGGATGTTCAGAGCAGTATTCTCATGGGCTGCCTATTGCATTGGGAAACACCTTCTCTGGAAACTCCCCTAACAGAGATTGAGTATCTAAAAGAAGAGTGAAAAATGTTGTTTCATTTGGGGTTTCCTGGGCAGGGATCAGGGTGAATGAAGGTACAGTAGTTATGATTTCAACATTATTACTTACCAAGCCTCTGGGTGTGTGGGTGGGCTATAAATGAAAATAGCTGTAGTAATAGTAGCTTGGTCTTGTACTGCCTCTGTCCAATATGTTTCTGTATGGGAACAGCTGCTCTTAGGATCACGTCATTAGGCATTTTTGAATGTATGGTCCTTCCTGCAAATTCCAGGATAATTGTTGTATAATGCTGTGCACAAGGTCTCAAGTTGTATGTTCGGAGTACTTCACTGAAATCCCTGCTAAATCCTTTTGTTCAGAAAGCTTGCTAGATTAGACTGAATAATATAAATAAACCATTTAAATAATATTGCTGAAGCCCAACGTCCAAATATAGTGAGATAATTCTGTTTTAGAAAATGAAGGGCAGAATCCAGTCCCTGCATTGTGCTGTCTAAGGGCACAGTGAGGAGACTTGGCACACAGCTAAAAAATATGGAAGTCTGGGAAGAGCAGCTGTGCATATTGTCCCAGTCTAGCCTCCAAGTAAAGAGTACAGATTGAGTTTTCTGCTATACTGCCACACATATACTATGGTGTGTCCCTACAGGCTGCTCTGGCAGCTTTTTCTCGTAGGATATACATTCAGAGCATGGTAGCCCCAACCATTAGGTTTTGACCTATACATAAAGGGAAGTAGTTCCTGGTCCTCCTCACCAATTTGTGAATGGACCAAGGAGGGCTATTGTGCATGTTGGAGCAGGATAGTGATGGAGAGCTGTGTGTGTATTGTATTCCAATACAGCAGTCTGTCCAGTCAATGACACTGGGTAATGCTGGATGTTAGAAGCTCTGCAGGTTGGCAAATTACCCCCACCCCTCCATTAGCCATGTCCTTTGGTAAGGTTAAAAGGCTTTGCCTCAGTCACCATATGTGAGGAGGACCTGACAGTGCTCTCTGCAGCTGCATATGTAAGCTGCATGGACCCCAAACCATTAGTTTGTTGAAATAGGCACTGCTCTATTGTTCACAGGGCTAGCAAGATTCTGTTACCACACTTTCCCTCTGCTGATGCAGCAGGCAGCCATGGTACATTGTGAATCAAGTGGACCCAAGGAAGTGCCAGTCTATGATCTATTCTTCATGTTCCTTTTGAAATATAAATAAAACAGGACTATTTTTTTCTGTGGCACTGTACTAAAGAAGGCAGTTCTGAAGTACCGGTATTCATGCTGCCTTGTTACTGCTACCGTACAGGTGCCTGGGCACTAATGCACCACTTGTTATCTCTCTGTAGGGCACATGGAAATGTAAACCCCCAGTGAATTTGTCCCCAGCTGTCAAATGGCAAACTTTCACCTACCTGTTACTGTGACACCCGGCTGAAGCCCATCTCCTTAGGGACCAAACAGGCAGCCTCCAGAGTTTTAAAGGACTTAAAACCTGAGCTATAGAGTCTGTTGACATTGCTGGGGGAACTGCTGCAGTGTTAAGCGGTCTGTGACTTGCCCTCTTCAATTTTTTTGTTGGAGCACAGAGCAGGATTCCTCTACTGCTTCCTTATTGGGCAGTGTGTGTGGAGGGGAGGACACATTTACATAATTAGTAAAGGACTTTATGCTGAATTTTGCACCAAGAATTTCTCCTGTCAAACATAAACCTCTTGCCACATAGTTATCTATTCATTCTGCTCTGTATTGCTGAAAGTTGCATCGCCGCCCCCCCAAGCCCAGAATTATAAAACTGAACTGCAAGTTTGAGGTCCACATGAAACTCTATCTTGCCCTTAGCCATACAAATTGCTGTAAATTATTGGAAAAGTCATGGTCTGAAGCCTAATTTACAATACCAGCATTCAGCATTTGTGCCAACTTTCAACTCATACAAAGAAATTACAGGACTAGAATCATAGAATCATAGAAAAGTAGAGTTGGAAGGGGCTTACAAGGCCATTGAGTCCAACCCCTGCTCAATGCAGGAATCCAGGTCGAAGCATCCCTGACAGATGGCTGTCCATTCAAGGCACCTTGAATGCCTCCAGAGTGGGAGAGCCCACCACCTCCCTAGGTACTAGTTGGTTCCATTGTCTTATTGCTCTGACAGTCAGGAAATTTTTCCTAATGTTTAGGTGGAATCTAGGTTCCTGTAACTTGAGCCCATTATTCCGTGTCCTGCCAACTGGGGTGATCGAGAAGAGATCCTGGCCCTCCTCTGTGTGACAAACCTTCAAGTACTGGAAGAGTGCAATCATATCTCCCCTCAGTCTCCTCTTCTGAAGGCTAACATGCCCAGTTCTTTCAGTCTCTCCTCATAGGGCCTTGTTTCCAGTCCCTTTATCATCCTTGTTGCCCTCCTCTGAACCCTCTCCAGTTTGTCTATGTCCTTCTTAAAGTGTGGTGCCCCGAACTGGACGCAGTACTCAAGATGAGGCCTAACCAGTGCCAAGTAAAGGGGAATGATCACTTCCCGTGATTTGGAAGCTATACTTCTATTAATGCAGCCCAAAATAGCATTTGCCTTCTTTGCAGCCACATCGCATTGCTTCTAAAGTCCTCGTAGTTTTTTGTGTCAAACATGTACAATATACCATAAAGCACCACATACTTTATATGCAGTGTACAGTATTTTGACAGTAGGTGATGACTGCTCACTTTAATAATAATAATAATAATAATAATAATAATAATAATAATAATTCACAGAAGCAGATTTTAGTACACTTACTGGGCTTTTAAACTTCATCTGACAATGTTTGGAAGGAGGATAAGAAGTATTTATATCCCAAGGGGCTTTCTTTATGATGACTCTTTCAAGGTGAATATTGGCATTTATTTAGCCTGAGCAGAAAATAAAAAAGAACATATAGAAGCACCAACACTGAAACACTGGAGTCAGCAAAGAATCATCTATTTTTCCATCTTCACTTATCATACCCCGAACATAGCTAAATCTAAGTTAATTTGAAGTTTCTCTTGAGAAATTCATATCAAATTAAAGTGTTTCTCTGCAGTGATGACATGGGCAGGGTACACTGAATTTCCTTCAAATTATGGTCTACTTTTACAGTCTCATAAGATTTCCCTTTGTGGATGCTATTCTGCGGTCTTTGAAAGAAAATTAATTTAACTAATGACAGTTTAGACTAAAACATCCTTAAAAAAAGGAAGAAATAGAGAACAGACCTTTAAAAGAAAAAAAAGGAATAACAGTTATATATTGGCCAATGTATATCCAGAAAGCATTTTCTCCTAGAAGTTTCCTATTATTTGAGTTATGTGAATAGGCCCCTGCCATACTACTGTGATAAAATTCAGATTTGTCGATTACGTAACTTGAAAACAAATAGGAGTTTCAAGCATTCCAGGAGAGGAAGGAAACTTTTCAGTCTATAGAAATGTTATCACATGTTTTCATGGACCAGTTACATGGCTATAGCAACCATAATTTTAGGCACAAATAACAGTTTCAAGGCAATTAAGTTGTTCTTTCTTGGCATTTGGCAAACAATGGCAAATAAATTATATGAACTACAGATTAGCTTGCAATCAGAAAAGAAGAGATGAATATAACAAATACTTGTCTTATTATTTGCAAACAGTTCTGAAGTTCTCAAAAGTTCAAAAACAGATAACTCCCCCTCTGAAACAGAAATTCTGCTTCTGCTGTCCTCTTCTACATTTTGCAGAGACCCTGCAAGGTATTTTTGCAACAACAAAACAAGAGTGTTTTACCTTCTGTATATGGGAAACCCATGCAGAAACCTGCAGGGCATTCGGTATGAAGGAAGAGGCTTCCTGTGGCTTACACTGGCTCAGCTTGTCTGTGTGGAAAGCTAAGCAGGGTCAGGCCTGGTTATTACTTGGATGGGAGACCCCTCCTCTAGTTTCCTGCATTGAGCAGGGGATTGGACTCGATAGCCTTGTAGGCTCCTTCCAACTCTATGATCTATTTTGGCAGAGCAGCTGAGCATCCATTTTCACATCTAGAACATGTTTAGGAAATTGTCACAGTAGTGATACAGTGCAGACTGGCTGTATCTTAATAGAAGGGAAATGCATATCTGCCTCTTACTACACAGGCAAGCACATACTTGCATCACAGTGCTGCATGGACTAGGCCCAATTAATGGTCTAAGAGCACTTGATGCTGTAGCACTATAGAAGCTAAGTGGGTGCCAGTGCTGACTCCAGGTTTGTTAGGCCCTTGGGCAAGGCACCTTAAATGGGCCCCCTCCCTCAGTGAATATATCTTCTCACTGCTGTTGTCACAAGCTGCTATTGATCCTCTTCTTTCCCATCATTGCTACAACTTGGTTACTTGACAGGCAGAGAGCCAATGAGCAAGTGAGCAGTGGCATCTACTGCTCCTGCTCATCACCACCACCATTGATTAGATCAGAATGAGAAGCAGATGAAGAAGCAGGTTGCAGTGGTGAAGAGCAGGAGCAAGTCCAGAGCAAGAGCAGGAGCAAGTTGTCAGTGGCCTTAGCTGGGGTGTGGGCCATCAGCAGGTGCCCAACTATACCTACTCTTGAGTGTTGTGGCCCTGGTAAATGCTTAGCAGAAGACAACTGGAAATCCTGCATAAACCACTCTGAACTTTCCAAGGAAGAGTGGGATATAAGCAACATAAATAAATATTTTTAAGTACTGCATTTGCTATAGATGTGTTCACTGCCCTTTACCATGCATATGCATTTATTTATTTTATTCAATTGGTACCCTGCCTTTCCACTATGGCACTCAAGGTAGCATATTTGTGTATGAGTCCTTATAAGTTATTTTGTTGATTTTTATGCACAGTAGAGGACTTTTGATTAGATTCTTATTGAAGCTCCACAGCTATAGCTACAATGACTTTTTGACAGGGGTCTTGAAGAATTTAGTGCAACTGAGTGCTATTGAAATTGGTAGCATGTTTCAATGGTAGTGGAATTGCATCTTTTATGCTTTTATTCCTGGAAACTTCCAATTAATTTTATTTTGTGTACACTTATACGATATTCTTGTGATTCTTTAAAAATAGGTCTACAGTCAGTGAAACATCTTAACATTGTTAATCAGTACCGTAGTTTGAATTACACAATTAATAAAGGGGGGCAGGCTTTATTGGATTCATTGGTCAATCTGGTTAACCTGGGTATTGGTAGCATTCTAGGTTGATGGGATTCTAGGTAGGCACCAATAAATGCCAATGATTTATTTATTT